>CAUYUJ010016641.1:0-192500 GCA_963575745.1 Prorocentrum cordatum
GCTGCTCGAACTTGGTTCGCAAAACTATTATATTATTCGAATCGATACTGTCGGTTTTCTGCACTTAACTCGGGCTGTAGAGGGGCTTCAGTGCTGGGAATCACATGAGTGGATTCGCAGACATCAGACGCGCCCGCCTGTCGCATTCAGAGGTCTCAACTCGGTTTGATACTCGAACTGGGTTGCGAAACGGTTCGTTTTTTGTTAGCGTCATCTTGAGAGGTCTGAAATCGCTTGGGCTTAAAAAATAGTCGTTCTTTCGAGTTTTTTTCCACAGTATATATTGTCAGGAAGCTCTACGAGTCTCCCGGCGGTAAGAAAGGTTGACGGTTTACCGCCGGCGCCCAGTTTTGTTCTCGAAATTTGACCATTCGTTAGAGCTCTAGTATTTTTTCCCATGATATTCGATCTTATTCCCGCTCGCCATCTTGATCTCAGCTCGATCGGGTAACTTTGAAGGCCAAAAAGCAGGGGGGCGGGAACGGCCGTTTCGAGTCATCTTGATACGCGCTGTCGGTTTTCTGAACATAACTCGAGCTGTAGGGCAGCTACAGTGTTGGTAAGTACACGTATCGCTCAGAATGCTCAGGCGCGTTCGCCTGTTGAATCCAGAGGTCTGAACTCGGTCTCTGAGCCGAGCTAGGTTCGCAAACCTGTTTCTATTATTCGAGTCAACTTGATATGCGTTGTCGGTATTTTCAACTTAACTCGAGCTCTAGGGCAGCTAGAGTGCTGGTAAGCACTCCTATCGCACTCAGAATGATCAGACGCGTTCGCCCGTTGAATCCATAGGTCGAAAATCGGTCTGCTAGTCGAGCTAGGTCCGCAAACCTATTCGTATTATTCGAGTCAACTTGATACGCGTTGTCGGTATTTCCTACTTAACTCGAGCTGTAGGGCAGATACTGTGCTGGTAAGCACACCCACCGCACTCAGAATCATCAGGCGCGTTCGCCTGTTGAATCTAGAGCTCTCAACCCGGTCTGTTGCGTAATCCAGAATCACGAAACTGTTCGTATTCTTCAGTCATCATGAGAGCTACTGTCGGCGTTCTGCACTTAATTCGGGCTGTAGGGAGGCTGCAGGGCGGGTAATCACAGGAATCGATTCGGCGAGATCAAACGCGTCCGTCTGTCGCACTCAGATGTCTGAACTCGATCTGATACTCGAAATCGGCTGAAAAACTATTCGTCCTCTGCAATTTTTTTCCGACAGTATATGTTGTCAGGAAGCTCTACGAGTCCCCCGGCGGTAACCAAGGTTGACGGTTTGCCGCCGGCGCCCAGTAACTCGTAGAGCTTCCCTTAGCAAGTTATTGCTGGAAGCTTAAGAGTAATTCCGGGGAGCTGGAGAGCTAGTTGGCAAGAAAAATCTCGACGGACCTTTTGGTGACTTTTGGTCTGTTGAAAATTTTGTTCTCGAAATTTGACAATTCGTTAGAGCTCTAGTATTTTTTCCCATGATATTCGATCTTATTCCCGCTCGCCATCTTGATCTCAGCTCGATCGGGTAACTTTGAAGGCCAAAAAGCAGGGGGGGCGGGAACGGCCGTTTCGAGTCATCTTGATACGCGCTGTCGGTTTTCTCAATAATAACCGGAGCTTCAGGACATACTACAGAGCTGGTCGCACAGCCTAAATTCATTCAAATGATCAGGCGCGTTTGTCTGTTGATCCAGAGCTAGAGGTCTGAACTTCGGTCTGCAACCCGAGCTAGGTCGCAAACCTAATTCGTATTATTCGAGTCATTGTAGCAGACGCTATCGGTTTTTCGTACTTAACTCGATCTGTAGGGCAGCCACAGAGCTGATAATCACAGAAATCGATTTAGAATTATCCGGCGCGTTCGTCTGTTGAATCAAGAGCTCTGAACTCGGCCTGCTCCCCGAGCTAGGTTCGCGAACCTATTGGTATTGTTCGAGTCATCTGGAGAAGTGCTCTCGGTTTTCTGTACTTGAATCGTTCTGGGGGAGGGCTACACAGTGCTGCTGGTCACAGGAATCGATTTCGAGACACCAGGCGCGTCCGTTCGTCGAACCGAGAGCTCGGAACTCGGTCTGCTGCTCGAACGAGATCCGCGAAACTGTTGTATTATTCGAGTCATCCTAAAAGCTACTCTCGGTTTTCTGCACTTAACTCTGGCTGTATGGGGGCTGCAGAGCTGGTAATCACAGGAATCGATCCGCAGACATCAGACGCGTCCGCCTGTCGCATTCAGAGGTCTGAACTCGGTTTCATACTCGAGCTCGATTGGAAAACTGTTCGTTTGTTTTGTTAGAGTCATCTTGAGAGGTCTATAATCGCTTGGGCTGAAAAACTAGTCGTTCTCTGAAATTCTTGTCCACATTATATATTGTCAGGAAGCTCTACGAGTCCCCCGGCGGTAAGAAAGGTTGACGGTTTACCGCCGGCGCCCAGTTGCTCGACCCGGCCAGAAAGGACAAAGTGGTAACTTTTGGGTGGTTTTGCAATTTTTTGAAATATATTTGACAATTCATTTTGAGAAAGCAGATTTTTCGCACCTGTAAACGACTATGAGGGCCTCTCTGTCTTAGTATGAGCTCTGTAGGCGCAGTTTTACTATCAAAACACTTGGCGGAACCATCTTCATGTCGACACGAAAAAAACAATTTTTCAGTTTTTCGAGAAATGCTTCGAGAAGCTCTCTCTTTCGACTCCGAGCACTCCAACGCGTGAAATGTGCTCTACGAGGTTCCCGGCGGTGACCAGGTTGACGGTTCACCGCCGGCGCCAGTTCCGGCGCGCCCCACAGCTAGTTAGCTCGAAAAAAAAGAACTGAACTTTTCACAACTTTTGCTCGGTTGAAAATTATTTTCTCGAAATTTGACAATTCGTTAGAGCTCTAGTATTTTTTCCCGTGATATTCGATCTTATTCCCGCTCGCCATCTTGATCTCAGCTCGATCGGGTAACTTTGAAGGCCAAAAAGCACAGTGGCGGGAACGGCCGATTCGAGTCATCTTGATACGCGCTGTCGGTTTTCGAACATAACTCGAGCTCTAGGGCAGCTACAGAGCTGGTAAGCACAGCTAATGCATGCAGAATGATCAGGCGCGTTCGCCTGTTGAACCCAGAGGCCTGAACTCGGTCTGCTAGCCGAGCTAGGTCCGCAAACCTATTCGTATTATTCGAGTCAACTTGAACGCGTTGTCGTTATTTTCAACTTAACTCGAGCTGTAGGGCAGCTACAGTGCTGGTGGGCACACCCATCGCATGCAGAATCATCTGGCGCGCTCGCCTGTTGAATCCATAGGTCTGAACTCGGTCTGCAAGCCGAGCTAGGTCCGCAAACCTATTCGTATTATTCGAGTCAACTTGATACGCGTTGTCGGTATTTTCTACTTAACTCGAGCTGCAGGCCAGCTACAGTGCTGGTGAGCACACCTATCACACTCAGAATAATCAGGCGCGTTCGCCTGTTGAATCCAGAGCTCTGAACTCGGTCTGCTGCGCGATCCAGACTCACGAAACTGTTCGTATTCTTCCAGTCATCTTGACAGCTACTGTCGCCGTTCTGCACCTAACTCGGGCTGCAGGGGGGCTGCAGGGCGGTTAATCACATGAATCGATTCGGAGACATGAAACGCGTCTGTCTGTCGCATTCAGAGGTCCGAACTCGGTCTGATACTTGAGTTGGGCTGAAAAATTATTCGTTCTCTGCAATTTTTTTTGACATTATGTGTTGTCAGGAAGCTCTACGAGTCCCCCGGCGGTAACAAAGGTTGACGGTTTACCGCCGGCGCCCAGTTATTGCCGCGGTTGTTGCAAAGGCCCCTGGGAGACCATTGGTTTGATGAGGTCCGTTGGAATCATAACTCGTAGAGCTTCCCTTAGCTAGTTATAGCTGGAAGCTAAGAGTAATTCCGGCGTAACTCGTAGAGCTTCCCTTAGCTAGTTATAGCTGGAAGCTAAGAGTAATTCCGGCGCGTCCCAGAGCTAGTTGGCCCGAAAAATCTCGACGGAACTTTTGACAACTTTTGCTCGGTTGAAAATTTGTTCTCGAAATTTGACCATTCGTTAGAGCTCTAGTATTTTTTCCCGTGATATTCGATCTTATTCCCGCTCGCCATCTTGATCTCAGCTCGATCGGGTGAATATTACTATCGAAAAGCACGGTGGCGGGATCGGCCGTTTCGAGTCATCTTGATACGCGCTGACGGTTTTCTGAACATAACTCGAGCTTCAGGACAGCTACAGAGCTGGTAAGCACAGCTAATGCATGCAGAATGATCAGGCGCGTTCGCCTGTTGAATCCAGAGGTCTGAACTCGGTCTGTCAGCCGAGCTAGGTCCGCAAACCTGTTCGTATTATTCGAGTCAACTTGATACGCGTTGTCGGTATTTTCTACTCAACTCGAGGTTTAGGGCAGCTACAGACTGGTAAGCACTCCTATCGCACTCAGAATGATCAGGCGCGTCCGTCTGTTGAATCCATAGGTCTGAACTCGGTCTACTAGTCGAGCTAGGTTCGCAAACCTATTCGTATTATTCGAGTCAACTTGATACGCGTTGTCGTTATTTTCTACTTAAATCGAGCTGTAGAGCAGCTACAGTGCTGATGAGCACGCCTACCGCACTCAGAATTATCAGGCGCGTTCGCCTGTTCAATCCAGAGCTCTGAACTCGGTCTCTAGCACGATCCAGAGTCACGAAACCGCTCGTATTCTTCTAGTCATTTTGAGAGCTACTGTCGGCGTTCTGCACTTAACTCGGGCTGGAGGGAGGCTGCAGGGCGGGTAATCACAGGAATCGTTTCGGAGACATCAGACGCGTCCGTCTGTCGCATTCAGAGGTCTGAACTCGGTCTGATACTCGAGTTGGGCTGAAAAACTATTCGTTCTCTATAATTTCTTCCGACAGATATGTTTTCAGGAAGCTCTACGAGTCTCCTCCCGGCGGTAAGAAAGGTTGACGGTTTACCGCCGGCGCCCAGTGCTGGAGAGCTAGTTGGCAAGAAAAATCTCGACGGAACTTTTGATGACTTTTGCTCGGTTGAAAATTTGGTTCTCGAAATTTGACCATTCGTTAGAGCTCTAGTATTTTTTCCCGTGATATTCGATCTTATTCCCGCTCGCCATCTTGATCTCAGCTCGATCGGGTAACTTTGAAGGCCAAAAAGCACAGTGGCGGGAACGGCCGTTTCGAGTCATCTTGATACGCGCTGACGGTTTTCTGAACATAACTCGAGCTTAGGGCAGCTACAGAGCTGGTAAGCACAGCTAATGCATGCAGAATGATCAGGCGCGTTCGCCTGTTGAATCCAGAGGTCTGAACTCGGTCTGTGAGCCGAGCTAGGTCCGCAAACCTGTTTGTATTATTCGAGTCATCTTGATAGACACTCTCGGTTTTCTGTACTTGACTCGAGCTTTAGGGTCGCTACAGTGCTGGTAAGCACACCTATCGCACTCAGAATCATCACGCGCGTTCGCCTGTTGAATCCGGAGGTCTGAACTCGGTCTGCTAGCCGAGCTAGGTCCGCAA
Source organism: Prorocentrum cordatum (assembly GCA_963575745.1). NCBI lineage: Eukaryota > Dinophyceae > Prorocentrales > Prorocentraceae > Prorocentrum > Prorocentrum cordatum. The sequence continues at coordinate 5,500 of CAUYUJ010016641.1, forward strand.
ACCTGTTGGTATTATTCGAGTTATCTTGATAGACGTTCTCGGTTTTCTGTACTTAACTCGAGCTGTAGGGCAGCTACAGGGCTCATTGTCACAGACATCGATGGGAAATCACCAATGGCACGCGTCTGTTGAACCGAGAGCTCTGAACTCGGTCTGCTGGCCGAGCTAGGTTCGCGAAACTGTTCGTATTGTCTGAATGATCTTGAGAGGTGTCTCAATTTTCTGCACTCAACTCGTGCTGGGGGAGGGCTACAGTGCTGCAGGTCACATCTTTCGATTTGCACACATCAGGCGCGTCTTTCGGTCGATTCCAGAGCTCGGAACTCGGTCTGCTGCTCGAACTAGGTTCGCAACACTATTATATTATTCGAGTCGATACTGTCGGTTTTCTGCATTAACTCCGGCTGTAGGTGGGCTTTAGGGCTGGAATCGCATGAATCGTGGTCGCATACAGAGGTCTGAACTCGGTTTGATACTCGAACTGGGTTGCGAAACTGTTTGTTTTTTGTTAGCGTTATCTTGAGAGGTCTGAAATCGCTTGGGCTTAAAACAAAGTCGTTCTTTGGAGTTTTTTCCCACAGTATATATTGTCAGGAAGCTCTACGAGTCCCCCGGCGGTAAGAAAGGTTGACGGTTTACCGCCGGCGCCCAGTTTTGCCAACGACGAATGAGAAGCCAATAATCTAGTCATTCCTTTCCCGCAGCCCGTGGCAGCTGCTGCCGCAGCTCGGGCTGCCGAGGCGCCTCTGGACGCAGCAGGCGACCACGCCGCCATCGAGGATGGCGCGGCGCCCGATCCAGGGGGCGCGCCCGAGGTCGGTGGTGGCTGCGGCCGAGCCCCTGCTGCCGAGTTGCGCGTCGATGTCAGCGTTTACCGAGAGGAAATGGATGTTTCCCAGAAGGGTTCACACGCTTGGGCCGCCAGTGGGAGCATGCCCGACGACCTGAAGCTTGCTCGTGTGTTTTTGGGTGCGTGTGAGCGGTGCGTGCTCAAACAGTTGTCAGTGACGGGTGTGTCTTGGGAGAGGCGGCAACAACTCAAACAGCTGCGGTCTGGGGATCGTTCGTATCCGATTTGGGAGTCTTACGATGGGAACATAACAAAAGAAGGCTTCGCTGTTGCATCTGACATGGCGCTGTCGCCCGATGCATGGGCATTTCTCAGCAATCATACCGAAGACATGCAACTTTTGGTGTATCTGGCTGGGTCGCGACTGGGGGGGGTTGCACATGTATTTGAGAGTTCGCCACGGAACTTGGCCGTACAGAACATTCGACACATTGCGTTCCGATGATTCCCTCAATGCTTTCGTTGCTGCCAAAGATTGCGAGTTGGATGATTAGTCGTTGAAGTTCAGAAACGCTCACCGCCTGCGCGGCCCGTCGAGCCCAGCAGCCCAGTGGGAACTGTGGTGCGCCATCAGCGACACTGATACGGCATCCACCGAGCGGCTGCACAAGGCGTGCTCAATTCCGCGTGTGGTCCCACACGGTCGACCTACCATCTTTGTCCGCGTGGTTTTCTTCGAGGCAGTGCCGCGCTTTGGATTCCCAGGTGCACTGCTATGGCGGAGGAGGCGATTCTGCAGCTGCGCCGCCGCTGCGGCGCCAGGTCCGCCAGGCGGGCCTCGGCGGAGGCGCCTCAGCGCCAGGCAGCGGAGCCAGTGGACCTGGAAGGCCTTCCTCCACGAGCGCGCCTGCGGGCGGCGTGTCACCGCTGCGGTCTTGGCCGAGCTGTCGCAGGTATCATGCTTTGGACCCAGAATCTAAACGTTGGTACCAGGAGATGGGCGGCTTGGCGGCCAACCTCTGGGAAGCTGGCTGGGATCATCCGTTCGGCCCCCGCGCGTCGAAGAACCGCAGGCGCGTCGGCAGCTTCTGGAGGTTGGCTGCCCAAGCGACCCGCTTGCAACTTGTTGACGGCGCAGTGGGCCCTGGTGCAGATTGTGCTTCCGCGTCGGCAATCATGGTTGCAGCGGGGCGCATTCGCAGAGGCAGTTCAGCAGCGCAGGGCAGATGCCAGCTCGGAAGTTGAAGTGCATGCAGCGCTGGACAGGAATCGTGAGGAGAGCGCCTCTGGGCTTGCGAATGCTTGGGCGCCGCTCCGCAGTACATCCAGCAGCTCCCTCACTGTTCAATCGCACCACGTGCCCGTCGTGTATTGGCGGCCCCCAACGTCATTGGCAATCGACGCCGCAGAGCAGGCATTCTTGAGAGTAAACATGAAGGAATCTGAGAAGAAGTGGGCTGACGACCACATTGTGATCGAGCACGACAGCTGCAGGCCCCTGGGCAACGTGCCTGTCGTGCGGCGGCGGTGCCATGAAGCTGGGCAGTGCGTCTGCAGCGAGCCTCGGTCGCGTCTTGACGATCTGGAAGGCCGCCTGCGGAGAGCTTTGTCCCATGCTGGGTCGATACTTGCCGACGCCCAGAAGGCGTGGCGGAATACCATTGACAGGGGGAAGGTTGTCTTGGGCATCCAGTGCTATCCCCGCGCTGGCGCGGGGTCTGGAGCTGTTCTTGTCGATGGCGATGGTGCCCCGAACGATGCTGACATGCTGTTCTTCCACCTGTCGTGCATCTGCCACGGCGGGGCCATGCCGTGGGCTGCTGGGTTTGTCAAGCTGGACCGCGATCCCAGCGGTGATCGGGCCCTGAATCGTGCTGCGTTGCAGGGGGGGTGTCGGGGGCGTTGCCTCGGGGTTTCGGGCGTCTCTGAGTGGCCACGCAGCGCGGCTAGTTCGCGAACTGGGGGGCGGGGTCGTGTTGGCCCGTGGGTTTGCCGTGTCAGCAGGATTTGTTCGTTTCCAGCGCGTTCGAGCGCGAGGTGGCCGTGAGCCCATTGCAAAGGCCACTTGGGGATGTCCCGATGCCGCGGGGCAGCGCGCCCTAGGCGACAGACCAGGCGACGAACCGCCGTGTCTGGGAGTGACGCCTTCCCTCGACAGCCCGCCTGGGCAGCTCGGCGAGCCTTGCACGCTTAACGTTTGGGGCATGCTCGAGTCACTGGACTACGGGGCGGCCCATGTCGATGTCACGTTCCACCATTTCGTGTCCTCCCCCGTGGGCGTTTTGAACGTCGACCCGCGCCGCCAGCGCATTGCCAAGTACCAGGTCGACCCAGTGGATCTCTGGAACTTGCCCGCCGCGCCCAAGCTTCGCAGGAAGCCTCGGCAGCTAGGCGGTCGCCGTCGGGGGCCCTGCGCCAAGCGACCCCGCGGGGATGCCCCGCTGGCGGCCGAGGACGCGGAGGGCGACGATGAGGCAGGCGGCGGCACCAGCGGTGATGATGACGATCGCATCTTCGATGAGGAGGGCGCCGAGCTCGAGAGCATCTCCTCGAACCCGCCGCTCGAGGATGCCGACGGCGGAATCTCGACCGACGAGTGGGCCATGTTCGGTTGGACCGATGAGAGCTCTGACTCCGACGACCAGGCGGCGCCACTTGATGGCAGCCGCGATGCGGGCGGCGGTCCTGGCGGCGCAGCCGATGGTCCCAGCGACAGCGGCGGGGGCGCTCCGCCGATTGCCGAGCCCGGCCTGCCTGATGAGGTCCAGGAGTCCATGGTCGATGATGCCCCCCCAGAGCCCCCGCCGCCGCGGCTGCCTCATGAAGGTCCTCGCGGACACGCCGTTGAGTTGCGAGTCCCTGGCGGCGTGCTGAAGATGTATGGCGATCGCTTCGTCGCGGAGTGCAGGGGCTGGGGGCACCCAGGTTGCAGCCTCCAGAGGACGTGGAGGGGCTCCGAGAGGCCGAGCAGGGCTGGGCAAGGCCGCCCCCTTGGCCTTCTGCGCGCGTGGTTGGCGCACGCTCGGCACAGCCCCGACATGTCGGGGTGGGGCCACGTCCACCTCCTCAGGCCGTCCCTCGAGCAGCGCCAGGCCGCGCGGGCGGCACTGGAGGCGATGCCAGAGGCCGCGCCTTTTTTGGCGATGGAGCGGGCCCAGCGGCCTGGAGAGCCCGCAGAGCCGCCCGTTGCCCCGTGAAACGAAAAGGACACACACACAAGACCCACATGGGACCCAAATAGGACCCACATGGGACCCAATAGACAAGGTGCCCAGGGCGTCTGAGATGTCGGGGGTGCCTACTATGCCTGGGGCCTAGGACCTAGGGTGTTAAGGGCGTCTTGGGGGTTCAGCTTGGAGGGTGTCTTGGGCGTCTAGGGCCTAGGGTGTTATAGGCGTCTCGGGGCCTCAGCGGTTCTGGCGGTGAGGTAGGGCCAACGCCAACGTAGAAACGAACCAACATATTCGTTTGCACCAGGAGGTCTTTCAGATTCGCGTGTAAGTTGCCCGCCAAATATGTTTGAGCCACAAGGGCCCAGTCAGCAATCACTCTGGCAGCACGCTTGTCCGCGCACGCTTCGCACATTGAGGCGCATCAGGCGACTTGGGCGCGAGGGATGGGGAGAGGGCGATGCTTCTCGCCGTGCGCCTGCTCCCTGTTGGCCCCACAGCCCCGTTGCCATGGGGAGCGCCTGCGATGTTGCGTGTTGGTGCTTGGACAAGGTTCTCGCCATGTGGGGGGATGGCGACAGGGAGGGTGAGGATTGAGGAGGAGTGGCGAGGAGGAGCTGGAGGAAAGGAGTTTGTGAGGTTCCGCACTGGCTTCGATGGGGCGGCGGCCAGTCACGCATTTACAGAAATCTACATACATATATGACGGCAGCGTGCTGCATGTAGTAAGCTATTCCTGCGCTTCGCGCGCTCCGCCTTCCCACTGTGGAAGTCGGCGGTCGATTGCCTGAAGATGCGTGGGAAGTCGGCGCATGCGTCCCACGCGCCCATCTCGGCGCACCCCTCACACGTTTAGTGGCCCCATCGGGTGCCCCGTCGGGGGCCCCAGTGCCACCGCCCGCATGCGGCACATGCGTCCACCGCGCACACTCCCCCCCCACGCGCATTCCGCCCCACACCCACCAACCTATCCACAACCACCCGCCCACCCAGCCACCCACCACCCGACCCGCCCGCCACGCATCCACCACCCACCCACCCACCCACCTCCCACCCACCCACCCACCACCCACCACCCACCCGCCAACCACCCAACACCCACCAACCACCCACCCAGCACCCACCCATCCACCCACCACCCACCACCCACCACCCGCCCCCCCCCCCCCCACCACCCGCCCCCCCCCCCCCCCCACGAACCACACCATCCACACCCCACCCCCACCACCCACCCAACCTTCACCCCCCAGCAACCCCACCACCCACCCACCCCCACCACCCACCACCAGCCCACCACCCACCCACCGCCTACCCACCTCCCACCCACCACCCACTCATCACCCCCACCACCCACCCACCACCCACGACCACCCGCCCCCACCACCCGCCCACCCACCCACCGACCCCCCTCCCCACCCCACCTACCGCCCACCACCCGCCCACCCACCACCACCATCCACCACCCACCGACCCACCACGGGACCCAACCACCACGGGACCCCCAGCACCCCACCCACCACCACCAGCCCACCACCACCCACCCAACCCCCCCACCACCCGCCACCCACCACCACCCACCCACACCCACCACCACCACCCCCACCCACCCACCACCCACCCACCACCCGCCCAACACCCGCCACCCGACCACCCTCTCCCCCCCCACGCCCACCCACCACCCACCCACCACCCACCCACTCCCCATTCATTTTCGGCAGCTCCCGCACACGATTCGTGGCCCACAGTGAGCTGCACTAGAAACGGTTTTGGACACTCGGTATTCACAAGTGCACCTGGTTGGGCCCTTCGCCAGGATATTTCTCACTGCGCGGTGTGGGGTCCTGCATGCCAGATTCTACTAGGCGTGGTAGCCTTGTATTTTTTTCTATGTCGGTGGTCTACTGGCCTGCCGACCAGTTGGCCTGACAACTTGCTTGGTAGATTCGGCCTACGACTTGCAAGGGAGGCCGAGTCTCCCAAGTTGCCCACGCGTGGGTTAGGAGGCCCAGGTGTGGGAGAAGGAAGAGGGGAATAGTCCCTGTCGGGACCAATTCCACTGGGCATGTGGCCCTGACAGCTCCTCGCAACCGCGCGGGGGGGCGTCAGCAATGCTCCTTCTCAAGCTGGATTGGGCGGTCGTCAACAAGCATGGTGGTTTTCGTTGCTGGCTTAGTTGCGGAGCTAACCAAACGGAAACCCAGGCAGGAAGGGGTCGGGGGATGGGTTCGGCCGTGGCGAGTTGCGCATGCGAGCGCAGTGAGTTCGGCGACGTGACCTTGCGGCATCCTAGTGCGCATGGCTTCGTCGCGGCGCTCGCGTTGGGTTGCTCGGGGCCCGCAGCGCAAATCGCGGGGCGCCGTCGGCCGCTGCCGCAATCGCCCCAGCTTGAACCCATCGCCACCGCGGAACGGCGCCGAACGCGCAGCGCCCATCACGCTCCCACCGCGGGATGTCCGTGAGCGCGCGCAAGCCATCACACCCCAGCAGAAAGCCATCGAACGACCATAGAAACGTCGCCAGGAGGCCACAGGAACTGGTAAAGATCGGCCAACGCCGATCGAGCACGTTCGGGGCCCAGGCCATCACAATTTTGAAAAATATCGGCCAAACCGATCAACATTTCGATGTTCTATCTAAGCCTACTAGGGCGGTCTGGGGTTGATGGTTCTGATGGGCAAACCAGGCCCCAACTGAGACCACCCTGTTCGAATTGCGGGGGGACTGCGATGTCTGAGTTGGGTGTTGGTCGACTATTATTGTACGCTTGTCCAAATCGAAATTCCACGCCGCCCCTCCTCAACCCTGCCCCCGCCCCCCCCACCGCGCCCCCTCTCAATGTAGGCCGCGTCAGCCCGCGCGAAGTCCCCAGCGCAGACCTCCCCTAATGAACGCCCCATTCGCCCCAAATGCAGCGCGCCTCCTCAACCTCGAATCGGCGCCCATGGCCAACCGCGCCACTCCATTCGTCATCTCTGTGCCCTGGTTGTTTTGAGTTCTGCGCGGCCACGTTGGTTAGTTGCTCGGCGTTTGCGTTGCGTCTGCAGCGCCGTTGCCGCAGAAGGCGGGCGCGGGCGATGCGATGGCGCAGTGCGCGCGCGTGTGTGTGGGGGGCGGGTTGACGGGGCGAGGTTGAGGGGGCGATGGTGGTGGCGGGCGGGTGGGTCGGCGGGCGGGCGGGCGGGGGCGGGGGCGATGGGGGGTCGCTCGGGCGGCCTTGGGCAGCGCATCGCGCGCTGCACTGCTTCGCGCCAAAAGCAAGGCCGCAAGCCCCCATGAGAGTTCGTCGTCATCTTCCCTGGCATCCACTGGGCAGGGCGGCGCTATGTGCAGGTGTCCTATGCCTCTACACTTCCCACCCCAGCGGAATCGCCCCCCCCCCCCAAGTTCTGTAGGGGGCGTGGGAGCGCGAGAGCACGGCGCGGCTACATCGCGCGCGCTGTCTGAGCGCTCCGCGCCGCTGGCCGCGTCGCAATTCAAGCGCACGCGGCTCGCGCCGAGCTGCGCGCGCATTCCAAACAACCACCACCGCGCGCAACGACCTAAACTTAACGAGCGGCCACGCCGACGGAACACGCGACAACGCGGGTCGCGCGCGCCGCGGCGCCGTGATTCTCATTTTTTGGAGCCAGCCAGGGGCTGCAGCACGCGGTTGGGGAGGAGCGAGGACCTGGCTTCGGCCGTCCCAACCCCCTCGCACGCCAAGCTGCGCGAGCCCCCCCCGCTCTGCCCCCCCTTTCCCCCCCTCCGCCCCCCCCCCTCCCCCCGACCTTCCTTCCGCGCGCGCCCCCCCCCCTCCCCGCGCGCGCGCGCGCGCCGTCGCCGCTATCACGCGCGCGCGCCATCACCACTACGCGCACACGCGCGCGCCAACTCCACCACCCCACTCCACCCTTGGCCCTTGGCGAACGCGAGAAGATAAGCGCCAGTTTCATTCGCTGGCGGACCGTGCCAGAACGCCTGCCCGAGCGTCTGGGCGTCGTTCGGTCAGCGCGCGCGCGAGCGGGCCGCCGTCGCGCAAGGGCGAGCTCGCACAGCCCCTCGCGTCAGCGGCCCGCGGCGCCGCGACCGCCCTTGCGTGCGCAGGTGCCGACGGCGAGACCGCTTATTGTGTGCCAGTTTTGAGGGAGCCCTTGTCAAAGTCCCCATTGCGCCGCGCAGCGCCAGCCTCCACCCTGGCCCCGCCGACTATCTCGCGCGCGCGCGCGCCGCTCCGCGTTGCTCACTAACTGCGCGCGCGCGCCCAACCGCTGCCGCCGCCACGTGCGCCGAGCCCCCTCCCCCCCGCCCCCCACGCGCGCACGCGTGGCTTTCCAGCGCGCGCGCGCGAACGCATGCCCGCACGCGCACGCTGGCATTAATCCCGCGCGCATCCGCGCAGCGCGAGGTGCTGCGGTTCGGGCTCGGCGGGCTTGGCCAAGTCGCCAAGTCCGTGCTCTTCCTCGCGCAGCCGAGGCTCGTGTGGCCACGCGCGCGCCGCGTGCGCGCTGTCTGCCGCGTAGGAAAGCGCGCGCAGGGGTGTCCGTCCTCTCCGCGCCTGGGGCGACAGATTCAATGCCATGGTGTGACCTTGGGCAGGAGCGCGCCTCCTCTGGGCGTCCACTACGTGGGGCGTCAAGGCGATTTGCGCCAGTGCGGGAGGGTGGTAGAAGGTTTGTACGCGCGTTCGCGCGCGCGTGCGCGCTTGAACTCGCGGCGTCGCGCGCGGGCGTGCAAGTGCGCGCGCCTGCAACCTTCGAGCAACGTGCGAGGCGATGCTGGGTTGCGTGGGATTGGCGGGTGGAGGTGGACCGGCTTGCGCTGGCGGGTGTTAACGTGCGCGTGCTCTCGGGTGGGTGGGTGGGGAGCGGGGGGGGGGGGGGGGCATGGCAGCGTTTCGTTCTTCGCCGCCATAGGGGCGAGCGAGCGCCAAGTGCAGCAACCGCGCTGGATGGAGCACATCAAGCGGCGCCCGCTCGACACCGCCGTGCGCGCCGATGCAGCGTTGGCGTGCCAACGCCACCCCACGCCTTGCCCTAACCAGCCTTGCCCCACCCCGCAATGCGTGCGCCCGCGGGAGATGTAACGTCCGCCTCACCTAACCCCTACTGGCAAGCAGCCAGCCGTAACTGCACGCGCATGAGAGCGCACGGTCGGCACCACCGCGGCCCATCCCACAACCCACCCAACCCATGTGCCACCAGCCCAATCATTTTTTAATATTCCACAGCACGCCCACCCGCGCACGCGCGCCTGCTTGCACATGGCCCACCCAGCATCGCCTTGCCTCATCCATGGCCCAACGCCCCGTTCAGCCCAAAGGCCACGCGGAGATTTCCACGCGAGCAACACACCCATCAAACCCCCATCACCCACTGGTCGTCCGGACTTGGCGGTCCATCAAAATCGATGAAAATCGATCAAAATAGATCAAAATCGATCAAAATCTATCAAAATCGATCAACATCGATCAATATAGCGCCGAGGCGAAACGCGATACATTCGATTATTTTCCATCAAAATCGATCAAACATTTCCGGGGGCGATCAAAATCGATCAAAATCGATCAAAATCGATCAAAATCGATCAAAATCGATCAAAATCGATCAAAATCGTAGCCAGGCAGAAAATTACTCGATCAAAAACAGTCCCCAGCGTGGCCAGACCTGTGGAACTCTCATCTGGGGGTGGCAGCGGCAGCGTTCGGCATTTTGCAAAGCCCACCCCTCCTCCCAACTCCCACGCGCCGCGCATCGGGATTTTGCAAAGTACCCCCCCCCCCTTCCCCGTCTGACTGTGGCAAAGCGGCCATGCTCGGCTTCTCACTGAGCAGCCCCCGCCGCTTGCGTATGGCCCCAGCAGGACATTCAGCCATTCGCTTTTTTTCCACGATCGGGGCTGCGCCCGCTGTAACTGCCCTGGTCAACCATCGAGCGCCGTTCTGCAGGGTTGCGCTCCCTTGCCTGTGCGCTGCGCAAGCGCGCCTCCGCTTCTGAAGGCGCGCGCGGCGTCGCCGCTCATCCCAGGGTGGGCCTCGGTAGCCTCGCCGTCGCGCAGTTGGGCCAGCGGCCAGCGGTCGCGCGCGACCCGCGTGCAATCAGAGTCAACCGCGTCGCTCGGCCAACGGGCGGCCGCGGTGCGTTTCTGAGCGAGGCGGCGGCCGGCGCGGGTCGGGGGGGGGGGGGGGCAGTGCGCGCCGAAGGTTGCAAGGACGACGGGCAATGGCGGGCCGATGCGCGGCGGGGCGGCGCGCGCGCGAAAGGCTTGCGAGGGCAGGGGTGGATGCGGGTGTGTGCGCGTGGGGGGCGGGGTGTTTTTTTTTTGAAGGGGGGGGGGGGGGGGGGGGGGCAAGCGGCCTATGGCGGTGGGGCAGGTGGGAGGCGGGGCGGGGGGCGCTGGTGGCAGCGGCGGTCGGCGGGGCGTGGTATGGGGAGGGGCGTGCGGCCAAAGTAGTGGGCATGGCGCAGCGCGGTGGGGTCGCGCTGGCCAAGGGGAAAATGGAAGTGGGGTGCGCGCGCGTGCGTGCGTGCATGCGCGCCCGCGCACTGCGGTGTTGGTGGATGAGGGTGAGCGGGCTAAGGCGCTGCGTGCGCGCGTCGGGTGGTCGTGCTGGTGGGGGTGGGGGGTGGTGTGTGTGTGTGTGGCGGGGTTGGGTGGGTTTGTGGGGGTGGGTGGGTGTGGTTGGGGGTTAGGTGAGGCGTGGTGGCGGCTGGGGTGGTGCGGGGTGGGGTGGGGTGGGGGTGGTGTGTGCGTGGCACGATGGTGGAGGTTGGGTGGGGTGGAGCGGGGTGGTGGCGGCGTGTGGGGGCGGGGGGCGCGGGGAGCTTGCGCGCCAGATGTTCGCGCCGCGCGACGTCAGCGTTTCGCGTCTGCGCGGCGCATCCGCTTGCGGGGATGAGAGCCCCCCCCCCCCCAGCCCCCACCGCGCGCGCGCGCACTTCCCAGCGCGCACGCGCGCGTAAGCAGCACCCGACCCCACCCCGCCAACACCACCAACCACCATCCACGCCCCACGCAGCAATTGCACAATTCCCGTGCCGAACCCATCGGCACACCGCGCCCCCAGACCCCGCGCGCCCCACCACCCACTTGAGACCATCCCCGTCCTGCGGTGGACCAGCGCGCGCCCCGCGCCGTGCGCGCTTGCTCGGGGTCTCCCCGTTTCCAAGTTGTTGGGCCGCGCGCGCGCGCGCCGCCACCGCCATCGCATGGAAACCGTGCGCAGCAACCGCACAGGCGCCCCTCTCCCCCCCCCCCCACCCCTCGCACACACACGCACCTCATCCCACCTGTTCGAGCCATGTCCCGCCGCTCACCCCTCGTCGCAACTGCCGCCAAGCGCGCGCACATGCGCCCCGCGCCGCCCTATTCTACCCCCCCCCCCCCCCACCACAGGCACATGCGCGCACCCTTCCACTTCAATTCGGCCGACGCTAGCGGGCCACAGCGTTCTGGCAATCATGCCTTCCTTCAAGGCCGCAGGGTGTCGTCGTGAGGCCCGCCGAATGTTCCAGTGGATGTCGCGTTTCCGCTCGGCCACGGTAGCCTTTCACAAGGGTCGTTGCATCACGGGGGAGCCATACTGGGCTAATATCGAACATGCGAGGTCCAAGCTACACTCCTGGCTCCAAGCTGCATTGCGCCCGTTCGGGTGGTCTGCCCGTGAGGCCTTGGCCCAATAGAAGCATCCACCGAAGGTCTCAGTGCCAAGGTTCGCGCGGCGACATTACGTCCTCGACCCAGTTTGGTTCTCGTTGCCGTTGTTCTGACCATGGCCTCAAGTTGCACATAATGTGAATTTTCTCGCAGGGTGGCAACATACGGTTTCCAAGTGTAGGTGGCATTGTGGGGCATGTTTCGGGTAGTGCGCTGTGCAACAGAAGCGCCGATGCAGGTATTAGGGTCATGTAGGCTCCTCGCCGCCCACAGCGGTGCCACGTGACAGTCAGAGTTTGCTGAATGAGAGATGGAATCCATAAAACGTAGCACGTTTGTCCTCTGGCAGATGCTTCGGCACGAGTGCACTGATAATTATGTTGTTGCGTCCTTGTCTTGCCAGCGTTTCCAGCCGAGCAGTATAACAGTTCGGTTGATTTGCTTCCCGAAGCAAGCCTGCTGGCGAGATCCGGACGATGAGGTTTCGCATCGGCGGCCGTGCCACGGAAAATGGCACCCTCATGTTGGAGTCACCGCAATGATTATGGGGTCTGCCAGTGCTTATCCTCAGAGCGCCTGCGTTGATTTGTTCTCGGTGGGAACCTTCTGGTCCGTGGCCATCTTTGGCTCGGGCACGTGGTTTCGCATCGGCCCGCGAGGGCCCGCCACCTACCAGTTCGCAGCTCAGAGTTCAGCCATGCCAAGAACCAGGAAGACGCTCCGCGGCAAGTCGGAGGCCACGGCCTTTCTCAAGTATCACCAGCAATCAGTGCTCCCCCACGAGCTGGCGGCTAAGATGGCGATGGCGACGGGCTCCAACATCGTCGCCGCGGTGGCGCTGCTGCAGTCGCTTGCCGTCTCGTGGCTCACGGAGCTGAACAACGAGGGCATGATCATGCTCCCAGGCCTTGGCACGTTCACAGTGAAGCACACTGCAGCAGTGCCAGGCCGAATGCTTCGCGTCGGCGGCGTGTGGAGGGCCTGCCGTCCGAAGCCGCCCACCTCTCAGGTCTTGTTTACCGCCTTCTCGGACGTGGAGTCGTTGCTCGCGGGCGCGCACGCTGCAGCCTGTGCCAGTGGCCCAGAGGCGCCGCCGCCAGCGCCATCGGCTGACCAGCCGAACCCAGGAGATCGCCCACCAGAAGCAGCGCCTGAGCCAGGAGAGCACGGCGATCGCGATGCGTCAGTGGAGCAGGAGGTCCCGTCCGACGTCCCGTCGGCGTGTTTCGGGCTGTTGGGGCACATGGGGCCCTCAGGCTCGGCGAAGTCCGCGCCGCAGACGCCGACCTACCCTGTGGACATGGCGGCAGCGGGCCTCCCCAACGGGCACGCGCCAGCGTCAGATCCGCCGTCTCACTGAAGCAGTGCAGTTTCCATTTCGCTTCGGGCGACATCGGCGCCCACTCCATATTTCTTGGGGGTGCTTGTTTGTTGCTCTCCTTACACATTATACAGAGCCTACTTCGCCTGTGGTGCTCTAGAGTTCTTGTTGCGTTTGTTTCGTGCCAGTGGCTCATCATGGGCCCAGTTCGAGCTGCGCATCTCGAGCCCATCTCGAGACGCCGTTGCATCGTTGTGCGTCTGCGTGGAGTGCACAAGCTAAGCCAAGAAAACCTTGAGCCAACTTGATGGTTATGCCAGTGTCCCTTCCGTCCCCCCCCGCCGCCTGAACATGTAGAATATGTAGTACCCTGGGCCGCTTTTGTTGACATCCCCAGTCCCTGGGCCGTCTTTTAAGCAGACTGGCCCCCTGAGGACCACCGCCAGCTTTTCAGACTCACTGGCGACGTCCGAGGCGTTCTCTTCCTAACCCTGCCCCTTACCCATCAGCCTTACGAGCCGCCTAGGTCATATCCAGGGCATCGGCCCTAAGCATCATGAGCGTCCTTGGAATTCGTTTCTCTCTGCGCCGTCGGCCAAGTCCCCCCCCTCCCTCCTCGGCATTCTGAACACCAGAGCCCAAAACCATGGGGGGGGGGTAAGCCATGGCCCATCAGCCTCGCCTGAACTCTCTCGGTCATCTGGCTCACGTGTCTGAGCCTTGCCCGCGAAGGCTCTCACGAGCCATCCCCATCTACGCGTATCCCTCCCCATTGCTTACCTCTGACCTCTTCATTGTTCACCCGATCGGTCAGGCGTGCTACCCCTCCACCTGTCTTACGACCTGAAGCGTCAGGGGCTGGAGAGGGACATGCCACGGGGCAGGCTTTACTGTCCAGGAGGTTGGCGATGTTCGGAATGAGGAGGGTTAGGGAGAATGCGAATGAGGAGACGAGGGGGGGGGGGGGTCTCTCCGTCTGGGGCCCGCCCTCATCGCTCCCCCTCGTGCTCTGAGCCTTGCATCCTTACGCCGCCCACCGCCTCCCATCCTCCTCGTCGCCCACCCTTCCTGCTCCGCAGATCCTCCTCATTATTCCGCACCTTGCCTTCGTGCCTCTTCCTCATCAGTCCTGCCTCCTTTGTTGTATATGCTGCTCGTCACGACGGGAAGGCGCGCGGCGCCGTTCATTGGCTACTGTGATGCTCGCAAGCACGTCTAAGTGTCCTGGGGCCGTCGTGGCGGCAACTTGTACGACAGTCTGCGCGATCGCGCACGCGGTGCTCTAAGGCCATTGCATGTTGTACATGTCCAGGTTCTTGTTGCAGGGGGTGCCCCGTCTGAGCTGGCATCGCAATGCGCGTGGAATACGGGCCCGCCGTTCCTGCGTCTCAGCGCGTTGGTGCAAACGCGGGCCTCCGAAGGCCATGGGCCAAGGTGGTCTCATCGCCGTGCGCAGTGGGTTCAGGAATTCTCCTGCTCAGCGCGGTGGTTCGGCATCCCGGGGCCCAGCATCCAGTCCAAGCGCGGTGGGCCATGCTGTGCTTTGCGTGTGTGGTATCAGGGATGCTGTTGCTCACCGCTACACCCATCGTTTCCCAGTCTTGTGGATGGTGATGGCACAGCGTTCCCCCCTTCCATCATCCCCATGCCAGCCCAGCCTGTCGCCCATTCCTGCGATCAGTCATGCACCAGTGTTCTGCTCCCCTTCGTTCTCGCGTCCACCCTCCCCGGACTGCATGGACCTTGGGTGCCCATGGGTTGTTGCTCCACCCCCTGGGGCCCTGGGGGAGGGGTGGTGGCCGCTGAGAAGCCTTGGGACGTTTGCGGAGTGACCGATTCAAGCGTATGTGGCCGAATGTGGGTGCCCTGGGGGTGCGCCGATAATCGCGTTCACCCCGCCCGTTCCGCAGGTGGCGAAATGCCAGTCTACGGGCCCACCCCGCCCACTTCGTAGGTGGCGAAACTCGCGTTTACGAGCCCACCCCACCCACCACTGTAGATGGCGAAACTCCCGTCTACGAGCCCGCCACCCCAATTGATGGCGAAACTCCTGTCTACGAGCCCGCCCGCCCACCACTAGATAGCGAAACTCTCGTCTACGACCCCCCCCCCCCCCTCCGAATATGATGGCGAACTCTCCGTCTACGAACTTGCCCCGCTCATTCCGTATATTGCCGCTCGTAGACGGGAAGCTCGCACCCCCCTTCCCACTCGCAACCTAATCCCGCTCCGTCTGTTGGGGGGGCCTTTGCAGCGGCGGCGCTCGCGACGGCGCGCGGCAGCAACCATGGGGCTTCTTATTGAGCTCCTGGGCCTCGGGCCTTGGGGGGGCGCGGGGGCCCTCGGTGGCAGCGCGCCATGCGTTTCGCCCCACATTCATAGTGAGAGTCGGTCTCGAGCCCCAGTAGCTCCAACGTGGCTCCAAGAGGGCCCCAACATGGCCCTAGCTGGCCCCAAATGGTACTGATGCGATCCCAAGATGTGCAGTGTTTGCGGGGCAAAGTTGCGGAGATTCGCCCTCAGGCAGTGCTAGTGGTGCTCAGTTCCCTCCGACGGCCCCCTGGGTAAAGCTGAGTGGGCGGTCTTGGAGCACGTTTCGCTCTGCCTTCGCGCCCGTTGGGGCTACCCGCCACGCCCGAGGCGTGCCTGGCTGGCCCTCGATGGCCTCAATATAGCCTCAATGTGGTCCCAGCTGGCCCAATATGGCATGGCGACGATCCCAAGCTGCACATTGTTTGCGGGGCAAGGTGGCCGAGATTGTTTCTCAGCCAGTTTTGGCGTTAGCTCCTTCCAGGGGGGGGGGGGTGCATGGAAGAGCCGATCTTAAGGCAAAGGTGGGCCCAACGTGGCCCTGCCATTGCCCAGGTGGTCCCACGCTGGGCCCTGATGTGTGTTGCATGCCATGTGCACCAGGATGTGTTGTGCCGTACATTGCACCATCACTAGCGAACCATCGCATTCACCGCGTTACATCGCACCACGCCTAAACACCGCGTGGTCGTGTCACTGCATCGGGGCGCGCTTGGCGTCGGAATCTGAGTGATGTGCGAAGCGCGCCCACGTGAGCCGCACTGCGTTGCATTGGGTTCCGTGGCGTTCCGATCTTAGGTCGCATCCCATGGCGGGTTGCAAGCGCATGTTTCCCGTCGCAGGCCCAGACCTCGACTTGTGATGTTGTCTCAGGCGGTGGCAGGCCGTGACGAGCCTACGTGACTTCGAGGGCCCACGCTTCGCTTGCGTGGTAATCGTTTGTCGCCTGGCGAGCTCGCAGCGCCCGCGTTTGCCGCGTGCCGATCTTTGTTGCCGAAGCCGTGTTTGGCCACAAGCTGTACCTTTGACGGTCACAGCTGGCTGTTCACTGTTGAGGCTTGCCACTTTCTACGGTCTACGGTATCCTTCGGCACAGGGAGGCATGGGCAAGCGGGGCAACACCCGCGTGAAGGAGGAGGATGCATCTGATGGCGCAGCGGCGGTGGCTGAGCTTGTCACCGCGGCGCCCAGGAAGAAGAGGAAGGAGTCTGCTTCAGCATCAGATGCAGTGACGTGTGGCCAGTGCGGCGTTCACCGTTCGAGCTTGTCGACCCCGTGGCCAGAGGCCCCCAACGCGCAAGGCGAGGTCGAGAGGGTCGGCACCGCGTGCTTGGCTTGCTGGGATCCGTACAAGCGCGCCTTCATCGACGAGATCACGTGGACCAAGCACTGCGCCAAGATCAAGGGGGACGCCGCATACAAGCAGAAGGTCGAGCTGGCGAAGGAGGTCTCGGGCAATCCAGCGGCTGCCACGTTCGACCAGGACGAAGTCAACATCGTCGTCGAGCAGGGCTACCACTCGCTGGGGAACTACATCTGCTTGAAGCCTGACGCGCTGGAGGCCATGGCTGGTGGCAATGTCACGGTGGCCGGGGCTGCCATCTCGACTAAGTCGGTCTTGGCGCCATTGACCAAGGCCAAGCTGAAAAGCATCTGTGCTGCTCACCCTGACAAGCCCGCCGTGGAGGTGCAGACGTTCACCACCGTGAAGTGCCAGAAGGTCGCTGGCACCTTGAGTCGGAGGGCGGCGCTCACAGAGGCGCAGGTAGAGGCAGAGTTGAAAAGGGCGCTGGGCACGGTCGTGAAGGCGTTGCCCGTGGAGCTTCGCGGTCACGTCAAGCCGCCCACCATCGACTCGTTGGTGGATCAGCTGAAGGGGGCGAAGCTCGCCCGAGGCGTTGGAGCGGCAGCCACTGATGCAGAGGCGCCAGATGACGTCATGGCCTCCACCGTCGTCGCGCGCGACCCCTCCTGCCAACCCTCTCCCCAGTGCCCTGGAAGTCCTTGCAGCTCCTTCCAACGCCAACCTCCGTGGAGGAGGGCAGGGTGCGTTCGCGGTTTCAGTGGAGGGGGGGTTGCAGCCAATCGCCCAACCATGTAATGCTTGCTGCTTGAGAGCGGTTCGCTGTCGGGTGCCCCATCGCCGATGGGGGTTGAGGTTGAGGGGGGCACACCGATGTAGAAGTAAAGGCCGCGGGGGGGAATGATGGGGCCGTACTTGGGAACCTCTCGGGCCCACGTGGGCTTTGGTGGGCTTTGGCGGGGGGCAGGGGGGAGGGGTCGCGCGGGCCCTCGGTGGGAGGTCTTGGGGTCCTCATCAGGTTGTCAAGACTGGGGCCGCTGGCAGCGGCGGCGGTGGCTTGCGAGCTGCAGGCTTTGCCGCTGCGGCCGCCGCTGCAGGCGGCGCCGCTGCTGCCAAGGATGAGGTGGGCGGTTCCGACGATGATGAGGGATCAGGTGGCTCCAGCAGCGACGGCGAGGAAGCTCAGCATGACAACGTGAGCTTGCATGCATCCACCGTCAGGCTCCGAGGTGTCGCCGCCAAGGTCGCCAGGTCGACGAAGGCCAGGTCGTCGGTGGTTTCCCATCTTGGCCGCAGCAGGAGCGTCCCTGGCGGCGGCCGCGCGGGCTCGGCGTCACCATCGTGCTCCGAGAAGGCCCGCCTCGATGAGCTCATTGGGGAGACGCCCGTCAGCACCATGCTCGATGGTGGCAAGGTTGGCGACCGCACGTACGCCCTCCGCCGCTTCAGGCCCCAGATGCGCGGCATCGAGATCAATCGCACCAAGCACCTTGCCAAGGTCGACGCCGCCGTGAGCCTCCACGCCAACTTGAACACGATGGGGGTCAAGGAGAGGAACGACATGCTCGACCTCTTCGGCGCTGATGATGTCATCGACGCAACGTCGTTCCAGCGCAGGCTCATCGGGAAGCTCGTGTCAGAGACTAAGTCTGGCGAGGGATTGTGCAGATGGTTCTGCCATGGGCCCCTGCAGAGACTATCGGCACGGTCGTCGGGTTCCAGGTCAAGCGTCCGCGGGTGTTCCAGTTGCGGCTGAGCCACAAGGAGAAATGCGATGTGTGCCTCGATATGTTTCTCACTTCCTTCGTTGCAGAGGTGGTCGCCGCAGGTTCAGCATCTGTCGAGCTCGTGAGGGACGCCGCGAAGCACTTGAAGATTGAGAGCGGCGCCATCACTAGTGGCGAGTGCGCCATACAGGAGTTCATCGATCTCGCTCGTACGTTGCAGTGTGCCGCCGACGCGCTGTTGGTGATCTCTGACCCGAGCCCCAACGCAACGGACAACATTGCCGACCGTGCTACCAGCAGGGCTTTGTTGAACGGGACGCGCAGCAAGGAGTGGGAGCTCTTCGCCGACAGCTTGCATTCCAACCCGAAGTGGGCAGCCATGACCAAAGAGTACCTCGAGTACGCCCTCTCTAACCTCCAGATCGGCCCAGAGATTGCGGCGGCGGTGGGCGTTGTGAAGTCCAGGAACATCCCAGATATAGTGAAGGTGTCCCGCCGCATGAGGGGGTGGGTTGACGGCAGTCGCACTGGTGGCGCGTCCAGCTTGGAGGAGGCCTTCGCCGAGTGGGTCGATGCCGTCGCCTCCTACGACTACGATTCCGACGCTGCCCTGACCCAGGAGTCCGCCAGGCAGGTCTGCGAGGCCATCTCGAACGTGGCGGCGGCCGCCAAGTCGACGAAGGCGAGTGGCGTCCTGGTCGTGTCCAAGCTGGCGGCCGCCGCGGAGGGGATGGAGGCGGTGGCGGCCTCGATCACCAGCAAGAAGAAGCGCGAGAAGGTGTTGGAATGCATGCGGAGTTGCACCCGTGAGATCGGGTGCAAATTGACGTTGCCCACCCCTCGCAACACACCCGTCCAGGACATGAAACCCACTTGACCCCCTGATAAGAGAGTGTGGCCTCTAGTGGCCTTACCAGCTCATGTGTTCCATGGTCCTGGCGTGTTTTCTCCAGCGGGGCCGATGCAATGATCTAGCGCAGTTCTCCCCGACCCCTCCCCGACCCGACTGTTCCGCGGCCTCGTTGCTGCTCGGCCCCAGCGGTTCGCGCTCTTATGTGCGCGCATTCGGGGTTGCCTTCGGCGCGCGGGCTGAGGGCGGCGCCGAACGCACGCGCTTACGAGCGTGGCCGATGAAGCAAACCAGTTCTTATCAAGGGCCTTGGGGCCCTGCCATTCGGACCACCTGGGTGTATTCTGGTATCCTCGCCCCCACCCCCCCGCCCGAGGATGATGACGGGTTGACGCTCGAGGGGATGTCAGAGTTGAAGGCGGCGGTGCTTGACTTAAACGGCGAGGTCTTTGCTGGCGCTGGCGTGGCGACGGATTTCGAGGTGGCTGCGATCCACTTGTGCAAGTTGGTGTTCTGCAGCCCCGACGCCACCTTCGACCCGAGCGACGCGAGCACGATGAAGGACCAGGCCGACGCCGTGATGAGTTGCATCTTGCTCGTGCACGAGGACTCCCGCGCCGACGCGCTGAATGGCTTGAACGTTCGCCTCGGCCATATCATGACGATCTGCGCTGCCATCCAGATGAAGAAGGGCTTGGTGGCCCTCGGCGACGTGGACGCGCAGGTGATGTCTGGCGACGAGGGTGTCGCGTCCTGGGGCGCGCTGAAGGCTGCACTGGGCCAGGTGGACACGTCGCCGCCGAATGGCCCTGGTGGAGTCACCATCGACGGCGTGCTGACGATCGACGGCATCAACGAGAAGTGGGGAGCTTCGGTGGCGGAGCGCCGTGGCCTAGCCATGAAGTACGCGGAGGCCGTGACCGACGGCACGATGCGCGCCATCAAGAGGATCCAGGAGAGGATTGCTGCGGTGGCGGGTGGAATGCCAGACGGTTCTTCCTGGAAAGAAGGCCTGAACGAGGACCACTCGTACGACGACGTGGTGGCCCACGCCAAGCAGACGTTGTTCAAGAACAAACTCGGCAAGACGATCAATGTGGCCTTGGTCGAGTACAGGGACGGCCAGAAAGTTCGAGTTCGGCGGCGTCCTGTCGGGGTGCGTGAGCGGATTCAAGGAGATGCTGGTGAGTGCAAACACGACGGTCTCGGAGGCAGCATTGGTGCAGTTGTTGAAGAAGCCTGCCGAGGCCGTGAAGGACGACCTCAGGAAGGAGCTGGACGCGGTTGCCGACCGCGGCGTGTCGGCCAACAGGATCTTGCGCCAGATCCTGGAGAAGGCCCAGGAGGCCAAGAACGCTTAGGCGGCACCGTGCCGCCCTGTGCCCAAAAATACAATAAACAGCACCATCGTCATCATCAGCATCAGTGCCATCGTCGAACGCATGGGTCGCCAGTACAGTCTCCAATACTCAACTCCTCAGCCCGCTCATTCCCCCAGTTCGTCTACCTATGTCCTCCTCCTCCTCCCCCTCCTCCTCCTCCTCCTCCTACTCCCCCTCTCCCTCCTCCTCCTCCTCCTGCTCCTCCTCCTCCTCCTCCTCCTCCCCCTCCTTCTCCTCCCCCTCCTCCTCCTCGTCCTCGTCAGTCGCGCGCCTCTCTCTGAGCAGGGGAACGCCATTTGTAATCTTCCGTGTGACAGGCGGGGCCTCGTTTCTGAGCGCGTTTTGGGGCCGATGCAGTCGACGGGATATGCTACGATAGGGTCGCACATTTGATTCGGGCTGTGGCCAGGCTCTTGGGGCCCATCCATCAGGCCATCAAGAAACGATGCCGAAAAGTCGTCGGCCCGATGGGGCCCGCGCGTGGGATGATCACATTTTTTCGCAGCCCCGATGCCGAAAAAACTTGCGATCAGGGTTTCGTCGATCCCACCGTGGGCCGAAAAACAGGCCATCAAAAATAGACGTCATCGGGGCCATCAAAATCCATCAACCCCAACATAGCCTTCCTACGCTGCGACTGAACTCTCAAGTCAAAATGGAGGAAAAAGGAGAGGAGGACGAGGAGGAGGGGCGAAAAACGGCGGCACTGGGGCGTCTGGAGGCTCAGGAGTTCGCGGACTTGGTAGCGCTGGGAAAGCAGTCGAGGGGGTGCTGGCTGAGGGCGTCTTCGGTGTCGGCCCCGGCCCCGGAGGAGGAGAAGGAGGAGTGGAAGGAGGAGGAGGAGGGGGGCGACCAGCGCGATTTTTTCGAACGCTTTTTGGCCGGAGAAGTGCGTGCTTTCGACGCCGGCGACGACGTTGGCGAGCACGACGCCGACGATTGCGTGGGCGACTGGGGCGACGCTGACGACGATTGGCTCGACGCTGACGGCGCCGTCTGTCCGGCCCCGGCCCGGGCCTCGGCCTTGGCCCAGGCCTTGGCCGCGCCGCCGGTCTTGGCTGGAGTCTTGGCGCCGGCCCCGGCTTCTGGGTCGGCTTCCGCGCCGCGTTGGGCCCCGGCCCCAGCGTCGACCTTTGTTGCAGCTTCTTCCAGGACGCGCTCGGAAGTCGACGAAGCGCCGTCTTTCGCCCCGGCTATGTCCCCGGCCTTGGCCCTGGAGCTTCTGGAGGCGCCCGTGCCATTAGTGGCAGGTTGGGGGGTGAGGTCGCAGGGCCAGCCGGCGGTTCGGAGGTCTGGCAGAGGTTCTGGCCCCACGACGTGGGCGCAGAGGCTGCGGGAATGTCTCCGCTCGGAGAACTTCGAACTCCAGAGAGAAGTCTTCGACGCCGCGGCGTTCGACGCAGCGGGGCAGCGCGAGAAGGCGTTGCGGAAAGTGCGCCGCGCAGCCGCCAGGCGATTGCGCTGTTTGCGGCGGGGCACGGCGTGGGCGCAGCGAGCGGCGGTGGCGGTCGTTCTGAACGAACATATCCGCGCGGCGCCCCTGTCTCCGCCAGCGCGCCCCCGTTCGCAGGCGCGCGCGTCTGAGGAGGCGCCGCTGCGGGTGGGCTCCCCGAAAAGTTCTGCGACGCAGGAGACCGCGAAGCGATTCCTCAATGCTCGGGCATCGCAGGCCGTGGACTCGGGGTCGCGTCGGCGCGTCTCGCGCCGTGCCGCTGCGGTGCCCGATGGCGCGAAGTCTGTCGGCGACGTAGCTTTGATCGCAGCGTGCGTCTTCGCCGCGTGCGGTCTGCCCTTTGCGAGGGAGCCGGGCGCCGCGGTCGCGGCGGGGGTCGCGCGCGCGACGGCCCGCGCGCGCGCGTGGCAGGAGAGGGGCAGTTTCTGGCGCAACGCTGAGGCGTCATCAGAAGCTGGCCCTTCCGCCGCCACGGTGGCGGTCGCCAAGTGGTTGTGCTGTGGTTGGCGTGGCTTGTTCGCGCGCAAGTGCGGGGGGCGGCGCGTCTCCGCGCGGAGGTTCTCCCCTGGCATCGGGATCGGCGGCGCGAAGGGCAGGGCGTCGCAGGGCGCTGGCGACTGCGCGAGTGATGCTGCGTGGAGGGCGTCGCGAGGCGCGGGCGAGTGCGTCGGCGTTGCTGCGCTGCGCGTGGCCTCTGTCCTCGCCGCGCTGGGTGGCGTGCTTGCCGATGGACTCTCGCACGTGGGTCTGGGCTCTGCAGGGGCGCCCAGCGCGTCCCGTGCTTGGCGTCGGCGGCTTCGACGCGGCGTCGCGTCGGGGCGACTCAGAGTCGTCGAGGCCGGAGATCGCCTGGGTGCGTGGCGGAATAAGTGTTTGCAGTTGAGCGTTGCTGGGCTTGGCTGTGCTGGCGCGCGCGCGCAAGCGGAGGTTATCTTTGAAGTGCAGTGCGCGAATGATTCCGGGGCTGGGGCGTGCGGTGACGCTGCGGAGAGAGCGAATTTCGCGGCGGTGCAGGGTTGGCTGGAGGCGCGACGGGCGAGGGTGCGTGTCTATGCGGCGCACAGTGCAGACTGCGTCCTGCGGGGGGAGTGTTCTGGCGCGTGGTTTTTGGGTTGCGCGTGGGGGCGGGACATTGGCAGTGTCGTATGGTATTCAGAGGGGCATGTTGCAGAAGTCGTTGATGTGGATGGCCGCTTGGCAGATGGCGTGCCTCTCGGAGACGCCGACGGCGCGCCGTGGCTGCGCTCGGTCGCGGGCGCGCCGAAGAAGACCGCGCCGAAGCAGAAGGCGGCCGCGAAGAGCCAGCGAGGAGCGCATCTGCGAGGCGCGCAGAACCCAAGCGTGGCTGCGCGGAAGAGACGCGCGATGGGCGAGGTCGGCGGCCCAGCAGGCGGGGCAGCAGGAGCGGAGGAGTCAGGCGCGGCGGTCGGTCGGTCGGCGGGCGGCGCGGCGGGCGGGGGGGGGGGTCTGGCAGAGCGGGCGCAGATCTGGAGTTCAGTGGCGCGACGCGCGCGGGCGCTTCCGCGCAGTCTGGCGGCCGAGATGGGCGCCCGCTCGGCAGGGCGCCGGCGACGATGGGCGATCCTGACGCGGGCGTGGACATGTGGGATGCGGGGCGTGACGAGGGAGAGTGCTGCGACGTGGAAGGCGGCGCCGCTGGGGATGATGCAGCTCGCCGTGTCGCGGCGGAGGCGGGAGGTGCGTCGACGCGACGCGCGTCGGGGTCTCGCTGGAGCGCTGGCGCTGGCAGCGCCGCGGCGCGGATCATTCCCGGGGTTAACGACTTCAGCAGCGACGACGGTGGCGGGCAGGTCTGCGCCGGGCACGAGGGCGGCGACGCTGGTGGCGAAGGGCGCGGCGGCGGTGGTCGCGGCCGCGCTCGCGGCGCGGCGGCGGGGAGCGGCGGGCGGGCGGCTGCTCGGCGTCGTATCATTCCAGGTGTTGAACGATTTCAGCAGCGATGAGGATGCTGGCTTCGTTGGCGCTCAGGGCGAGGTGGGTGTCGTTGGCCGTGAGGCGCGGGGCCGCGGGGGGCGTGGTCGTGGGCGGGGTGCCGGGCGAGGGCGGGCGGCTGCTGGCTCGCGTCGCATCATTCCAGGTGTGAACGATTTCAGCAGCGACGAGGAGGGCGGCGTCGTTGGCGCCGAAGACGAGCTGGGGGTTACTGTCGGTGAAGAGCAGGGTAGCGGGGAGGGCGGTCGCCGTGGGGTGGTGGTGGCGCGGCCGGGCAGGACGGCTGTTCTTCCCCGCATCCCAGGCGTCACTGATTTCAGTGACGATGAAGACGGCGCGCCCGCTGGGCCCGCAGCGTACGGAGCTTCTCGTCCGCGCAGGGGCAGGGGGGCACGCCGGAAGCGCGGGGCCGCGGACGGGTCGCTCGCGACAGAGGCGGAGTCCAGGCAGTTCCAGCCGGATTACGTGGATGAGGACCGCTGCAAAGGGATGACGTGGGGGGGTGGCTGGGGGCGAGAGCAGTGCCGGTCGCGGCCCCAGAAAGGGAGCGACGTGTGTGGGAAGTGTGCCAGACATGGTTGTCCGCACGGGCGCGTCAGGGGCCCGATCCCTACGCTCGCGTTGGACAAGTTCAAGGAATTTTCATTGAAGGCGAATAAGGCATCAAAGCAGTGGTACGCGCGGCACGCGATGTGGGACGCGGCGTCGAAGATCAAGCCGGAGTTGAAGTCCTTGTGTGAGGTGGACGTGCACGGTCGGTTCGTGCTGTCCAACAGTGAATATGAGCAGTGCCTTAAGAAAGTTCATGATAATTTTAGAAAACATAAGAATTATGGGCGTTTTGGCTTCGTGTATGAGCAGGGTGCAGGGGTGCGGACTGTGCAGGATCGTTGCGGGGAGGGCGAAACTCGGTTCGGGTCTGAGAGGGAGTCGTACAATGGGCGTGAGGGCGGGAGGAATTTCATGTGGTACAGCCGGCCAGTCTTCAACAAGTACCTCGCGCAGCTGCACGCCTCCGAGGTGGATTGTAGCGAGAAGGATTGCATGGAGGCGCTACGATTGACCAGTGAGGAGATCCGACGGTATCCTCTGAAACAGCAGTATCTGGTTCAGTTTGCAGGGCCGCAGTGCTATCCGCACATCGATCCGCGCTCCAAGGGGAACAGGCTGCACGCGAACGAGAAGGCGGGCCAGTTGCCTGGCGAGGATCAGGGTGGCGACGCAGGCGCCGGAGGGCTCGGGGCGTGCGCGGGCGCCGACGACGGGGCGTCGCACCTGTTCTCCATGCGGAATTGGGCGCAATGCGATCGGTGCCACTGCTGGCGTTTGCTCTTGCCTGCCTGCGCAGCGCGCGCGCGTGGAGATGAGTACTACAAGGTCCGCGACACCGACCTGGACTGGGAGCAGTGGTTGCGCGGGGCGGCGGATCGGTGCGCGGGGGCGGTTGCTGCGTTGGCGAACCAGGCCGCCGCGCAAGGCGGGGGCAGCGGCGACGCCGTGGAGGGTGCGGGGCCGGAGAGCGGCGGTGGCGCGTGCGACGTGCGGCGGGGTGGTCGGAAGCGGCGGCTGGGGCGCAAGACGTCGCAGGAGGAGTGGGGCGAAGCGGAGGAGGGCGCGGGGGCGATTCCTGGGTCGGATGGCGAGGGCGCTGCGCGCGGCGGAGCCGGTGTCGACGTCGCGGATAGCGCGGTGAACGAGGGTGGCTGTGCCGAGGGCGCGGGCGGGGGCCGCGGGAAACGGCGGTTGGGGCGCAAGACGTCCGAGGTGGAGGCCGGCGGGAGCGCTGCGGGACGCGGGGCGCGGAAGCGGCGGCTTGGGTCCGGGTCCGGCTCTTCCTGCTCCTCCTCCTCCCCGCAGGCCTCCTCCCCCTCCTCCTCGGCCGCGCGCTGCAGCAGCTCCTGCCGCTGCGCCTCGAGCGCCCGCGCCTCCGCCTCCCTGCTCTCGGCGTCGCGACGCGCGGCGGCCGCCTGCGCGTACTTCTGCCGCAGCGCGTCGAAGGTGTCGGGCGCGTTAAACGACGCCTCGCGGCCCCCACGCTCGCGATTCGCGATGAACTTGGCCAGCTTGCGCTCCTCGTCATCCTCCGCCTTCTCCACCGGCATCCTCTGGTTCTTCTCGCACCACGCCTCCAGCGCCTGGACCTGGATGAGATCCGCGTCCAGCGCCGCCTCCAACTGCGCTCGCCAGTGCTCGTCCAGGCCCTGGCGGCCGTGCGCGCGCACGTTGCCCACATCGCGAGCAGACGCTCCCGCGCATCGTCGTCATGACCGCCGCTCCTGGGCGCGCGCCCGTGTGTCTCCACGAAAAGCTTCACCTCGAGCACACGCTGCTGCGCCGTCCGCCGCTGCCACATGCCCCTGTTCACCAGCTCATCGAACCTCTCCTGATTGTCATCGTCCAGCTCGTTCTGTCCTTTGACGACATTGTGGATCCAGTCCGCGAGCTTCTTCTCCTCCTCGTCCTCTGCCCCCTGCTTCGGCAGCTCGTCGAGCACCTCCACGTGCTCCTCGATGCGGTCCAGCATCGCGCGGGCGCGCTCGCGCCTCTCCTCCCGCCGGTTCACGAGCCCGTCGAACCGCGCGCGCCGCTCGGGCGTCAGCGCCACCTCCCCTGAACTCACGTGATCGACCCATTTTCCGAGCGCGGACTCACGCACCTGCGGCAAGCGGCCGTGCTCCTCAACGTGCCTCGCCAGCTCGCCCAGCATCTCCTCCGAGTGGTCCCGCGATCGCGCCTCCGCGCCACCATGCTGCACACCGCTCATGTCGATGCCCAGGTGCGCCGCGAGCGCAGCCCTGTACACTTCAATGTCCTTTCGCCGGCGCTTCGGGCCATCCCAGTAAAGCGACGACGGCACTCCAGCCTCGCGGTCGCTCCGCAATCGCGCAGCCAACTTTTCCAATTCAGCGAAACTCATCCGCGCCAACACCTCCGCGTCCACACCGTCGCGCGCGCTCCCGCGAGCGCCCTGCGCCCCTGCGGCACCCTGCCCCACACGGCGCTTCGGCGCCCCGCCCCGCAGCGCGCAACGCCCCGCACCCGCGCGCGGCGACCGCGACGCCGAGCCCGAACGCCCGTGCGCGACGACGCGACACCACGGCGCGCTCTCGGCTTCCCCCCACTCCACGTCACCAGAACCCACCGACTCCTCCACCGCGCACACATGACCGCCGTCAAGCCACAGCAGAGCACCAGCGCAGAAACTCGTCGCGTGCCCCAGCGACCACGCCACGCGCCCGTTGGTCGAGTCATCTTGATACGCGCTGTCGGTTTTCTCAAGATAACTCGAGCTTCAGGACAACTACAGAGCTGGTCAGCACAGGTAATGCATCTAGAATGATCAGGCGCGTTCGCCTGTTCAATCCAGAGGTCTGAACTCGGTCTGCTAGCGGAGCTAGGGTCGCAAACCTATTCGTATTATTCGAGTCATTGTAGCAGACGCTCTCGGTTTTTCGTACTTAACTCGATCTGTAGGGCAGCCAGAGAGCTGATAATCACAGAAATCGATTCGAAATTATCAGGCGCGTTCGTCTGTCGAGTCTAGAGCTCTGTACTCGGCCTGCAACCCGAGCTAGGTTCGGAAACCTATTGGTATTGTTCGAGTCATCTTGAGAAAAGCTCTCGGTTTTCTGTACTCAAATCGTGCTGGGGGAGGGCTACAGTGCTGCTGGTCACAGGAATCGATTGCGAGACATCAGACGCGTCCGTTCGTCGAACCGAGAGTTCGGAACTCGGTCTGCTGCTCGAACGAGATCCGCGAAACTGCCGTATTATTCGAGTCATCCTGAGAGGTACTCTCGGTTTTCTACACTTAACTCAGGCAGTATGGGGGCTGGAAAGCTGGTAATCAGAGGAATTGATCCGCAGACATGAGCGCGTTCGCCTGTCGCATTCAGAGGTCTGAACTCGGTTTTATACTCGAGCTTGATTGGAAAACTGTTCGTTTCTTTTGTTAGAGTCTTCAGAGGTCTATAACTGCTTGGACTGAAAAACTAGTTGTTCTCTGAAATTCGTTTCCACATTATATATTGTCAGGAAGCTCTACGAGTCCCCCGGCGGTAAGAAAGGTTGACGGCTTACCGCCGGCGCCCAGTTTTGCCAACGACGAATGAGAAGCCAATAATCTAGTCATTCCTTTCTCGCTTTTGACAGCGCCGCCGGCTCGCCAGCGCCGCGCCCCGCCCCGCGCGGCCGCCCCGGGACCACCGCGCGCGCGCGGGGCCGGGGGGGCCGGGCGGGCGGGCGCCGGCGCTTGGGCGGCCGCGGCGCGCACACACACGCGCGCCACACACACACACACACACGCGCACGCACGCGCACACACCGGATCGGACGGTCGCCCCCAAGGCGGCCGTCCTTTCCCCCCGGGGACGGCGGTCCTTCCCAATCCCATGGGAGACCGTCGTCTTCAGCCCTGCCATCCCCTTGGCAGGGTGGCGCTAGGCGCAGGCTCTAGGAGCATACTTCCCTCCCCGACGGCTGGGTTTTCCCCCAGCCGCCCCGGGGGTGTGACGGGGAATGAGGTAGTACTTGGTGAACTGCCGGTGAGACTGGGCACCCCCCAGTCTCATTTCAGCCTGGGCGCTAGGCGCAATTCGAGCCTCCGGGCAGGAAATGTTTTTGTGGGTTTGGGGGCGGGGGCGGGGCCGGGACCAGGGCCGGGGGCGGGGGCCGGGCCGGAGCCGGGGACCCAGGGGCCGGGGCCGGGGACCCAGGGGCCGGGGCTCGGGGCAGGGGCGGGGTCCAGGACGCAGGGGGCTGCGCGGTGGGAGGGGGAAACGCTCGCGAATTTTCCGCGAGCGTTTTCCCGTCCAACGCGCAGTCCCCGGGGCGGCCTCAATTCCTTTGAAAATGTGCGCTGGGAGGGGGAAACGCTCGCGAATTTTTCGCGGGGGTTCCCCTGCTCGGGGCAGGGTCTCTGCGAGACGGAGCTTCCTGGAAACGGGCGCTTGAAGGGGGAAACGGTTGCGAAATTTTCGCAAGGATTTTCGTGCCAGGCGCGCGTTTTCCAGATTGGCGCGCCGTTTCCTGGAAAACCGGGCTGTGAGGGGGACAGTGAGGCAGATTTTCCGCGCGAGTTTTCCGTTTCTGCGTGCGTTTTCTGGGGGATTTCGGCCGAGGGCAAAGACGACATGGAGAAAAGGGAAGTCTTGCTCCCGGGCGGCGGCGGCGTTGAAAATCGTTCCGGGGTGCGTTCAAAACGGCTCCGAGGAGGCGCCAAAAACCGGCTGGGAGGCGATGATTTTTATGAGCGTGTGCTCGCCGGCGAAATTTCCGCCTTCGCAGCCAGCGACGACGACGACGACGACGGCGACGACGACGACGACATCTGCCGCGTCTCTGTCCGAGCGTCCGCAATAGCCATGGCTTTAGCTGAGCAGGAGAAGGAGGAGGAGGAGGAGAAGAGAGGAGAGGAGGAGAGGAGGAGGAGGAGGAGGAGGAGAGGAGGAGGAGGGAGGAGGAGGAGAGGAGGAGAGGAGGAGGAGGAGGAGGGAGGGAAGAGGAGGAGGAGAGAGGAGAGGAGGAGGAGGAGGAGGAGGAGGAGAAGGAGGAGGAGGAGGAGGAGAGGAGGAGGAGGAGGAGGAACCCCCGGAGGTGTCGAAAACGGGCGCCGTCGCCGACGACGACGACGACGACGACGACGACGACGACCGGGACCGGGACCGGGACCGAGTCCTGGTCCGGGATTGGGACGGGGACGGGACCCGGGCGGGGGGCGGTCCCGGATCTCGGGGGCGGTGCGCGGAGCGCACGGCGCCGGCCCGGGAGTCGCGCGCATGGGATGACCGGGTGCAGGAGTGTTTGCTCGCAGAGCACGACGTGATCCATGAGGAGGTCGTCGATGATTCCGCGCTGGAGGCGGCGGAGCGCGAGCAGAAATCGCTCCGGAAAGCGTGCCGCGCGTCGTGCCGGCGGGCTCGGTGTGCGCGGCGGGAGGCGGAGTGGGCGCGGCGGAGGCGGCGGCCGAGCGGAACGGGCACCTTGCACACCGTGTGCTGCTCCCCGTCGTGCCGCGCCCCCTGTTGCGCGACGCGTCGCCAGAGCGGCTTTCGTCTGGGCGCAGCGCGCGGGGGGTGGTTTGCAAGAACGGGCGCGTGGCAGAGTTCCTGACCGCGCGCGCGGCACGTGCCGTCGACCCGGAACAGCCGCCGGCGCGCGCTCCCCGCGCCGCTGCCGAGGCTGCGCCCGACGCGTTGTCGTGGACCGTGGGCGACGCGGCCCTGCGCGCAGCCTGCGTTCTGGTCGCTCTCGGCGTGTGCCCACCACAAGAAGACAGCAGAGTGGTGATGACGAGGAAGATCGCGGCGGCGCGCTGGTGGCGGCAGCGGGATGTGTTCGCGCGGGAGCTCCCGGACGCGCCCGAGCTGGCCGATCGTGCAGCCGCGGTCGTCACCGCCAGGTGGTTCTGCTGCGCGCTCTACGGTCTCTCGGCGCGGACGTGCGGCGGCCGCCGCGTCTGTGCGCGCCGGTTCTCGCCGGGCGTCGGGATTGGCGGAGCGAAGTGCCGGGCTGCGCGGGAGTCCAAGGACTTCGTCGGGGACATGGCCGTGCGCGCTGCCTGCGCCATGATCGCGCTCGGAGCGTGTCCGGCGGGGCTCAGCGGGGCGACGCAGGACGGCGCCGTGCCCACGTCTGTGGGTGCATTCGGTGCCGCGCGCCCGCTTCGCCCGCGGCCGCGCGGCGGACGCGGGCGGGGGAACCGCCGCGCGCGCGGGAGTTGTCCAGTCGAGTGGCGTGGGAAGTGTCTGCAGAGCGCAGTGGCTGAGCTTGTCGGGGGCGACGCTGCGCGGCATTTCGGCCGCGCGTGCCAGAACCACGAGGGTTCCGGCGCTTGTGGGTCGGTGGTGGAGCGCTGCAATCTTGAGGTCGTGGTCCAGCACTTGCGCTCCCGCTTCTTGCGCGTGCGTGTGTTCTCTGCGGAATCTGTGGAAGCGTTCGGAGCGCAGGAGGGAGGGCGCGTGGCGTGGTCGCTGGGGCACGCGACGGGTTTCTGCGCTGGTGCTCTGCTGTGGCTTGACGGCGGTCATGTGTGCGCGGTGGAGGAGTCGGTGGGTTCTGGTGACGTGGAGTGGGGGGAAGCCGAGAGCGCGCCGTGGTGTCGCGTCGTCGCGCACGGGCGTTCGGGCTCGGCGTCGCGGTCGCCGCGCGCGGGTGCGGGGCGTTGCGCGCTGCGGGGCGGGGCGCCGAAGCGCCGTGTGGGGCAGGGTGCCGCAGGGGCGCAGGGCGCTCGCGGGAGCGCGCGCGACGGTGTGGACGCGGAGGTGTTGGCGCGGATGAGTTTCGCTGAATTGGAAAAGTTGGCTGCGCGATTGCGGAGCGACCGCGAGGCTGGAGTGCCGTCGTCGCTTTACTGGGATGGCCCGAAGCGCCGGCGAAAGGACATTGAAGTGTACAGGGCTGCGCTCGCGGCGCACCTGGGCATCGACATGAGCGGTGTGCAGCATGGTGGCGCGGAGGCGCGATCGCGGGACCACTCGGAGGAGATGCTGGGCGAGCTGGCGAGGCACGTTGAGGAGCACGGCCGCTTGCCGCAGGTGCGTGAGTCCGCGCTCGGAAAATGGGTCGATCACGTGAGTTCAGGGGAGGTGGCGCTGACGCCCGAGCGGCGCGCGCGGTTCGACGGGCTCGTGGACCGGCGGGAGGAGAGGCGCGCGCGCGCCCGCGCGATGCTGGACCGCATCGAGGAGCACGTGGAGGTGCTCGACGAGCTGCCGAAGCAGGGGGCAGAGGACGAGGAGGAGAAGAAGCTCGCGGTGGATCCACAATGTCACACTGGCCAGAACGAGCTGGATGATGACAATCAGGAGAGGTTCGATGAGCTGGTGAACAGGGGCATGTGGCAGCGGCGGACGGCGCAGCAGCGTGTGCTCGAGGTGAAGCTTTTCGTGGAGACACACGGGCGCGCGCCCAGGAGCGGCGGTCATGACGACGATGCGCGGGAGCGTCTGCTCGCGATGTGGATCGGCAACGTGCGCGCGCACGGCCGCCAGGGCCTGGACGAGCACTGGCGAGCGCAGTTGGAGGCGGCGCTGGACGCGGATCTCATCCAGGTCCAGGCGCTGGAGGCGTGGTGCGAGAAGAACCAGAGGATGCCGGTGGAGAAGGCGGAGGATGACGAGGAGCGCAAGCTGGCCAAGTTCATCGCGAATCGCGAGCGTGGGGGCCGCGAGGCGTCGTTTAACGCGCCCGACACCTTCGACGCGCTGCGGCAGAAGTACGCGCAGGCGGCCGCCGCGCGTCGCGACGCCGAGAGCAGGGAGGCGGAGGCGCGGGCGCTCGAGGCGCAGCGGCAGGAGCTGCTGCAGCGCGCGGCCGAGGAGGAGGGGGAGGAGGCCTGCGGGGAGGAGGAGGAGCAGGAAGAGCCGGACCCGGCCGATTGCCTCGCGGAGGAGCGGCGCGCGGAGGTCACGCAGGATATGTTCGCCAGGTTCCAGAGGGCAGACAGGGCGCTGGCTCGGCGGGTGAAGACCGCGCTCGTGGGCGCCCTGCTGTCGTACGTGGACGCGCTGCAGGGCGCCGCGCTCGGGCTCGACGTCTTCGCTGCCCTGGCCAAAGACAGGCGGGTCCGTGAAGCCTTGGCCGCCCCGGCGGCCGAAGAGCCGCGCCGCGAGGCGCTCGGGGAGGAGGATGAGGAGGAAGACAAAGAGGAGCAGGAGGAAGAGGAGCTGGAAGAGGAGGAGCAGGAGCAGCAGCAGCAGGAGCAGGAGGAGGGCGACGACGAGCGACGAGAGCAGGAGGAGGGAGACGCAGAGATGGCGGACGCGGACGAAGAGCCGCGGGGCATGGCGGACGAGGGGGAGCTGCCCGCGGGCGTCGGCGAGGAGCACGAGGATTTCGTGCGGTACGTGCTGGCGACCTGCATGCTGTCGTGGGTGCCTGTCTTGCCGAGGTTCTTCGCGGGGGAGGCGCCGGAGGCGGAGCTGCAGCGGCAGGTGGCGGGACTTGAGCGGCTGCGGGACGTCGCCCTGGGGCGCGACGCGGCCACGGCGCAGGACAACGTGGCGCGGTCGCAGGCGATCCGGCGCCTGCGCAAGGCCGACCCCGAGCTGCTGCGCCGCACGCCCGTGCCCAATTCGGACGTGCGGGAGCCCTGGGAGCAGTGGCAGCGCCTGCTCGACCGGCTCGAGCAGGAGGGCGTGGAGCGCGAGGTCTGGGTCTGCTGCCGTCGCGAGCCGCTGCGCTGGCGCGCGCCGCTCCGCGACGACGGCAAACTGGGGCCGGTCCGCGCGCCGCCGCTGCCGTCGCTGGACGCCGCCGAGGGAGAGGTCTGGAGGCCTGGGGAGGTGCGCGAGGCGACTCGCCAGGCGCGGTACGCAGAGCAGGCGCGGCTGGACGGCGCACCTGGCGCCCCGGTGCACGGCAGCGTGCTCCTGCGCCTCGCCTCTGATTTCCTCTGCTACAAGTGCCAGCAGGAGTTCGAGCGCGAGCGGGGCGGAGGGGACGTGATGAGCGACGAGGAGGTCACTTCGTGGTGTGAGAGGCTGCATTTCACGTCGAAGAAGAAGCTGCCCAGTTTGGCGGCGAAGCGCGAGGCGGTGGAAGCGGAGCGCGCCCGCGCCGTGCGGCGAAAGCAGGCGGCCGGGTGCGCGGCGAGGGGGGAGAACGGATTCGCTGAGTTCCGCGGTCTGCTGCTGGAGAACGAGTGCTTTCACCAGGACAACTGCGAAGCGAGCGTGAAGCACGACCAGCGACACGCCCTGGAGCCCTGGTACCAGCGCGCGGGGCCCGACGGGAGCAGGCTGGCGCCGTGGCCGCGCGTCTTCGGTATTCCGAAATCGTGGGCCGGCCATGGTGGTGCGTTCTTCTCCGAGGCCGTGGAGTCGGGCTTCCCCGCCGACACGTTCCCCCAGGGGCGGCGCGGCTACTGCACGGGCGAGCCGGGCGACGTGCCCGCGGAGCTCTGGCTGTTGCGGGCCTGGTGCCGCGCGCGCGGCGGCGTCGCTCGCATGGGCGACGCCCTGGCCGCGCGCTTGCAGCAGCTCGAGGGCGACCGCGACATCATGTACAGGGTGGAGGCCGCGGAGGGCGCCGGGCGATCCCCGGGGAGTGGCGACCTGAAGCCGCCCGTGTACTTGGCGGACCTGAAGCCGCAGGCGATCCCCGAGTGGCCCGTCTGGCAGCAGCTCCTCAAGCTGAAGCCTCAGGCGGCGCGGCAGGTGGCGGCTTTCGTGCGCCGGGAGCGGGCGGGCGTGGGCTTGACGTGGAACCTCGCCGCGGGGCACTGGGACCTGGACCAGCAGCGCCTGCTCGCCGCGCTCGACAGGGATCCCGCGTTGCTCGCCGGGGTGGAGAAGGACGCGGCGCTTACAGACACGGACAGGCGCGCTCTGATTGCCCTCGACGATTTCCGTGCCCGTCACGGCGGTGTCTGGCCGGACGCGTTCGCCGATCGGCGCGGGGAGCCCGATTTCAAGGAAGCGAAGCTCGCGCGGGGCGTTGCAAGGGTGGCGACGAAGTATTCGCAGGAATTCGTGCGCATCTGGTTGGACCGAACATGCAGCGACTGGCTGCGGCTGGCGGGGTGCGGGGATGAGGTGGTGGGAGGAGGGGCCGGCGGCGACGACTCTTCGGGGGGCGGCGGCGGCGGCGGGCCTTCTTCGGGCAGCGGTGCGGGCGGTGGACCAGCGTCGGGGTCGGGCTCTGGCGCGCGGGGGCCGGGCGACGGTGGCGCGGGCGGCGACGGCGACGGGGGCGCGGGCGGGGGCGCGGGTCGGCTGCTCGGCGGCGGACCCAAGAGGCCAGCTCCCGAGGGCCCAGGGCCGCGGACTCGCGGGGCGGAGAGAAAGGACCAGGAGCGGTTGCAGCAGGAGCGGCTGCGGAAGGAAGAGGAGGAGCGTCTCAGAGGGAAGACAGTGAAGGCAGGGGACGTGGAGGTGAACGTGGCTCTGGATGACCCCCACGTGAGCGAGGAGGGCACCCTGCCGGCGTGGCTCCTGGACCCCGCGCCGTGCGTCGCTGGCAGGTGCCGCGCGCGCGTCTGGCGCCAGCACCGTTGCGTGTCCTTGCTCTCGCAGTGCCGGAATCCTTGCAAAGGCGAAGGGCAGTTCTGTGGGAGCCATGGCAGACCCGAGCAGCGAACTCTCGGGCTGTGGGACCCGGACAAGGGCCACAGCTCCCTGACCCGCGAGTGCCCGGAACGGTACGACATGGCCGTGAAGGAGGCGCGGAAGCGCGAGACGCAGGCCGGCGGCGCCCCGCCCGCGCCGACCCCGGCCATCGCTGCCGCTCGCAAGGCGCGCGTGCCCAGGCTCCAGCCCAAGTATGTGGCCCTCCCGTGTGACGAGCGCGGCCCTCTGCGGGCGTTTAAAGAGGCCCCGGAGGCTCTCCCGCCGTTCCCGTGCCGCCTTTGCGACAAGAACTTCGCCACGCATGCCGGCTTCAGACAGCACGTGGACGAAAAGCACCACGGGTGGCCGGAGTACAGGAAGCGCCTGTTCTACCTGGCCGAGCAGTGGCCCCAGCAGGACGACGACGTGCGGCCCGTGAGGCCCCAGGAGTGGCGGCAGTGCGTGGAGGCTTTCTCGGAGCACCTCGTCACGGGGTCTCACGACTGGCCGGCCTGCGCAGCGCCCGCCGATTCGGGGGAGGCCGCCGCCGCCGCTGCCGCGCCGGACGCGCCGCGCGCCTGGTGGAAGCCGCCAGGCGCGGACGGGGCCGTGCCGCCCGCGGGCGTGGACATGCCGCCCGTGGACATGGACGCGCTGGGCGCTGCGCCGGCGGCGTCGGACGTCGAGGGGCCCGAGCCCGGGCAGAGTCGCCGCGCCGTGCGCTCGAGGGTCGCGTGCTGCGTCTGCGCTCGTCTCCACTGGGCGGACGAGCTGCAGCGCGTGCACTTCTGGCAGCAGCCGGACGGCGCCGGGGAGCGTTCGCTGCTCTGCGACCAGGTGCCGAAGCCGCCCGCGCGCGCCGAGCTCGAGGCGGCGAGGGGAGAGGCATCCGAGGCCGCGGGCGCGCAGGCGCAGGCCATGCGCCTGACGCAGCGGCAGCGCGCCCACGCGCTGCTGGACCCGGCACGGTACCACGCTCGGTGGCGCTTCGTGCGCGAGGGCCCCAACGGCGTCGAGCGCCCGGGCGGCATCCCCCTCGAGGAGCTGGAGGCGTCCGCAGTGCGCGACCCTGGCCCAGACGGGAAGCTGTGGCTCTTGCACAAGAAGTGCTTCAAGATTGACAGGCGCGAGTCAGACAGGGTGCTCGTGGCCGACGCGAAGCAGAAGGTGCCCATCTGCGCAGGGTGTCACGGCGCGCTCTCCAAGAGGTTGCCCACGATGCCGCCCTGCGCGCTGGCCAACGATCTCTGGATCGGTCGGCTGCCACCGCCGCTGCGGAACCTCACGCTGGGCGCGAAGCTTCTGCTGCCCATCGCGCGGGGCATCGTGCGGCGGTTCAACTGCAAGGCCGATTCTGGCCAGTGGGCTCCAATCGACCAGCAGATCAAGGCGTACGTGGGGAACTTCGTGGCGTTCCCGCAGGCGGACGGCGGTCGGCAGGTGCTGTCGCTGCCGCCGCGGGAGAGCGATCTTGTCGAGTTTGTGCAGATTGTCTTCGCGGGTTCCGATCCCGCCACCCTGCAGAAGGCGCGGTTGGAGGAGCTCGGCGTGCCCCTCGACGATTTCAAGCGCGCTTAAGATTACCTCCGCGACACGAACGAGCAGTACGCCGCAGTGCGGTGGGACGAAGAGGCAGCGCGAAACTTTGCGGACCCCGAGGGCGACGGCGATGGCGACGGCTCCTCGCTCCTGGGCCTGCCTCGCTGTCTCGCGGCGTGCGTGGCCGTGGGGGGTGAGGGTGGCGACGCTCGCCAGGAGGGCCCGGCCGATGCCGTGCAGCCCGGCGTGGGCTCGGCCCCGCCGAAGCGGACGAGTGCAGGCGCTGCGAGCGCGGAGGGCGACGCGAACGCGGCGGCAGACGGCGGGGGCGAGGCAGAGGGCGAGGCAGGGGCCAGCGGTGAGGACGCTACTGGCGCTGGTGGGGAGGATGCAGAGGGCGACGAGGGCGAGGCTGGCAAGGGAGAGGGCGGCGAGGGTGTCGAAGAAGGCGAGTACTGCGCCGCCGTCGCGGACGCCGACATTATGGCCGATCTGGACAAGCAGTGGGCGAATGTGCACCTCAGCCTCCAGAGGGCGGAGGAGATTGCGCGCGAGAAGCAGCGCGCGGAGGCAGAAACGCGGCAGTTCGACGGCATGGAGAATTTCCAGGACCGAGATCTCGACCGGCGCTTGGCGGAGGCCACGGAAGAGGCCCGCAAGGCTGCGAAGTTGCTCACCAACTGCAAGAAGGAGGCGCTCACAAAGAAGTTGGAGCAGACGGAGCAGAAGATTCAGGCCACGCGGCCTCCTCCAGGAGTTGCCGGAAGCGCGCGGCCGGCGGCGGCGGCGGCGGCGGCGCGCCGGCCGGGGGCGCCGAGGCCGGGGGTGCGAGGCGCGCGGTGCGGGTCGTCGTGCCCACTGGAACCGAGCCTGTCAGCATGTTCTCGCCCGGCTTCTGGAGCGCCTTCGACCCTGTCGCGTTTCCGTATGGGGACGGCGTCTTCGGACTCGAGAGGGACGCAAAGTTGACGTACGACGAGTGGTGCCGGTGCCTCATGGCTCGCGAGGAGCTCGAGTACGTGGTCCCCGACGACGTCTCGGCGCCCGACGCTGCGCGGGCGCCCGCGCCCGACGCTGCGAAGGCGCCCGCCGCGTCTGAGTCGCCCGTGCCGCGCTGGCGTCGCCACGCAGACCTGCTCACGGCCCAGTATTGCCTCTGGCGCAGAAAGGCAATCATTCAGTCGGCCAGGTTATTCGTGCGCAAGCACCGCCTCGGGGAAAGCATCGCGGACCTGGCCGCTTTGACGCCGGAGGATCTGGCGCTGGTCGTGGCCGAGCTCGGCAGGGGGGCGGGCCTGAAGCAGGCCCTGGGCCACGAGGGCGTGCCCCGGAACGTCAAGAGCGCGCTGCGCAGCATGCTGCTCAGCAACCGCGATGTCGTCGGCTCCGACGCGCACCGGACCACGCTGCGGCACATCAGTACCAGCTACACCCGGCTCTTTGGTCCGCCCCTGGTGTTCACGACGCCGAACATCGCGGACACTCGGAATCTGATGGTGTCCCTGATGTACGAGGGCGCCTCCGTGCAGCAATGGCGGCTGCTGGAGGAGACCTCTCCCGTGATGCCCTCGACGCGGGAGATGCTGCGGCGGGTGGCCGCAGACCCGGTGTCGCAGGCCATGGTCACGAACCTCATGCTGGAACTGTTCCTGGAGCATGTCGTCGGCGTCACGCCGCAGCGCGGGGCCACGGGCGTCTCCGACGGCGTGGCCGCCACGGGGGCGTGTGGAGCGTTCGGGCTCGTCCGCGCGTACTTCGGCCCCGTGGAGTCGCAGGGGCGCGGCGGCATCCATCCGCACATCCACCTGTGGCGCCTGCACCCGATGA
The DNA here is from genome assembly GCA_963575745.1 of Prorocentrum cordatum. Classification (NCBI taxonomy): domain Eukaryota; class Dinophyceae; order Prorocentrales; family Prorocentraceae; genus Prorocentrum; species Prorocentrum cordatum. The sequence goes on from CAUYUJ010016641.1 coordinate 43,805, forward strand.
CTGGCGCGTTCCTCGCGAAGCTGCGCTCGGGGGACGTCGAAGGCCTCGAGGGGCGTCTGAGGAAGTGGAGGGAGGCCGTGCTCGCCCGGGTCGGCAGCGTGCAGTTCGACGCGGCGGAGGAGGTGGGCCGGCAGCTGGGCTTGGACGGGCGGGGCGGGCGGGAGTGGCTGCCGCCGCTTCCGCTCGCCCCGCGGGATCGACGTCTCGCGTTCGCGGACGGGAAGCTGGAGGAGGACGACCTCTCCTTGCAGTACCATACGATCGCTGGCGCTTCGCGCCGTCAGCTCGGGAAGCTTCTCAAGCCGGAGTACGACGCGGGGCGCCGCTCTGTCCGTGATGACAAGAAATTGTCCACAGAAGAGCTGCGGAACGAGGTTGCGGCAATGATGAAGATCGATCTCGGAGAGGAGCGAGCGATGCTGCAGGAGCAGCCCGCAATTGAGGGTCCGCGCCGGCAGCGCCCGTTCGCGCCGTGTGCAGATCCAGAGCCCGATCCCCATGAGCAGCGGGCACAGTACCCGGCGGTCTTTGGCGAGCCTCTCACGGGTGCGCACGTGACGCTGCAGCCGCAGTACCGCCGCAAGCCTGCGTACCGCGAGCGCGCGGGCGGCACCGCGGCCATGCACTTTGCGGACCGCCCGGACGAGGAGGCGCGCACCTGGGCGGGCTGCTTCGCGCGGGACGCGCGCAAGTGTATCATCCGTGGCCACCTGCACAGGTGCGGTCCCACGTGCTGGAAGCACAAGACGAACGACGATGTGCCTCAGCACTGCAAGGTGTGCCGGCTTGGCTTCTACCACGAGTACGAGACTGCGGTGTACAGCCACCCGTCCAGGAAGCGCCCGGCCGCCTCTCTCGTCTGGCGGCGCCTGCGCAAGGGGAAGGATTTGGTGCTTCCGGAAGGTGCGAAGGTTCAGTACGCGTGCGGCCCGTTGGAGGAGGGGCAGTGGAACCCGCCTGGCGAGCGCCTGGATCTGGGCGACGTTCCGGCTGAAGGCTACGGCCCGTGGGCGCACCGCTGCAACCGGTACGGCAGAGCTGGTCGCGTCGACGTGGTGCGGTACCACCCGTACCACGGGAGCACGAACCCTGTGGGCCAGGTGTGTCTGCGGAGCAACCTGGACGTCCAGTGTCTGGACCGCGTGGTGCTCGACCTGCCCGGCGACGACAGCGTCGGGGGCGCGTCCGCGGCCGACGTCGACCCGGCCGTGCCGCCGCCTCCGGAGCCTGGTGCGTTCGCCGAGCCGGTCGGCGACGCGTCGGAGGCGCTGGCTGGGGCCGAGACTGGCGGCACCGGTTGCGACGAGGGCGCCGGGCAGAGCGGAGGTTCCACGGAATCAGGGGTGTCGGCCGCAACTCAGGGCGTGGGCGGAGCGGGCGAGGGGTCGGTGCGCGCGCCTGCGGCGGGGGGGGCGCGCCTGCCCGTGGGCCGCCGCCTCGGCCTGCCCAGGGGAGGCGGCTTGCTCGGCGGGGCGCCGACCACCACGATGGACGATCCCGACGCGGGGGACATCTGGGACATGGGTGGGGGCGATGAAGATGTGTTCGATTTGGTCGATGCGTATGACCTGGGTCCGCCGCCTCCGCCGACGCCGGAACAAAGCGGCGTAAAGCAGGCAGTCGGGCCGGCAGATCCACAGGGCGAGGACACCGCGAGCTTCTGCGCGGCTTCCTGTTACGACGGCAGCCGGCCCGGGTTCGTGTTCAAAAAGGGGGAGCAGGGCCTGGGCTACTACAGCGACCTGCGCGCGGAGCGCGAGCTGGCAGAATCAGCCGTCGAGACAGAGCCGAGGTCGCGGGCGCCGGGCCGCGCCGCATCGAGCGCGGCCTCTGGCGGCCCTGCATCGAGCGCGCCTGCCTCGCCCGCCGCCTCCGCCTCAGCTGCTGGCGCGAGCGGCAGCGGTCCGCCGGGCAGCCTGCGGGAGCACGTTTTGCACTCCCTGGAGGCCGTGTTCATGGACGCCATCAATATGGCGCACTACCAGACGGACTACACGACCAAGGCGGGGCCGATCGCGGGAGACCTCGGAGTGCTGCACGCGCAGAGCACCGGGTTGGAGTGGCTCCGACTCCAGCAGAGGGCGGAGCGGGAGGCGGATGAGGCGGCGGAGGAGGAGGGCAAGGAGGACGTCGACGGGGCCCGGGCCGCTGCTGTCGCTCGTCGCAGCGGCTGGGGCGGAGTGCTCGACTCTGCCAGGCGAACAATCATCAAGCTCACGACCAGCTCGCACCGGGCGCTCCTGAAGAAGTTGCCCGAGATGATGTTTCAGATGCAGTATGGCCACGAGTGCTACTGCTCCCATGACACCTGGACTCTGTATTGCAAGGGGATCGTGGCGCTGGCGTTCCAGGCAAGCCACGCCGTTCACGAGAAAAGGGACGACTTCTGGACCGACCCCCGCGCAGAGGACATCGAGGTGGACCAGCCGGCCGCGGGAGAAGAGGACGGCGAGGGGGGGGGCGGTATCATGGATGCGCTGGGCGAGGGGCGCGCAACGCTTCGCGCCGAGGTCGTCAACGGCGTCGTCGGGGAGGGCGCGGGTGCCGGTGCTGCTGGGGAGGGCCAGCCCGAGCAGGAGCAGCAGCAGCAGGCCGTCGAATACCGGGCACGGCAGGAGCACGACATGAAGATGGACTGCTGCATCGCGGCGACAGGGAGCCCCTGAAGTCCATGGGCATGTACCATTACGCCATGTACGTGTACACAGCTCAGGCCAACCCGCTCCACTTCGACGCGCAGGACTTCGAGACGTACGCGTTCGCGACTCGCACCCGGCCGCCGCCTCCCGAGTGCAGAAGCTCCGCGTCGGCGCGCCGTTCAGGGTGCCCAAGTTCTTCGGCTTCGCGATGCCTTCGAAGGAGAAAGAGGAAGAGGTGAACGCGCTGTTCAAGTCGGTGATTTTTCGCCCGTTGCAGCCGGCTGAGAAGGGGGCGGCAGCCTGGGCGCCCTACAGGGCCGGTGTCGACGCGTCCGGGAAGCATAAGCCTGCCTGGGAGGAGTGGTGGGCGAAGCAGGTGGCGTTGTCCAGGCAGTACGAGCTTTGCGAGCGGCGAGCTGGAAAGTGGTTCACGATCGAGGACATCGATCTGGATCGCGGCTCCGAGGAGGGCCCGGGCCATTTTGCACAGCGCCCCAGCGCCGCCGAGTTCATGGCGCGCTGGACCGTCCAGGTCGCGACGAACCTCGACGTGGAGGCGGAGGCGAAAGGGCGGCCGCGAATCAAGACTCGTCCGGAGGCCAAGGACTTTGTGTACTCTGAGCTGCAGCCAGCGGAGAATCGGCCTGCCGGGGAGGCGGACGAGGAGGAGGGGGCGGGCGCCGGTGGCGGAGCCTTCGACGGTTTTGCTGAGGAGGTGGACGAGGGCGAGGCGGACGAAGCGTGGGCGGCGCACCGACAGAAGGCCAGGTTCGCCGTGCCGGATAGCGAGGTGCCCGCGGTGGCCCAGTTGGAGCAAATTCGTGGGTCGTCACAAAGCCTGGTCTATAAGAACATCTTCCTTGAGGGTTATGCGAGAGACCATAAGCCGCAGCCTGCTGCCGCGAGTACTGGAAGGCAGACCGGATTCGGTGGTCTCGACTTGGGCGACTCTCAGTTCGAGGAAGGCAAAGCACAGCAGAAGGAGGCGTTCCGATACAGGAAGAAGGGAGCTGAGGGCTTGCCTGGGGATGGCGACGGGGGGGGCGGCCTCGCGGGTTCGGCGCCTGCCGCGCTCGTGCCTGGTCGGCCGCCGGCGCCCGCGGTTGCCGGCGACGAGAAGCGGCCGCCGCGGGCGCGCGACATCGCGCAGAGGCTGTTGGACGAGTGGGCGACCAGGGCGGACAACCCGGTGACGTTCAATAAGGAGCAGAAGGCGGTGGTCGCCCTGGTCGTGGGCCAGGTGGAGGCCATCGTGGCATACGAGGAAGATCTGCGCAGCGGAAAAAGCCCCAAGCCGGTGGAGCAGATGGCTCTCCTGTTGCACGGGGAGGGCGGGACGGGGAAGACGGAGGTGGTGAAACTGCTGCGGCGTCTGTTCGCCGAGGTGTTCGGCAAGGGATCGGAGATCGCCGTGGCCTCGTCGAACAGCGCTGCGCGCGTCATCGGGGGGGAGACGATCCACAGCGGCTTCGGGCTGAGCGGGCAGCAGGCCTTGACCATCGCTAGGCTCTCCGGGCAGAAAGTCGAGGATGATTTCGTGGACCGCATGAACGCTCTCAAGGCCGTCATCGTGGAGGAGGTGTCCATGGTGCCGCCTGCGCTTCTCGGCGCTGCATCGTTTCGCATGTGCAAAGCCCGGAAGGCGACGCACAATTGCGACGTGGACCTGTACATGGAGCGGGGACACATGTTCGGGAAGGCTCCGATTGTCATGTTCCTGGGTGACTTTTATCAGCTGGGCCCTGTGAGCGGCAAAGGCAAGAGGTCTTCCCTGCTGCAGCGTGAGGCACCCGACCAGTGGGTTCACGTCCGCAATGGGCAGTCGATATTCTTGGACGGCGTGACCCACGCGATGTTTCTGTACGAGACGCACCGCTTCAAGGACAGGCTCGTTACTCCGCACGCGCCCTGCCCTTTCATGCCGGGGTTCTTGAAGACCATGAGGGAGGGCAAGAAGTTCACGGCCGAGCAGAAAAGGGTGGTGCAAGGGTGGGTGGTCCGACCCGGTAAGAACGACAAGCGGCTGCAGGACCCCGCTGTCAAAGACGGGTTCGAGATGGGCATCGCCTGGGAGGCCGTGCACAGGCAGATGCAGTATCGGGCCGTGCGAGAGGCCAGGGAGAAGGGGCAGATGCTGCTGTACGTACAGGCCGTGGACTTGCCCCCAGCCCCCACGGCCTTCGGTGAGGAGCATTACAAGGCCATGCTGCAGGTGCCGAACGTGAACAACACTGGTCACCTCATCGGCATGTGCCCGCTGTACATCGGCATGCGTGTGCGGCTGACCGTGAAGTTGTCGGCGAAGCACCAGATCGTCCAGGACGCCGTGGGGGTAGTCAAGGACGTGCGGTTCCACCCGCGAGAGTTCGAGACGCCGGGCGCGGATTGGCGCGAAAAGAAGACTCACGACGCCCACAGGCTCGGTTATTATCGATGCAAGCGTTTGCCTCGCGGTGTCCTCGTCAAGTTTGATGACTTCACGGAGGACCTAGGGTTCGGAGCAGGGGTCGTGCAGATCGCGCCGCACAGGGCGTCCTGGGAGTGGAACCATCACTACTACGAAGACGATGGCGAGCGAAAGCTTCGGAAGGTGAAGGTTACGAGGTACCAGATCCCGTTGCTGCCAGAGAAAGTTCGCACCGTGCAGACGGCGCAGGGCTTGGGCATGGATGCGGCCACCATGGTGCTCCAGAAGCCCATGAACATGGGCGCCGATGACTGGTGGCTGCACCTGTACGTCATGCTCAGTCGCGTTCGCGTGGCCCATCGCGTCCTCGTCTACAACCTGCCGCCCTGGGAAATCCTGCAGCGGGGCCCGCCCCAGTACGTCCGCGAGGGGGTCCAACGCTTCGAAAGCAGGATTTTCAAAGCGAGTTACGAAATCGCCAAGCAGAGGGCGCAGGAGTACGGCTGGGACGTGGGGGATGGGCCCGCGGGACGGGGCAACCCGGAGTCGAGCTCGGCGCCCGCGCCGCCGACGGTGCCTCGGGCGTCGCCGCCAGGCCCGCCTCGCGCCGTGGGGAGCTCAGCGGGCGTCGGTGACGAGGTGGGCGACGACGACGACGACGACGACGCCACTGGATCAGCGCCTTCGGACGGGGAGGTGGCCCCTGCGGCGTCTGTGCAGACGCCTCTGCCCTCGCACGCGCTGCGCCCGGGCCAGGCTCTGACGGTGCCACCGGCATACATTGCGCCCGACGCAGGGCCTGCGGGGCGGGGCAGGGGCCGCGGCCGCGGCGGCGACGCGACGGCGACCGCAGATGCGGCGGCGGCACCGTCCACTGGGAGCGCTGCTTCGCGGGGGCGTGGGCGCGGGGGTGCCGGCCGCGGCGCCGGTAGGGGCACCGTCGTGCCGAGGGATCTTTGGGGGGAAATGTTTCGCACGGCGGCGACTGTTGGCGATGGTGCAGAGCCGCCAGAGCTGCGCCCGCTGGACCGGGATCTGTGCATGGCAGCTTACGGCGTGTCCCAGGAGGAGGTCACCAGGGAGCTGCAGTGGCACTGCGGCCGCGGCTCTGGCGTGGGCATCGCAAACCTCGGCAATACTTGCTTCGTGAGCTCAGTCGCGCAGGTGCTGCTGCGCCTGGCTCCCTTCCGTCGGCTTCTCCACGAGCACGGCCGGTGCCCTCTGGGTGCAGACTCTTGCGCGGCGTGCGCGCTCGGAGCTCAGGCCGCGGCTCTCTCTGTCCAGGGGGTCGACGCCGTCGCGCCACTCGCTATAGCCGCGCGCAAGGGGCTCTTTGGTGAGCGAGAATTTGCAGAATTCGATCAGCAAGGGAGACCGAAGCAATGCGACGCGTCAGAGTTCTTCCTGGCCGCCCTCCATGCCGTTACCGCGGCCGAACACCCCGTTTGCACCGCAGGGGGGGCTCACGGGCAGCGCAGTGTGCTCCAGCAGCACGTCTGCGGCATTGCGTTTCGGCAGCGGAGGCGATGCGCCGCGTGCACAGCAAGTTCGGACAAGGGGGAAATTAAGACGTTTCTCAAGGTGGTGCCTTCCGAATTGCTCGGCCCCGACTACCGGGGGCCGTGCGATCTGGAGGAGTTGATCCGGCTGGAATTAAGGCATGTCGGTGAGCCAGGGCAAGGATGTCCGGCGCACGCTCACCTCGATGATGCTCAGAGGGCGGCGGCCGGGGTCTGTCAAGGCATCAGGGTATATACAGGCAATCGCTGGGAGCGGTCGCCGCCCGTGCTCTTCGTGATCGTGCAGCGGGTGATAGGCGAGTGGTACGACAGACGCCCTGTGCGCTTTCCTCAGATTCTGCGGCCTGTGGATTCCGAGTGCGAGTACGATTTCTCGGGGGTCGTGGTGCACCAGGGCGAAAGCGCGACGAGCGGACACTACTATGCGTATGCATCCGTGGGCGTGAACGAATACGCCAAATTCGACGACAGTACTGTCCACCTCCAGACTTGGGCGCAGATCGCCAGAAACCACCAGGTGCACATGGGCGCGTATGTGTTTGCGTATGTGCGCAGGGCGGGTCCGCGGGGCGGAGGCGGCGGGCGCGCGGCGGCGGGGTCTGCGGGGGGCGCCGGCGGCAGCGCTGGTGCGGGACCGTCTGGTGCGCCGCCGGCTCCGCCGACTGCGCCTCTCGGGCATGCAGGCGGGCGCGCGGCGGGGTCTGCGGGGAGCGGCGATGGCGGCGGCGGCGCTGCTTCCAGCACGTCTGCCGCGCCGTCTGCGCCGCCGAGTGCGCCCGCCGGGCAGCAGGCGTCGGGTGGCGAGCCACCGGGCAAGCGGCGTCGGGCGGGTGGCGGGGATCCTGGCGCTGGCGACGGGGACCCCGGCGCTTCGGGGCAGCCGCAGCCGCCGTTGCGCAGGGGCAAGAAGCGCGGGCTGTCCCCGCCTGCTCTGGGCAGCACGGGCGGCGAGGACGACGACGCTGGCAGGGCCTCGGGCGTCCCGTCCGCGGGCCCGGCTCCTGCCGCGGTCGAGCCAGGCGTGGGGGCGCCACCTGCCGACCGCGAGTGGCATCGCTTTACGCCGAAGACGATCGATGAAAGGAAATGTTTGGCTCGTACTTGGGGGGATGGAGTGGGTGCGCAGTGCCGCAGTTTCCCCGCGGAGGGATGCGGCGTGTTCTGCAAGAGGCACTTCGGCCAGCAAGGGGCAAAGGGGTGGCATGGGCGCGTGGACGGGGCAATCCCGGAGGCAAAGTTGAAGGAGTTCCAGGAGCGAGCGGCGCGCAGTGCGTCGGGCGCTGTTTCTGCGCCGGTGGTTCCAGCGGCGGGGACCCTGCCCGAGGCTTCGCCCGCGGCTGCGCCTCCAGAGGTGTTCGCCCAGGGCGGCTTCGAGGGTGCGCGAGAGGCCGCCGCGTCCGAGGGTGCTGGGGATGCTGGCGCGCACTGTGGGGCTTCGGCCCCGTCAGTGGGCGGTGGAGGCGGGGCGACGACGAGGATTGTGGCTGGCGTTGTCGTTCGTGTGGGCGCCGGCGCTGGCACGGCGCCCACCGAACCGCCGCGCCCTCAAGCGCGCCCGCGCATCGCCACAATCGGGATTCCGGACGTGGAGGCTCACGAGAAGGCGCAGCAGGCGAGGGAGGCGGAGACCGCGCGCAGGCGACGCGAAGAGGGCGAACGGGGCCGCGTGACAGACAGGACAGGCGTAGACCTACCCCGCTCTGATCCACACAGGTTGGGATGAGATCGCCCCTCCATGGCCGCTTGCCAGGGCGTCCCTCATTGAGTGTGCGGGCGTGCGTTTGTGTATTCGTGTGTGTGTGTGTATGTGTGTCTGTGTGTCTTAGTGTGCGCGTGTATGTCCGCGTGTGCACTTGAGACCCGCGCTCGCGCCTGCGACGCGGCGCGCTTCCTGAGGAAACGTGCATCCTTGTGTGTGCGTGTGTGTGTGTGTCTGTGTGCGAGCACGGCGCTGGCACCCCCGCCGCCCCCTTCCCCCTTCTCCCCCCCCATCTCTTCGGCGCTCCGCGAGGGCGGAGTGGCTGGAGTGGAGGGAGGGCCGGCCCCAACATGGGGCGGTGCCTCCCCCCTCCGGAGCGCCGGCGGGGAGGGCGGTGGCGCTTGGGGGCGGCTGGGGGGCGCGGGGGTAGAGTGCGCTGCTTAGTCGGGGAATGGGTCTGTCACCGCGTTGTCGTCTGTGCGTGGTTAGCCGCGGGTGTTCGCGATTGCGTCTGTGTGTGCGCTTGTGTGTGTGTGTGTTGTGGTGGTGGTGGTGGGGGGGGGCTCGCGCGTGTCTCGTATGTGTGTGTGTGTGTGTGTGTGTGTGCGCGACCGTGTGTGCGTGTGCGCGTGCGTGTCTGGGTGCTCGCGCGTGTGTGTGCGTGTGTGTGTAAACGTTTGCGTGTGTTTATGTCTGTGTGTCTGTGTGGCTGCATGTCCTCAAGCTCCTCAAGCTGTGTGTCAGATTTGTGGCTGCATGTGTCTGTGTGTCTGTCAGGCTGCATGTGTGGCTGCATGTGTCTGTGTGTCTGTGTGGGTTCTTGTGTATATATGTGTGTTTGCGTGTGCGCGTTTGCGCGTGTGTGTGTGGACCTTTGCGTGTGTGTGTGTGCGTGTGTGTGCATGTGTGTATGTGCGCATGTGTGTGGAGCATGCTGGCGTACGTGTGTGCTCTTGTGTGCTAGTCTGTGTGTGTGTGCGTGTGCTTGCTTGTGTGATATCCTCTTTGCCATCCTGTTCGTTGTTCGTCTGCGCATGTGCGTGTGCGCGTGCGTGCGCGCGGTGCTGCCGCCGTCCGCGCGCCCCCCACCCCTCCCCCCTCCCCCCCCTCTGGCGCTCCGCGAGGGCGGAGTGGTTGGAGCGGAGGGAGGGCCGGCCCCAAAATGGGGCGGTGCCTCCCCCCTCCGGAGCGCCGGCGGGGAGGGCGGGGGTGCGTGGGGGCGGCAGGGGAGCGCGGGGGGGGGGGGCCGAGTTGGCTGCGGTGCGTGCGTCATCGTGTGGTCGTCAGTGCGTAGGTTTCCATGGATGCTTGCGTGTGCGTCTGTGTGCGTGGGTTGTGCGTGCGCGAGTGTGTGTGTGTGTGTGCGTGTGTGCGTGTGGGTGTTTGTGTGTGCCCCCGTGTGTCTATGTGCTTGTGTGATCCGTGTGCGTGTGCGCGTCCCTGTGTGTATGTGAGATGTGCTGTGTGTTCGTGTGTGCGCGTTTGCGCGTGTGTGTCGCCCTTTGCGCGTGGATGTGTTGCGTGTGCGTGTGTGTGTGAGTGTGTGCGTGTGTGTGTGTGTGCGTGTGTGTGTGTGGAACATGCTGGCGTATGTGTGCGTTCTTGTGTATGTATATGTGTTTGTATGTGTGTGTGTGTGTTCGTGTGTGCGTGCTTATGTGCGTGTGCTCGTTTGTGTGAGTGCCTCTTTGCTATCCGGGTTTTGGACGCTACCAAGTGCCAACGACGAATGAGAAGCCAATAATCTAGTCATTCCTTTCTCGCTTTTGACAGTGCCCAGCATTTCCGTCAACAACCTCCTCACCTGAGGCCGCCCCTCCTCGCGACGCTCGCCCATCCGAACATCTCGAGGTCCCTCGACCAGCAGCGACACCGACGATGCGATCACAGGCTCAACAGGGGCGGCCTCGGCAGCGCATACAAGCGCCAACTCGGGAACATTCAAATCGTCTGCGTCGAACTGTACCCGAGGGGCGGCCAACCATTCATCATCATCTGATTCTGAAGCTCGCTCGGGTAAACTATCATTAGCGGCAGCCTCAACATCAACATGTCGAGGCTCCAACGCTTGCGAAATCCCAATCGAATCTTCATCGGAATCGGACATCTTGCCAAGAACCACAACGGAGGCCCCCGGGCCAAGACAGCTACGGACGCGCGAACAGGCGCGAAAGCGATCGCACGAAATTATTGATTTTTGACCAGGGATGGCGCCAAACAAAATCATCAAACATTGCTGTCCTGACCTTCGGCGCGCGTTGCCCCCCCATCAAACATTGACCTTTCGCCCTTCGGCGCGCGCGCCGCCTCCATCCAACTGAGTCGTTGTGGCGGCCGACGGAGGGCCATCAAAATCCATCACCCAACGAGGCCCGCTTAGGCAGCCCCTGAACCCTCAAATTTTGACTTCCGGGGACATCTGCGCGCCTCCAGGGACGCTGGGCGGCCCCAGCGCACGCGCCCCCGTACGTTTCTGCGCTGCTTCCGCCGCTGGCGACCTGGGCGCCTCCGGAAGCTCCGGGGCCAGAGCCAGGGCGACACCCGGAGCCGAAAACGGCGACAAATCGCGATGGTGACGGTTTCCCGTCATGCAATTTTCAAAAAAAACGCCCGGCTCGCACGCCTGCGGCCCCCCGCGCGTCGGCGATCGCGACTTTTCCGCGAGAATCCTTGCGAAAAATTCCCGATAGTGACGGCTTCCCAGTACACATTCTCCAGAGAAGCTGCCCCCCTCGCCCGCGTCCTGGGAGGGGCTCCCGGGGACCAGAAACTGTCGCGAAAAATTCGCGATAGTTTCCCCCCTCCGAGCGGCACCTCCCAGAAGCTGCTGCCTCGGCCCGAGGGGCCCGACCGGGGAAGGAAAACGCTCGCGAAAAAAACGCGAGCGTTTCCCCCTCCGAGCGGGGCCCCCCAGAAACTTTGTCGCCGCGCGTCGACGACCGCGAATTTTCTGCAAAAAACCTTGCAGAAAATTCGCGATAGTGACGGCTTCCCAAACCCCACGGTTCAGAAAAGCTGGCCCCCTCTGGCCCCAGCCCCGCCCCGGCCCCCGACCCTGGCCCCGGCTCCGCCCCCGGCCCCGCCCCCGGCCCTGGCCCCGCCCCGGTCCTGGCTCTCTCCTCTCTGTTCGCCTCCTCTGAGCGCGAACAATGTTTTCCGGCGGCGGCAAACTCCACCGCGCCCCCTCCCGGAGGAGAGAGCGCGCTGAAGCTCGCCGCCGCCAGAAAACAACCCGCCCCAGCCTCCTCCGAGCGCTGGGGCAGGTAACCGGCCCGTGTCCGGCTGGGACCAGCGCTGATCATCTGCCCAAGGAGACTTGGATGATCAGCGCCAGCCCCGGGGAAGCCTCCTCCGAGCGCCCCCCCCCAGCCTCCCCCGAGCGCTGGGCCCCGCCTCCTCCGAGCGCGGGCACCCACGTTTCCCCCCTCCCGGGCGCAGGAAATATGGGCGGGTGGTGAGTTTAAGGTCAACCACCGAAATACCTGGGAGAGAGGGGAGGGAGGTCGCGCGTGTGCGCGCGTGCGTGGTGTGCGTGCGTGTTGCGTGTGTGTGTGTGTGTGTGCGCGTGGCGTGCGCGCGCGTGCGCGCGCGCGCCCGGCGCGGCCGCCCCGCGCCCCCGCTGCCCCGCGCGCGGCGCAGGGGGCGGCGGGCCGGGCGGGGCGCGCCTGCTTGAGCCGGGGCGCGCGGCGGTCGCCGTCGTCTCGGCGGCGGCGGCAGGCAGCCGCGGCGGCGGTGCCCCTGCTGCCCCCCCGGCAGCGGCGGCCGCGGCGGCGGCGGCGGGGCCGCCGTCGTCGTCGTCGCGCCGCCGCCCGCCCTTGTCCTTCCTGCCTCTCCTTCCCTCCCCCCTCCTCCAAACTCTGGCTGCTGCCCCTGCTCCTCCTTCGGCCGCCCCCCTGCCGCCCCTGCTGTCTTCCCCCGTCCCCCCGTTTCCTTTTGCTGTTCTGTCCCGCTCCTTCGTTCGCTCTGCTTCCTCTGCTGCCCCTTCTGCTCTCCCCCTTTCCCTCCCCCCCTCGCCCTTCTTCTTCCCGTTTTCTTCCGTGTCTCTGCCCCCTCTGCTGTTCTCTTGTTTTTGTTGCCTTACTTTTTTTGCAAGCCCCGGGTCTTCGCCCCGGGGCCGCCCGAATCCACCCGGGGCCTTCGCCCCCGGGCAGACCCAGGCACCGCGCCCCCCCTTCGCGGGAGCCCCCTTCGCAAGAGGCCCCCTTCGTAAGGAGCACCTTCGCACGGGGCCACCTTTGCGGGAGGCCCCCTTCGGAAAGCCCCCATTCGAGCCCTTCGTAGGGTGCCCCCTCCGTAGGTGCCCCCCTCCGCAGGGGCGCCCCTTCGCGGGGCGCCCTTTCGCGGGGTGCCCTTCGCAAGGCCGCCTTCGCAAGGGGAAGCCTTTCTCGGGGTGGGGGGGGCGCAGGGGGGCCCCTCCGCAGCGGGAAGCCGCAGCCGCGGCCTCGGCCGCGGCTGGGGCAAGAAAACCACCGCGAAAAATTCACGGAAATTTTCCCCCCCAGCCACGGCCGCAGCAGCAGCCCCGACCGCGGCCGCGGCCGCGGCCGGGAGAGGAAAACCACCGCGAAAAAATCGCGATAATTTCCCCCTCCCAGCCACGGCCGCAGCCGCAGCCCCGACCGCAGCCGCGGCCGCGGCTGGAGGAGGAAAACCACCGCGAATAAATCGCAATAGTTTCCCCCTCCCAGCCGCGACCGCAGCCGCAGACCCGCCCGCAGCCGCGGCCGCGGCCGGGAGAGGAAAACCATCGCGAAAAATTCGCGATAGGTCCCCCCTCCCAGCCACGGCCGCAGACGCAGCCCCGACCGCAGCCGCGGCCGCGGCCGGGAGAAGAAAACCACAGCGAAAAAATGGCAATTTCCCCCCATCCCAGCCGCGGCCGCAGCCGCAGCCCCGACCGCAGCCGCGGCCAAGAAAAGAAAACCACCGCGAAAAATTCCCGATAGCTCCCCCCTCCCAGCCACGGCCGCAGCCACAGCCCCGACCGCAGCCGCGGCCGCAGCCGGGAAAAGAAAACCACCGCGAAAAATTCGCGATAGTTTCCCCCTCCCAGCCACGGCCGCAGCCGCAGCCCCGACCGCAGCCGCGGCCGCGGCCGCGGCCGGGAAAACCACCGCGAAAAATTCGCGATAGCTTCCCCCTCCCAGCCACGGCCGCAGCCGCGGCCGCAGCCCCGACCGCAGCCGCGGCCGGGAAAAGGAAACCACCGCGAAAAATTCGCGATAGTTTCCCCCTCCCAGCCACGGCCGCAGCCGCAGCCCCGACCGCAGCCGCGGCCGCGGCCGGGAAAAGAAAACCACCGCGAAAAACTTCGCGATAGTTTCCCCTTCCCAGCCACGGCCGCAGCCGCAGCCCCGACCGCAGCCGCGGCCGCGGCCGGGAGAAGAAAACCACCGCGAAAAAATCGCGATAGTTTCCCCCTCCCAGCCGCGGCCGCAGCCGCAGCCCCGACCGCAGCCGCGGCCGCGGCCGCGGCCGGGAAAACTACCGCGAATAACTCGAAGAGCTTTCTTTAGCAAGTAACTCGTAGAGCTTCCCTTAGCTAGTTATAGCTGGAAGCTAAGAGTAATTCCGGCGCGCCCCAGAGCTAGTTGGCAAGAAAAATCTCGACGGAACTTTTGCTGACTTTTGCTCGGTTGAAAATTTCGTTCTCGAAATTCAACAATTCGTTTGAGCTCTAGTATTTTTTCCCGTGATATTCGATCTTATTCCCGCTCGCCATCTTGATCTCAGCTCGATCGGGTAACTTTGAAGGCCAAAAAGCACTGTGGCGGGAACGCCCGTTTCGAGTCATCTTGATACGCGCTGTCGGTTTTCTGAACATAACTCGAGCTCCAGGGCAGCTACAGAGCTGGTAAGCACAGCTAATGCATGCAGAATGATCAGGCGCGATCGCCTGTTGAACCCAGAGGTCTGAACTCGGTCTGTGAGCCGAGCTAGGGTCGCAAACCTGTTTGTATTATTCGAGTCAACTTGACAGAAACTCTCGGTTTTCTGGTCTTAACTCGAGCTGTAAAACAGCTACAGAGCTGGCAAGCACACCTATCGCAGTCAGAACCATTAGGCGCGTTCGCCTGTTAAATCTAGAGGTCTGAACTCGGTCTGCTAGCCGAGCTAGGTCCGCAAACCTATTCGTATTATTTGGGTCATCTTGATAGGCGCCCTCGGTTTTCTGTACCTAACTCGAGCCGTAGGGCAGCTACAGAGCTCGTAGTCACAGAAATCTATTGGAAATCACCAGGCGCCTTTGTTCGTTGACTCAAGAGCACTGAACTTGGCCTGCTGCCCGAGCTAGGTGCAAAACTATTCGTATTGTTCGAGTCATTCTGAGAAGTGCTGTCGGTATTGCTAGGGAGGCTACAGTGCTCCTGGGGACAGCAATCGATTTAGAGACATCATCCGTCTGCAGAAACCAGAGCTCGGAACTTGTCTGCTGCCCGAATTAGGTCTGCAAAACTACTGTAATTGGAGTCATCCTGAGAGGTGCTGTCAGTTTTCTGCACTTAACTCGGGCTGTAGGGGGCTGCAGGGCTGGTAATGATAGAAGTCGACTCGCAGACAAGACGCGCCCGCCTGTCGCATTGAGAGGGAATAAAATATTTAATATGAGTCGGAATGTTGCTAGGTCCTCCGTGTTATCAACTTCAGTCGAGCTGGAAGCTCTACGAGTCTCCCGGCGGTAACCAAGGTTGACGGTTTACCGCCGGCGTCCAGTTTTTGTTGGAAGTTTAAGAGTAATTCCGGGGCGCTGGAGAGCTAGTTGGCAAGAAAATCTGGGCGGACCTTTTGATCACTTTTGGTCGGTTGAAATTTTCTTCTCGGAATTCAACAATTTGTTTGAGCTCTAATATTTTTTGCCGTGATATTAGATCTCATTGACGCTCGCCATCTTGATCTGAGCTCGATCGGGTACCTTTTACTGCCAAAAAGCACTCTGGCGGGATCGGCCGTTTTTTTTTTTTTTTTTTTTTTTTTTTTTTTAGAGTCATCTTGAGAGGTCTGGCTTGGGCTGAAATTCTCTGGATTTTCTTCACATTATATACTGTCAGGAAGCTCTACGAGTCCCCCGGCAGTACAAAGGTTGACGGCTTACCGCCGGCGCCCAGTTGAAAATACCTCGTAGAGCTCTTCGGCATCGATCAGCTAGAGGAATTCCGGCGCGGGGTGGAGCTAGTTGTTCGACCCCGCCAGAACGGACAAAGTGATAACTTTTCGGTGATTTTGCAATTTTTTGAAAATATTTGATAATTCATTTCGAGAAAGCAGATTTTTCGCATCTGTAAACGACTATGAGACTCTCTGTCTTAGTATGAGCTCCGTAGGCGCACTTTTACTATTAAAGCACTTGGAGCAACCATCTTCATATCGACACGAAAAAATTAATTTTTCCCCGTTTCGAGAAATGCTTCCAGAAGCTCTCTCTTTCGACTCGGAGCACTCTCACGGGTAAAGGGAGCTCTACGAGGTTCCCGGCGGTGACCAGGTTGACGGTTTTTCCGCCGGCGCCAGTTTTGTTCGTTTGAGCTCTTATATTTTTCTCCATAATATTCGATCTTGTTGCCGCTCGCCATCCCGATCTCAGCTCGATCGGGTATCTTTTACTGCCAAAAAGCAGGCACGCGCGATCGCCCGTTTCGGGTGATCTTGTCACGGTTTTCTCAAGATAACTCGAGCTTCAGGACAGCTGCAGGGCCGGTAAGCACAGCTAATCGATTCAGAATGATTAGGCGCGTTCGCCTGTTGAATCCAGAGGTCTAAACTTGGTCTGCAAGACGAGCTAGGTCCGCAAACTTATTCGTATTATTTGAGACATCTTGACAGACGTTCTCGGTTTTCTGTACTTAACTCGAGCTTCAGGACAGCTACAGAGCTCATACATACAGAATCTGATTCAGAATCATCAGTTGCCGTTCTCTATTGAATCCGGAGCTCTGAACCCGGTCTGCTTCCCGATCTAGAATCGCGAAACTATTCGTATTGTTCAAGTCATCTTGAGAGATGCATCTGAGAGGTGCTGTCGATTTACGCACGTAACTCGGGCTGTAGGAGAGCTAGAGAGCTCGTACATCCAGAAGCATCGGGGGCGTCCGGCTGTTGCATCCGAGAGGTCTGAAATTGCTTGGGATGAACAACTATTTTTGCAGTGTATTTTTTTTCGACATTATATGTTGTCCGGAAGCTGTCCGCGCCCTGACTCAAACTCAAAAACAAAGGTTGACGGTTTACCGCCGGCGCCCAGTTGGTCGACCCGGCGAGAAAGGACAAAGTGACAACTTTTGGATGATTTTCCGAATATTTGAAAGATATTTCATATTCATCTTGAGAAAATAGATTTTTCGCATCTCTAGTGCCGCGTCTGCCAGTAAGATTGCCAGTTCCGTAGCTGCAGTATTAGTTCAAAACATTTGGAAAAACCGATGTTGGATAAAAAAAAAAGAAAAACGTGATGTTTCGAGTTTCTCAGGAGCGCCGTGAAAAAAGAGCTCTACGAGGGCCTGGCGGTGACCTGGTTGACGGTTTACCGCCGGTTCCCAGTTTTGTTCTCAATTTTTTTTAATTCGTTTGCGCTCTAGTATTCCTTCCCGTGCTTCTCGATCTAATTTCGCTCGCCATCTTGATCTCAGCTCGATCGGGTGCCTATTACTGCCAAAAAGCGTCCAGGCAGGATCGACCGTTTCGAGTCATCTTGTCACGCGCTGACGGTTTTCTCAAGATAACTCGAGCTTCAGGACAGCTACAGAACTGGTAAGCACAACTAATCGATTCAGAATGATCAGGCACGTTCGCCTTGTACAAAGACAATCCAGCATCTCGGGCGTTCGACTGTTGCATCCGAGAGTCTGAAATTGCTTGGGCTGATTGTTTTTTCTGTGTATTTTTTTTCGACATTATATGTTGTCAGGAAGCTCTACGAGTCCCTCCGGCGGAAAGAAAGGTTGACGGTTTACTCCCGGCGCCCAGTTCGTCGACCCCGCCAGAAAAAGATGTGATAACTTCGGGTCGGTTTTGCAAAAAATTGAAATCGATTTCAATTTATTTTGGAAAAGCAGTTTTTTTACTTCGAGCATTAGTATCCCAACTTCCTTCTGCGAGCAGCGCAGCTGTCTGGAGGGAGTTTTAATATCTAAACATTTGGAGGAACCGACATTATGTTGATACTGAAAAATCGGAATTCGGTGTTTTTCTAGAAATGCTCTGAGAAGCTGTCTGCTTTACATCAGAGCACTCTTACGCGTGGGAAGAGCCCTACTGCCCGGCAGTGACCAGGTTGACGGTTCAGCGCCGGCGCCAGTTGGTCAAAGTGGTGACTTTGGGTTGCTTTTGGAAAAAATAAAGGATATTTGACAATTCATTTTGAGAAAGCAGAATTTTCGCACCTGTATGAGGCTTCTCTGTCTGAATATGAGCTGTGTAGGCGCACTTGTACTATAAAAACACTTGGCGGTTATGTCGACAACGAACAAATCCATTCTTCTCTTCTTCGAGAAATGCTTCTAGAAGTTCTCTCTTTCGACCCTGAGCGCACTTGCGCGTGCAATGAGCTCTACAAGGTTCCCGGCGGTGACACTTTCCAGTTTGTATCCAAACACGGTTCCGTCAAGTTTTTTGATAATAAAACTCTAGAGACCTGACAATTTGACTGGCGACCGCGGTATCTCCCACCACAGGTGCGAAAAATGCCGGTTCTCAAAACAAATGTTGAAATCTCTTACAGAAATCGTTAATTTGACGTGTCCAGACAAATCGCTCTCACACAAATCGCTCTCACATAAAATCGCACACACAAATCACAATCTCTCACACAAATCGCTCTCACACTGGCGCTGGCGGTGAACCGTCAACCTGGTCACCGACGGGAACCTCGTAGAGCTCCTCTCACTAGTAAGAGTGCAGAGAATCGAGACAGAATCAAAAAATGGAGATTTTTCGAAAATCTTGAAATTCGATTTTTTCGATGTTCATATTCGCTCAGTTCCCGGAAGTCAACTCATGCAAAAATGCATCGAAAGAGCTGAGCTGCTGTCAGAGAGGAGTTCATATGCCAATGCTCGGCGTAAAAATTTGCTTTTTCAGAATAAATGGTCAAACTTGTAAGCGTCCAAAACCCGGATAGCAAAGAGGCACTCACACAAACGAGCACACTCACATAAGCACGCACACACGAACACACATACAAACACATATACATACACAAGAACGCACACATACGCCAGCATGCTCCACACACACGCACACATACACACACACACACGCACACGCACACGCAACACATCCACACGCAAAGGTCGACACACACGCGCAAACGCGCACACACAAACACACAGCACATCTCACACACACACACAGGGACGCGCACACGCACACGAATCACACATGCACATACACACACGGGGGCACACACAAACACTCACACGCACACACGCACACACACACACACACACGCACGTACAACCCACGCACACAGACGCACACGCCAGCATCCAGGGAAACCCACGCACTGACGACCACACGATGACGCACGCACCGCAGCCACCTCAGCGCCCCCCCCCCGCGCTCCCCTGCCGCCCCCACGCGCCCCCGCCCTCCCCGCCGGCGCTCCGGAGGGGGGAGGCACCGCCCCATTTTGGGGCCGGCCCTCCCTCCGCTCCAACCACTCCACCCTCGCGGAGCGCCGGGGGGGGGGAGGGGGGAGGGGGGAGGCGCGCGGACGGCGGCACCACACCGCGCGCGCACGCGCACACGCACATGCGCAGACGAACACAGACGCAGGATAGCAAAGAGGCAATCACACAAGCAAGCACACGCACATAGGCACGCACACACGGACACACACAGACTAATACACAAGAGCACACACGTACGCCAGCATGCTCCACACACATGCGCACATACACACACATACACACACACGCACACACACATCCACACGCAAAGGTCCACACACACGCGCAAACGCGCACACACAAACACACATACATACACAAGAACACACATACGCCAGCATGCTCCACACACACACACGCACACATACACACACACACACGCACACACACACACACATCCACACGCAAAGGTCTACACACACGCGCAAACGCGCACACGCACACAAACGCACAACATATCACACACACGGACACGCACACGCACGCGGATCACAAGAGTACATACACACACGGGGGGCACGGAGCGCCCCCGCCCTCCCCGCCGGCGCTCCAGAGGGGGGAGGCACCGCCCCATTCTGTGGCCCGCCCTCCCTCCACTCCAACCACTCCGCCCTCGCGGAGCGCCCGAGGGGGGCGAGGGGGGAGGAGGGGCGCGCGGACGGCGGCACATGCGCAAACGAACACAGACACAGGATAGCAAAGAGCCAATCACACACGCATGCACACGCGCATAAGCACGCACACACGTACACACACGGACAAACTCACATACATACATACACAAGAACACGCACGTACGCCAGCATGCTCTACACACACGCACACATACACACATACACACAAGCGCACACACGTCCACACGCAAACGCACACACACTCACACACACACACACACACACGCATGTGCACCCAGACACACGCAGGGGCACACACACACATACGAGACACACGCGCCCCCCCCCCACCCACCCACCCACCCACCCCCACACACACACACATACACACACACGCACAAGCGCACACACAGACGCAATGGCGAACACCCACGGATAACCACGCACAGACGACAACGTGGTGACAGACCCATTCCCCGACTGGTCAGCGCACTCTTCCACCGCGCCCCCAAGCCCCCCCCACGCGCCCCCGCCCTCCCCGCCGGCGCTCCGGAGGGGGGAGGCACCGCCCCATTTTGGGGCCGGCCCTCCCTCCACTCCAGCCACTCCGCCCTCGCGGAGCGCCGGGGAGAGGGGTGGAGGGGGAGGAGGGGCAGGACGGGGCGGGGGTGCCAGCGCCATGCGCCCACACACACACACACGCACACACACGGGCAGACACACTTTTCCTCAGGGAGCGCGCCGCGTCGCACACGTACGCAAGCATGCTCCACACACACGCACGCATACACACATACACACACACGCACACACACATCCACACGCAAAGGTCGACACCCACGCGCAAACGCGCACACACAAACACTCAACACATATCACACACACACACACCGCGGACACACACAAACACACAAACACACCAGACACACACAAACACACTGACACACACACACACACACGCACACACGCTCGAGCACACTCACATCCACACGCGCCCACTCTTACACACACACACACGAACAGACACGCGCACAAACAGAGATACAAACAGAGATGCATACAGACACACAGACAGACACACACACATACCCACGGACACACAGACAGACACACAGACAGACACACAAACAGAGCCACAAACACACAGACACAAAGACACCCACACACACACACTTACACACACACACACACGCCAGCAGACACACAGGCAAACACAAACACACGCCAGCGCACACACACTCACGCACTGACAAAACATCCTCATGCACACAGACAAACAAGAGCACACATGCAAGACGGACGCGCCTACAGGGCGCCCGTGCCAACCTCCAGTGGCAGCCCAAGCGCCCGCTGCGCTTGAACGGCAGAGCTCTGTCAACGGCACACCCAGGGCCGGCGAGCGCCGCTGCACACGAGGCGCAGCTCTCAGAGAGCCGCGTCCGACACCGCCACGATCGTTGGCTCGTCATCTCCACCCCCGCGCAGGCGGCGCAACGTCTGTCGCAGCCTCTCCTCAGGCCACTTGCCAATGCCGACGGGCACGTCCAGCCGACGCACTACGAGAGCTCCAACGACTTCTCCGATCAAGTCCTGCCGCTGGTTGTGCTCGGCGATGGCCAGGCGCTGCCGCCTCTCTTCAGGATCCTCCTGCCGCGCGCGATCCTCCGCAGCAGCGGCGGCGATATCCCGCGTGCTCGCGCGGCTGCCACGCTCCCCGCGCTCGCCGCCCGACGACAGGGCCGAGGCCGCACTGGGCGCGCCAGCCCCTCCAGCACCGTCGCCGCCCCCTGTCGGCGCCCTCGCGGCGACGCCATCGCTGGCGGGCACCCTGGCGGATCGCCCCTCCGCGGGCCCCCCCGCGGGCGCGCCACTCGCGCCAGCCTCGGCCGCGGGCGCCGCGCGCGGGGCCTTGCCTGCATGCCCTCCCTCCGGAGCCGCCTCTACACGCGCCGCACCCCCCCGCCCGCTTCCGCTGGCAGACCCAGAGCCTGCTCGCGTGACGACCGCGGCCCGCCCCGCGCCCTCGCCAATCGCGCCAGCCTCGGCCGCGGGCGCCGCCGTGCCTGCCTGCTTCTTTCCTGAACGCCTTCAACTTTCTCTCCGGGATGGGCCCGTCCACACGCCCATGCCAACCATCTCTGTGTTGCTGCTGGAAATGCTGCCCGCAGAAATCCCCGCATCCCTGCTTTGGCGCGCTCCGGCATTGTCCGCCAGCTCCGTTCGCCCAGGTACGAGCCATGCACTTAGCGGTGTCAATGTTTTCTGGCGTAAAGCGACGCCATTCGTCCCCCGCGAGCGACGCCCCCGCGCCTGGCTGGACTCCAGCAGGCACCTGGTCCGCGGACGAAACGCCAGCGGCCCTGCCAGCGTCGTCGTCCTCGTCGCCCGCGCGGCCCGGAGCTGGCGGCGACAGCCCGCGCTTCTTGCCCCTGCGCGATGGCGGCTGCGGCTGCCCCGAAGCGCCAGGGTCCCCGTCGCCAGCGCCAGGATCCCCGCCACCCGCCCGACGCCGCTTGCCCGGTGGCTCGCCCCCCGACGCCAGCTGCCCGGCGGGCGCACTCGGCGGCGCAGACGGCGCGGCAGTGGCGCTGGAAGCAGCGCCGCCGCCGCCGCTTCCGCTCCCCGCAGACCCCGCCGCGCGCCCGCCTGCATGCCCGAGAGGCGCAGTCGGCGGAGCCGGCGGCGCACCAGACGGTCCCGCACCAGCGCTGCCGCTGGCGCCCCCCGCAGACCCCGCCGCCGCGCGCCCGCCGCCTCCGCCCCGCGGACCCGCCCTGCGCACATACGCAAACACATAGGCGCCAATGTGCACCTGGTGGTTTCCGGCGATCTGCGCCCAAGTCTGGAGCTGGACAGTACTGTCGTCGAATTCGGCGTATTCGTTCACGCCCACGGATGCATGCGCATAATAGTGTCCGCTTGTCGCGCGCTCGCCCTGGTGCACCACGACCCCCGAGAAGTCGTACTCGCACTCGGCATCCACAGGCCGCAGAATCTGAGGAAAGCGCACAGGGCGTCTGTCGTACCACTGGCCTATCACCCGCTCCACGATCACGAAGAGCACCGGCGGCGACCGCTCCCAGCGATTGCCTGTATATACCCTGATGCCTTGACAGACCCCGGCCGCCGCCCTCTGAGCATCATCGAGGTGAGCGTGCGCCGGACATCCTTGCCCTGGCTCACCGACATGCCTTAATCCCAGCCGGATCAAGTCCTCCAGATCGCACGGCCCCCGGTGGTCGGGGCCGAGCAATTCGGAAGGCACCACCTTCAGAAACGTCTTAATTTCCCCCTTGTCCGAACTTGCTGTGCACGCGGCGCATCGCCTCCGCTGCCGAAACGCAATGCCGCAGACGTGCTGCTGGAGCACACTGCGCTGCCCGTGAGGCCCCCTTGCGGTACAAACGGGGTGTTCGGTCTCGGTAACGGCATGGAGGGCGGCCAGGAAGAACTCTGACGCGTCGCATTGCTTCGGTCTCCCTTGCTGATCGAATTCTGTGAATTCTCGCTCACCAAAAAGCCCCGCGCGCGCGGCGACTGCCAGCGGCGCGTCGGTGTCGACCCCCTCGCCCTGGACAGAGAGAGCCGTGGCCTGAGCTCCGAGCGCGCACGCCGCGCAAGATGCTGCGTTCAAAGGGCAATTCTGGTCGTGTTCGTGGAGGAGCCGACGGAAGGGAGCCAGGCGCAGCAGCACCTGCGCGACTGCGATCACGAAGCAAGTGTTGCCGAGGTTTGCGATGCCCACGCCAGAGCCGCGGCCGCAGCGCCACTGCAGCTCCCTGGTAACCTCCTCCTGGGACACGCCGTAGGCTGCCATGCACAGATCCCGGTCCAGCGGGCGCAGCTCTGGCGGCTCTGCACCATCACCAACAGTCGCCGCCGTGCGAAACATGTCCCCCCAAAGATCCCTCGGCACTACGGTGCCCCTACCAGCGCCGCGGCCGCCACCGGCGCGCCCACGCCCCCGCGAAACAGCGCTCCCCGTCGACGATGCCGCCGCCGCATCTCCGGTCCCCGTCGCGTCACCGCCGCGGCCGCGGCCCCTGCCCCGCCCCGCAGGCCCTGCGTCCGGCGCAATGTATGCCGGCGGCACCGTCAGAGCCTGGCCCGGGCGCAGCGCGTGCGAGGGCAGAGGCGTATGCACAGACGCCGCAGGGGCCGCCTCCCCGTCCGAAGGAGCTGATCCGTCAGCGTCGTCATCGTCGTCGCCTGCCTCCACAACGACGCCCGCTGAGCTCCCCGCGGCACGAGACGGGCCCAGCGGCGACGCCCGCGGCACCGTCGGCGGCGCGGGCGCCGAGCTCGACTCCGGGGCGCCCCGTGCCGCGGGCCCATCCCCCACGTCCCAGCCGTACTCGCGCGCCCTCTGCTTGGCGATTTCGTAACTCGCTTTGAAAATCATGTTTTCGAAGCGTTGGACCCCGTCGCGGACGTACTGGGGCGGGCCCCGCTGCAGGATGTCCCAGGGCGGCAGGTTGTAGACGAGGACGCGATGGGCCACGCGAACGCGACTGAGCATGACGTACAGGTGCAGCCACCAGTCATCGGCGCCCATGTTCATGGGCTTCTGGAGCACCATGGTGGCCGCATCCATGCCCAGGCCCTGCGCCGTCTGCACGGTGCGAACTTTCTCTGGCAGCAACGGGATCTGGTACCTCGTAACCTTCACTTTCCGAAGCTTTCGCTCGCCATCGTCTTGGTAGTGATGGTTCCACTCCCAGGACGCCCTGTGCGGCGCGATCTGCACGACCCCGTCCCCGAACCCAAAGTCCTTCTCGAGGCCATCAAACCTGACGAGGACACAGCGCGGTAAACGCTTGCATCGATAATAACCGAGCCGGTGGGCGGCGTGAAGCTTCTTTTCGCGCCAATCCGCGTCTGGCGTCTCGAACTCTCGCGGGTGGAACCTCACGTCCACGACTTCCCCCACGGCGTCCTGGACGATCTGGTGCTTCGCCGACAATTTCACGTTCAGACGCACACGCATGCCGATGTACAGCGGGCACATGCCGATGAGGTGACCAGTGTTGTTCACGTTCGGCACCTGCAGCATGGCCTTGTAATGCTCCTCATCGAAGGGCCTTGGAGGCAGGTCCACGGCCTGCACGTACAGCAGCATCTGCCCCTTCTCCCTGGCCTCTCGCACGGCCCGATACTGCATCTGCCTGTGCACGGCCTCCCAGGCGATGCCCATCTCGAAACCGTCCTTGACATGGGGGTCCTGCAGCCGCTTGTCGTTCTTACCGGGTCGGACCACCCACTTTTGCACCATCCTTTTCTGCTCGGCCGTAAACTTTTTGCCCTGCCTCATGGTCTTCAAGAACCCGGGCATGAAAGGGCAGGGCGCGTGCGGAGTAACGAGAAGGTCCTTGAAGCGGTGCGTCTCGTACAGAAACATCGCGTGGGTGACGCCGTCCAAGAATATGGACTGCCCACTGCGGACGTGAACTGGCGCCTCGGGCGACTCACGCTGCAGCAAAGAAGACCTTCTGCCCTTGCCGCTCACCGGCCCCAGCTGATAAAAGTCACCCAGAAACATGACAATCGGAGCCTTCCCGAACATGTGCCCCCGCGCCATGTAAAGGTCCACATCGCAATTATACTGAGCCTTACGGGCTTTGCACATGCGAAACGATGCAGCGCCGAGAAGCTGGGGCGGCACCATGGACACCTCCTCCACGATGACGGCCTTGAGGTCGTTCATGCGGTCCACGAAATCTTCATCGACTTTCTGCCCAGAAAGCCTAGCGATGGTCATGGCCTGCTGGCCGCTCAGCCCGAAGCCGCCGTGGATCGTCTGCCCGCCGATGACGCGCGCAGCGCTGTTCGACGAGGCCACGGCGATCTCCGATCCCGCGCCGAACACCTCGTTGAGCAGACGTCGCAGCAGTTTCACCACCTCCGTCTTCCCCGTCCCGCCCTCCCCGTGCAGCAGGAGAGCCATCTGCTCCACCGGCTTGGGGCTTCTTCCGCTGCGCAGATCTTCCTCGTATGCCACGATGGCCTCCACCTGGCCCACGACCAGGGCGACCACCGCCTTCTGCTCCTTATTGAACGTCACGGGGTTGTCCGCCCTGGTCGCCCACTCGTCAAACAGCCTCTGCGCGATGTCGCGCGCCCGCGGCGGCCGCTCCTCGTCGCCGGCAACCGCGGGCGCCGGCGGCCGGCCAGTCGCGAGCACGGCAGGCGCCGAACCCGCGAGGTCGCTCCGCCCGTCGCCATCCCCAGACAAGACCTCAGCTCCCTTTTTCCTGTATCGGAACGCCTCCTTCTGCTGTGCTTTGCCCACCTCGAACTGAGAGTCGTCCAACTCGAGACCGCCGAAGCCAGTCTGCCCTCCACTACTCGCGGCAGCAGGCTGCGGCTTATGGTCTTTCGCATAGCCGTCCAGGAAGATATTCTTATAGACCAAGCTTTGTGAGGACCCACGAATTCCCTCCAACTGGGCCACCGCGGGCACCTCGCTATCCTTCACGAGGTGCGCGGGCCTCTGTCGGTGCGCCGCCCACGCTTCGTCCGCCTCTGCCTCGTCCACCTCCTGAGCAAAACCATCCAACGCTCCGCCGCCGGCGCCCGCCCCCTCCTCCTCGTCCGCCTCCCCGGCAGGCCGATTCCCCACTGCCTCCAGCTCAGCAGACTGCTCGAAGTCCTTGGCCTCCGGACGGATCTTGGTTCGCGGCCGCCCTTTCGCCTCCGCCTCCACGTCGAGGTTCGTCGCGACCTGGGCGGTCCAGCGTGCCATGAACTCGGCGGCGCTGGGGCGCTGTGCAAAATGGCCTGGGCCTCCTCTGAGCCCCGGTTCAGATCGATGTCCTCGATCGTGAACCACTTTCCGCTCGCCGCTCGCACTCCTCGTACTGCCTGGACAACGCCACCTGCTTCGCCCACCACTCCTCCCAGGCAGGCTGATGCTTCCCGGACGCGTCGACACCGGCCCTGTAGGGCGCCCAGGCCGCAGCCCCCTTCTCAGCCGGCTGCAACGGACGGAAAATCACAGACTTGAACAGCGCGTTGACCTCTGCCTCTTTCTCCTTCGAAGGCATCGTGAAGCCGAAGAACTTGGGCACCCTGAACGGCGCGCCGACGCGGAGCTTCTGCACTCTGGAGGCGGCGGCCGGGTGCGTGTCCGCGAACGCGTACGTCTCGAAGTCCTGCGGGTCGAAGTGGAGCGGGTTGGCCTGTGCTGTGTACACGTACATGGCGTAATGGTACATGCCCATGGACTTCAGGGGCTCCCTGTCGCCGCGATGCAGCCAGTCCATCTTCATGTCATGGTCCAGCCGCGCGCTGTATTCGACAGCCTGCTGCTGCTCCTGCTCGGGCTGCCCCCCCCAGCAGCACCGGCAGCCGCGCCCTCCCCGACAACGCCGTCGGCGACACGGGCGTGCAGCGTTGCGCGCCCCTCGTCCAGCGCATCCATGACACCGCCGCCCCCCTCGCCGTCCTCTTCCCCCGCGGCCGGCTGGTCCACCTCGATGTGGTCTGCGCGCGGGTCGGTCCAGAAGTCGTCCTTTTTCTGATGAGCGGCGGAGCTCGCCTGGAACGCCAGCGCCACGATCCCCTTGCAATACAGAGTCCAGGTGTCATGGGAGCAATAGCACTCGTGGCCATACTGCATCTGAAACATCATCTCGGGCAGCTTCTTCAGGAGCGCCCGGTGCGAGCTGGTCGTGAGCTTGATGACAGTTCGCCTGGCAGAGTCTGAGCACTCCGCCCCAGCCGCTGCGACGAGCGGCAGCAGCGGCCCGGGCCCCGTCGACGTCCTCCTCGCCCTCCGCCTCCGCCGCCTCATCCGCCTCCCGCTCCGCCTTCTGCTGGAGTCGGAGCCACTCCAACCGGGTGCTCTGCGCGTGCAGCACTCCGAGGTCTCCCGCGATCGGCCCCGCCTTGGTCGTGTAGTCCGTCTGGTAGTGCGCCATATTGATGGCGTCCATGAACACGGCCTCCAGCGAGTGCAACACGTGCTCCCGCAGGCTGCCGGGCGGACCGCTGCCGCTCGCGCCAGCAGCTGCGGCGGCGCCGGGCGACGGGGGCGCGCTCGATGCAGAGCTGCCAGACGCCGCGCTCGATGCGGCGCGGCCTGGCGCCCGCGACTTCGGCTCTGCCTCGACGGCTGATTCTGACAGCTCGCGCTCCGCGCGCCGGTCGCTGTAGTAGCCCAGGCCCTGCTCCCCCTTCTTGAACACGAACCCCGGCCGGCTGCCGTCGTAACACGAAGCCGCGCTGAACTCTGGTGGCCCGACTGCCTGCTCGACGCCGCGCTGTTCTGGCGTCGGCGGAGGCGGCGGATCCAGGCCATGCGCATCGGCCAAATCCCACGGCTCGTCATCCTCTTCTCTGAAGCCCCAGATATCCCCCGCGCTGGGATCGTTCATCGTGGTCGGCGCCCCGCCGAGCAAACCTCCTCCCCTGGGCAGGCCGAGGCGGCGCCCCGCGGGCACGCGCCCGCCCCCCGCCGCAGCCGCGCGCGCTGACCCCTCGCCCGCTCCGCCCCCGCCGCGCGTTGCGGCCGACACCCCTGAACACGTGAAACCTCCGCTCTGCCCGGTGCCCTCGTCGCAACCGGTGCCGCCAGTCTCGGCGCCAGCCAGCGCCTCCGACGCGTCGCCGACCGGCTCGGCGAACGCACCGGGCTCCGGAGGCGGCGGCACGACCGGGTCGCCGTCGGCCGCGGGCGCGCTCCCGACGCTGTCGTCGCCGGGCAGGTCGAGCACCACGCGGTCCAGACACTGGACGTCCAGGTTGCTCCGCAGACACACCTGGCCCACAGGGTTCGTGCTCCCGTGGTACGGGTGGTACCGCACCACGTCGACGCGACCAGCTCTGCCGTACCGGTTGCAGCGGTGCGGCCACGGGCCGTAGCCTTCAGCCGGAACGTCGTCCAGATCCAGGTGCTCGCCAGGCGGGTTCCACTGCCCCTCCTCCAACGGACCGCACGCGTACTGAACCTTCGCATCTTCCGGAAGCACCAAAAACTTCCCCTTGCGCAGGCGCCGCCAGACGAAGGAGGCCGCTGGACGCGTCCTGGACGGGTGGCTGTACACCGCAGTCTCGTACTCGTGGTAGAAGCCGAGCCGGCACACCTTGCAGTCCTGAGGCACGTCGTCGTTCGTCTTGTGCTTCCAGCACGTGGGACCGCACCTGTGCAGGTGGCTCCGGATGATACACTTGCGCGCGTCCCGCGCGAAGCAGCGCGCCCAGGTGTGCGCCTCCTCCCCCGGGCCCTCCGCAAAATGCATGGCCGCGGCGCCGTCCGCTTGCACCACGCGGTACGCAGGCTTGCGGCGGTACTGCGGCTGCAGCGTCACGTGCGCACCCGTGAGAGGCTCGGCAAATACCGCCGGGTACTGTGCCCCCTGCTCATGGGGATCGGGCTCTGGATCTGCCAGCGGCGCGAAGGGGCGCTGCCGGAGCGGACCCTCCATTGAGGGCTGCTGCTGCAGCATCGCCCGCTCCTCTGCGAGATCGACGTTCATCATGGCGGCAACCTGATTCCGCAGCTCTTCTGTGGACAATTTGTTGTCAGCACGAACGGCGCGGCGCCCCGCGTCGTACGCCTTCTTGCAAAACTTCCCGAGCTGACGACGCGAGGCGCCAGCGATGGTATTGTCCTTCAATTGGAGGTCGCTCTCCTCTCGCTTCCCGTCCGCGAACGCGCGAGTTCGATCCCGCGGGCCGAGCGGGAGCGGCGGCAGCCGGTCCGATCCGTGCAAGCCCATCTGCCGGCCCACCTCCTCCGCCGCGTCGAACTGCACGCTGCCGACCCTGGCGAGCACGGCCTCCCTCCACTTCCTCAGACGCTCCTCGAGGCCTTCGACGTCCCCCGCGCGCAGCCTCGCGAGGAACGCGCCAGTCATCGGGTGCAGGCGCCACAGGTGGATGTGCGGATGGATGCCGCCGCGCCCCTGCGACTCCACGGGTCCGAAGAACGCGCGGACGAGCCCGAACGCTCCACACGCCCCCGTGGCGGCCACGCCGTCGGAGACGCCCGTGGCCCCGCGCTGCGGCGTGACGCCGACGACATGCTCCAGGAACAGTTCCAGCATGAGGTTCGTGACCATGGCCTGCGACACCGGGTCAGCGGCCACCCGCCGCAGCATGTCCCGCGTCGAGGGCATCACGGGAGCAGTCTCCTCCAGCAGCCGCCATTGCTGTACGGAGGCGCCCTCGTACATCAGGGACACCATCAGGTTCCGAGTGTCCGCGATGTTCGGCGTCGTGAACACCAGGGGCGGCCCGAAGAGCCGGGTGTAGCTGGTACTGATGTGCCGCAGCGTGGTCCGGTGCGCGTCGGAGCCGACGACATCGCGGTTGCTGAGCAGCATGCTGCGCAGCGCGCTCTTGACGTTCCGGGGCACGCCCTCGAGGCCCAGGGCCTGCTTGATGCCCGCCCCCCTGCCGAGCACGGCCACGACCTGCGCCAGATCCTCTGGCGTCAGTGCGGCGAGGTCCGCGACGCTTTCCCCCAGGCGCTGCTTGCGCACGAATAACCTGGCCGACTGAATGATAGCCTTTCTGCGCCAGAGGCAATACTGGGCCGTGAGCAGGTCAGCGTGGCGACGCCAGCGCGGCACGGGCGAATCAGACGCGGCAGGCGCCCGTGCAGCGTCGGGCGCGGGCGCCCGCGCAGCGTCGGGCGCCGAGACGTCGTCGGGGACCTCGTACTCGAGCTCCTCGCGAGCCATGAGGCACCTGCACCACTCGTCGTACGTCAACTTCGCCTCCCTCTCGAGTCCGAAGACGCCGTCGCCGCACGGAAACGCGACGGGGTCGAAGGCACTCCAGAAACCGGGGGAGAACATGCTGACAGGCTCGGTTCCAGTGGGCACGACGACCCGCACCGCGCGCCTCGCCGGCCCGCCCTCAGCGCCCCCGGCCGGCGCGCCGCCGCCGCCGCCGCCGCTGGCCGCGCGCTTCCCGGCAACTCCCGGAGGAGGCCGCGTGGCCTGAATCTTCTGCTCCGTCTGCTCCAGCTTCTTCGTGAGTGCCTCCTTCTTGCAGTTGGTGAGCGCCTTCGCAGCCTTGTGGGCCTCTTTCGCGGCCTCCGCCAAGCGCTGGTCGGAATCTCGGTCCTGGAAATTCTCCATGCCGTCGAACTGCCGCGTCAGTGCCTCCACACGCCGCTTCTCGCGCGCAATCACCTCCGCCTTCTGGAGGCTGAGGTGCACGTTCTGCCACTGCTTGTCCAGGTCGGCCAGCATGTCGGCGTCCGCGACGGCGGCGCAGTACTCGCCCTCTTCGACACCCTCGCCGCCCTCTCCCTCACCAGCCTCGCCCTCGTCGCCCTCTGAGTCCTCCCCGCCAGCGCCAGCAGCGTCCTCACCGGCGGGGTCCCCGCCCCCGCCCCCTGCCTCGCCCCCGCCGTCAGCCGCCGCGTTCGCTTCGCCCTCCGCGCTCGCAGCGCCTGCACTCGTCCGCTTCGGCGGGGCCGAGCCCGCGCCGGGCTGCACGGCATCGGCCGGGCCCTCCTGGCGAGCGTCGCCGCCCTTACCCCCCACGGCCACGCACGCCGCGAGACAGCGAGGCAGGCCCAGGAGCGAGGAGCCGTCGCCATCGCCGTCGCCCTCGGGGTCCGCAAAGTTTTGCGCGGCCTCTTCGTCCCACCGCACCGCGGCGCACTGCTCGTTCGTGTCGCGGAGGTACTCGTAAGCGCGCTTGAAATCGGCGAGGGGCACGCCGAGCTCCTCCAATAGCGCCTTCTGCAGGGTGGCGGGGTCGGACCCCGCGAAGACAATCTGCACGAACTCGACGAGGTCGCTCTCCCGCGGCGGCAGCGACAGCACCTGCCGACCGCCGTCCGCCTGCGGGAACGCCACGAAGTTCCCCACGTACGCCTTGATCTTCTCGTCGAGTGGAGCCCACTGGCCAGAATCGGCCTTGCAGTTGAACCGCCGCACGATGCCCCGCGCGATGGGCAGCAGAAGCTTCGCGCCCAGCGTGAGATTCCGCAGCGGCGGTGGCAGCCGACCGATCCAGAGATCGTTGGCCAGCGCGCAGGTCGGCATCGTGGGCAACCTCTTGGAGAGCGCCGTGTGACACCCTGCGCAGATGGGCACCTTCTGCTTCGCGTCGGCCACGAGCACCCCGTCTGACTCGCGCCTGTCAATCTTGAAGCACTTCTTGTGCAAGAGCCACAGCTTCCCGTCTGGGCCAGGGTCGCGCACTGCGGACGCCTCCAGCTCCTCGAGGGGGATGCCGCCCGGGCGCTCGACGCCGTTGGGGCCCTCGCGCACGAAGCGCCACCGAGCGTGGTACCGTGCCGGGTCCAGCAGCGCGTGGGCGCGCTGCCGCTGCGTCAGGCGCATGGCCTGCGCCTGCGCGCCCGCGGCCTCGGATGCCTCTCCCCTCGCCGCCTCGAGCTCGGCGCGCGCGGGCCGCTTCGGCACCTCGTCGCAGAGCAGCGAACGCTCCCCGGCGCCGTCCGGCTGCTGCCAGAAGTGCACGCGCTGCAGCTCGTCCGCCCAGTGGAGACGAGCGCAGACGCAGCAGGCGACCCTCGAGCGCACGGCGCGGCGACTCTGCCCGGGCTCGGGCCCCTCGGCGTCCGACGCCGCCGGAGCAGCGCCCAGCGCGTCCATGTCCACGGGCGGCACGTCCACGCCCCCGGGCGGCACGGCCCCGTCCGTGCCAGGCGGCTTCCACCAGGCGCGCGGCGCGTCCGGCGCGGCAGCGGCGGCGGGGGCCTCCCCCGAGTCGACGGGCGCTGCGCAGGCCGGCCAGTCGTGAGACCCCGTGACGAGATGCTCAGAGAAGGCCTCCACGCACTGCCGCCACTCCTGGGGCCTCACGGGCCGCACGTCGTCGTCCTGCTGCGGCCACTGCTCGGCCAGGTAGAACATGCGCTTCCTGTACTCCGGCCACCCGTGGTGGTCCTTGTGCACGTGCGTCATAAAGCCGGCATGCGTGGCGAAGTTCTTGTCGCAGAGGCGGCACGGGAACGGCGGGAGAGCCTCCGGGGCCTCTTTGAATGCCCGCAGAGGACGGCGATCGCCAAGAGGCAGATGCACATACTTCGGCTGGAGCCTTGGCACGCGCGCCTTGCGAGCGGCAGCGACGGCCGGGGTCGGCGCGGGCGGAGCGCCGCCGGCCTGCGTCTCGCGCTTCCGCGCCTCCTTCACGGCCAAGCCATACCGTTCCGGGCACTCGCGCGTCAGGGAGCTGTGGCGCTTGTCCGGGTCCCACTCCCCAAAGGGTCGCTGCTCGGGTCTGCCGTGGCTCCCACAGAACTCTCCCTGACCCTTGCACGGGTTCCTGCTGCACTGCCAGAGAACGCATCCGCCGTTGCACGGGCGCCAGACGCGCGCGACGCACCTGCCAGCGACGCACGGCGCGGGGTCCAGGAGCCAGGCCGGCAGGGTGCCCTCCTCGCTCACGTGGGGGTCATCCAGAGCCACGTTCACCTCCACGTCCCCCGCTCTCACTGTCTTCCCTGCGAGACGCTCCTCCTCTTCCTTCCGCAGCCGCTCCTGCTGCAACCGCTCCAGGTCTTTTCTCGCCGCCCCGCGAGTCCGCGGGGCTCGCCCCTCGGGAGCTGGCCTCTTGGGTCCGCCGCCGAGCAGCCGACCCGCGCCC
Source organism: Prorocentrum cordatum (assembly GCA_963575745.1). Taxonomy (NCBI): domain Eukaryota; class Dinophyceae; order Prorocentrales; family Prorocentraceae; genus Prorocentrum; species Prorocentrum cordatum. The sequence goes on from CAUYUJ010016641.1 coordinate 76,920, forward strand.
CCGCCCGCGGCACCGCCCGCGCCCCCGTCGCCGTCGCCGGCCGCGCCACCGTCGCCCGGCCCCTGCGCACCAGAGCCGGACCCCGACGCGGGTCCCCCGCCCGCGCCGCCGCCCGAAGAGGACCCGCCGCCGCCGCCGCCGCCCCCGGAAGAGTCGTCGCCGCCGCCCCCTCCTCCCACCACCTCATCCCCGCACCCCGCCAGACGCAGCCATTCGCGGCATGTCCGGTCCAGCCACCAGGGCACGATTTTCTCCGAGTACTTCTTCGCCACCTTTGCAACATCACGCGCGAGTCTCGTTTCCTCCTTATCGGGCTGCCCGCGCCGATCGGCGAACGCGTCCGGCCAGACACCGCCGTGACGGGCACGGAACTTGTGAAGAGCAATCAGAACGTCCCTGTGCTTGTCTGCAGCCTCGGCATCCTCCTCGAGCGCGGCGAGCAACGCGGGGGTCCTCTCGAGCGCGGCGAGCAGGCGCTGCTGGTCCAGGTCCCAGCGCCCCGCGGCGAGGTTCCACGTGAAGCCCAAGTCCGCCCGCTCCTTGCGCGCGAAGGTCGCCACCTGCCGCGCCGCCTGAGGCTTCAGCTTGACGAGCTGCATCCAGACGGGCCACTCGGGGATCGCCTGCGGCTTCAGGTCCGCCAAGTACACGGGCGGGACAGCACAGGAGGCCTGCCGCGCGCCCTCGGCGGCCTCCACCCTGCACATGATGTCGCGGTCGCCCTCCAGCTTCTGCAAGCGCGCGGCCAGGGCGTCACCCATGCGAGCGACGCCGCCGCGCGCGCGGCACCAGGCCCGCAACAGCCAGAGCTCCGCGGGCACGTCGCCCGGCTCGCCCGTGTAGTAGCCGCGCCGCCCCTGGGGGAATGTGTCGGCGGCGAAGCCCGACTCCACGGCCTCGGAGAAAAACGCACCGCCATGGCCCGCCCACGATTTCGGGATACCGAAGACGCGCGGCCACGGCGCCAGCCTGCTCCCGTCGGGCCCCGCGCGCTGGTACCAGGGCTCCAGAGCGCGTCGCTGGTCGAGGTGCACGCTCGCTTCGCAGCTGTCCTGGTGGAAGCACTCGTCCTCCAGCAGCAGACCACGGAACTCAGCGAATCCGTTCTCCCCCCTCGCCGCGCACCGGGCCGCCTGCGCGCGCTTCCTGGCGCGGGCGCGCTCCGCCTCCACCGCCTCGCGCTGCACCGCCTGGCTAGGCAGCTTCTTCGGCGCGAAATGCAACCTCTTACACAAACCATCGACCTCTCCGTCGGACAGCTCCCGCGCGCTCTCGAAATCCTGCTGGCACTTGTAGCAGAGGAAATCGGAGGGCAGGCGCAGGAGCACGCTGCCGTGCACCGGGGCGCCAGGAGCGCCGTCCCGCCGCGCCTGCTCTGCATACCGCGCCTGGCGCGTCGCCTCGCGCACCCCCCCGGGCCTCCAGACCTCTTCTCGGCGGCGTCCAGCGACGGCAGCAGCGGCGCGCGGACCGGCCCCGGCTTGCCGTCGTCGCGGAGCGGCGCGCGCCAGCGCAGCGGCTCGCGACGGCAGCAGACCCAGACCTCGCGCTCCACGCCCTCCTGCTCGAGCCGTTGGAGCAAGCGCTGCCACTGCTCCCAGGGCTCCCGCACGTCCGAATTGGGCACGGGCGTGCGGCGCAGCAGCCCGGGGTCGGCCTGGCGCAGGCGCCGGATCGCCTGCGACCGCGCCACGTTGTCCTGCGCCGTGGCCGCGTCGAGTCCCAGGGCGACGACCCGCAGCCGCTCCAGCTCCGCCACCTGCCGCTGCAGCTCCGCGTCCGGGGCCTCCCCCGCGAAGAACCTGGGCAAGACAGGCACCGACGACAGCATGCAGGTCGCCAGCACGCACCGCACGAAATCCTCGTGCTCGTCGTCGATGCTCGCGGGCAGCTCCTCCTCGTCCGCCATGCCCAGCGGCTCTTCCTCCGCGTCCGCCATCTCTGCGTCTCCCTCCTCCTGCTCCCTCCGATCCTCGTCGCCCTGCTCCTGCTCCTGCTCCTCCTGCTCCTGCTCGTCCTCTTCCTGCTCCTCTTCCTCCTGCTCCTCCTCTTCCTCCTCCTCATCCTCCTCCCCGAGCGCCTCGCGGCGCGGCTCTTCGGCCGCCGGGGCGGCCAAGGCTTCGCGGACCCGCCTGTCTTTGGCCAGGGCAACGAAGACGTCGAGCCCGAGCGGGGCGCCCTGCAGCGTTCGCGGACGGGAAGCGAGAGGAGAGCGACCTCCAATTGAAGGACAATGCCATCGCTGGCGCCTCGCGTCGTCAGCTCGGGAAGTTTTGCAAGAAGGCGTACGACGCGGGGCGCCGCGCCGTTCGTGCTGACAACAAATTGTCCACATAAGAGCTGCGGAATCAGGTTGCCGCCATGATGAACGTCGATCTCGCAGAGGAGCGGGCGATGCTGCAGCAGCAGCCCTCAATGGAGGGTCCGCTCCGGCAGCGCCCCTTCGCGCCGCTGGCAGATCCAGAGCCCGATCCCCATGACAGGGGGCACAGTACCCGGCGGTATTTGCCGAGCCTCTCACGGGTGCGCACGTGACGCTGCAGCCGCAGTACCGCCGCAAGCCTGCGTACCGCGTGGTGCAAGCGGACGGCGCCGCGGCCATGCATTTTGCGGAGGGCCCGGGGGAGGAGGCGCACACCTGGGCGCGCTGCTTCGCGCGGGACGCGCGCAAGTGTATCATCCGGAGCCACCTGCACAGGTGCGGTCCCACGTGCTGGAAGCACAAGACGAACGACGACGTGCCTCAGGACTGCAAGGTGTGCCGGCTCGGCTTCTACCACGAGTGCGAGACTGCGGTGTACAGCCACCCGTCCAGGACGCGTCCGGTGGCCTCCTTCGTCTGGCGGCGCCTGCGCAAGGGGAAGGATTTGGTGCTTCCGGAAGATGCGAAGGTTCAGTACGCGTGCGGTCCGTTGGAGGAGGGGCAGTGGAACCCGCCTGGCGAGCACCTGGATCTGGACGACGTTCCGGCTGAAGGCTACGGCCCGTGGCCGCACCGCTGCAACCGGTACGGCAGAGCTGGTCGCGTCGACGTGGTGCGGTACCACCCGTGCCACGGGAGCACGAACCCTGTGGGCCAGGTGTGTCTGCGGAGCAACCTGGACGTCCAGTGTCTGGACCGCGTGGTGCTCGACCTGCCCGGCGACGACAGCGTCGAGAGCGCGCCCGCGGCCGACGGCGACCCGGGCGCGCCGCCGCCTCCGGAGCCCGGTGCGTTCGCCGAGCCGGTCGGCGACGCGTCGGAGGCGCTGGCTGGCGCCGAGACTGGCGGCACCGGTTGCGACGAGGGCACCGGGCAGAGCGGAGGTTTTACGTGTTCAGGGGTGTCGGCCGCAACGCGCGGCGGGGGCGGAGCGGGCGAGGGGTCAGCGCGCGCGGCTGCGGCGGGGGGCGGGCGCGTGCCCGTGGGGCGCCGCCTCGGCCTGCCCAGGGGAGGAGGTTTGCTCGGCGGGGCGCCGACCACGATGGACGATCCCAACGCGGGGGATATCTGGGGCTTCAGAGAAGAGGATGACGAGCCGTGGGATTTGGCCGATGCGTATGGCTTGGATCCGCCGCCTCCGCCGACGCCGGAATTCGAGACATCGGGGGTTCAGCGCGGCTTCGTGTCACGACGGCAGCCGGCCGGGGTTCGTGTTCAAGAAGGGGGAGCAGGGCCTGGGCTACTACAGCGACCGGCGCGCGGAGCGCGAGCTGTCAGAATCAGCCGTCGAGGCAGAGCCGAAGTCGCGGGCGCCAGGCCGCGCCGCATCGAGCGCGGCGTCTGGCAGCTCTGCATCGAGCGCGCCCCCGTCGCCCGGCGCCGCCGCAGCTGCTGGCGCGAGCGGCGGCGGTCCGCCCGGCAGCCTGAGGGAGCGCGTGTTGCACTCGCTGGAGGCCGTGTTCATGGACGCCATCAATATGGCGCACTACCAGACGGACTACACGACCAAGGCGGGGCCGATCGCGGGCGACCTCGGAGTGCTGCACGCGCAGAGCACCGGGTTGGAGTGGCTCCGACTCCAGCAGAAGGCGGAGCGGGAGGCGGATGAGGCGGCGGAGGCGGAGGGCGAGGAGGACGTCGACGGGGCCCGGGCCGCTGCTGCCGCTCGTCGCAGCGGCTGGGGCGGAGTGCTAGACTCTGCCAGGCGAACTGTCATCAAGCTCACGACCAGCTCGCACCGGGCGCTCCTGAAGAAGCTGCCCGAGATGATGTTTCAGATGCAGTATGGCCACGAGTGCTATTGCTCCCATGACACCTGGACTCTGTATTGCAAGGGGATCGTGGCGCTGGCGTTCCAGGCAAGCTCCGCCGTTCATCAGAAAAAGGGCGACTTCTGGACTGACCCGCGCGCAGACCACATCGAGGTGGACCAGCCGGCCGCGGGAGAAGTGGACGGCGAGGGGGGCGGCGGTGTCATGGATGCGCTGGACGAGGCGCGCGCAACGCTGCACGCCCGTGTCGTCGACGGCGTTGTCGGGGAGGGCGCGGCTGCCGGTGCTGCTGGGGGGGGGCAGCCCGAGCAGGAGCAGCAGCAGGGTTTCGAATACAGCGCGCGGCTGGACCACGACATGAAGATGGACTGGCTGCATCGCGGCGACAGGGAGCCCCTGAAGTCCATGGGCATGTACCATTACGCCATGTACGTGTACACCGCGCAGGCCAACCCGCTCCACTTCGACCCGCAGGACTTCGAGACGGACGCGTTCGCGGACACGCACCCGGCCGCCGCCTCCCGAGTGCAGAAGCTCCGCGTCGGCGCGCCGTTCAGGGTGCCCAAGTTCTTCGGCTTCACGATGCCTTCGAAGGAGAAAGAGGCAGAGGTCAACGCGCTGTTCAAGTCTGTGATTTTCCGTCCGTTGCAGCCGGCTGAGAAGGGGGCTGCGGCCTGGGCGCCCTACAGGGCCGGTGTCGACGCGGCCGGGAAGCATCAGCCTGCCTGGGAGGAGTGGTGGGCGAAGCAGGTGGCGTTGTCCGGGCAGTGCGAGGAGTGCGAGCGGCGAGCCGGAAAGTGGTTCACGATCGAGGACATCGATCTGAAACGGGGCTCAGAGGAAGGCCCAGGCCATTTTGCACAGCAACCCAGCGCCGCCGAGTTCATGGCACGCTGGACCGCCCAGGTCGCGACGAACCTCGACGTGGAGGCGGAGGCGAAAGGGCGGCCGCGAACCAAGATCCGTCCGGAGGCCAAGGACTTCGAGCAGTCTGCTGAGCTGGAGGCAGTGGGGAATCGGCCTGCCGGGGAGGCGGACGAGGAGGAGGGGGCGGGCGCCGGCGGCGGAGCGTTGGATGGTTTTGCTCAGGAGGTGGACGAGGCAGAGGCGGACGAAGCGTGGGCGGCGCACCGACGGAGGCCCGCGCACCTCGTGAAGGACAGCGAGGTGCCCGCGGGGGCCCAGTTGGAGGGAATTCGTGGGTCCTCACAAAGCTTGGTCTATAAGAATATCTTCCTGGACGGCTATGCGAAAGACCATAAGCCGCAGCCTGCTGCCGCGAGTAGTGGAGGGCAGACTGGCTTCGGCGGTCTCGAGTTGGACGACTCTCAGTTCGAGGTGGGCAATGCACAGCAGAAGGAGGCGTTCCGATACAGGAAAAAGGGAGCTGAGGTCTTGTCTGGGGATGGCGACGGGCGGAGCGGCCTCGCGGGTTCGGCGCCTGCCGTGCTCGTGCCTGGTCGGCCGCCGGCGCCCGCGGTTGCCGGCGACGAGAAGCGGCCGCCGCGGGCGCGCGACATCGCGGAGACGCTGTTTGACGAGTGGGCGAACAGGGCGGAGAACCCCGTGACGTTCAATCAGGAGCAGAAGGCGGTTGTCGCCCTGCTCGTGGGCCAGGTGGAGGCCATCGTGGCATGCCATCAAGATCTGGACAGCGGAAAAAGCCCTAAGCCGGTGGAGCAGATGGCTATCCTGTTGCACGGGGAGGGCGGGACGGGGAAGACGGAGGTGGTAAAACTGCTGCGACGTCTGCTCAACGAGGTGTTCGGCGCGGGATCGGAGATCGCCGTGGCCTCGTCGAACAGCGCTGCGCGCGTCATCGGCGGGCAGACGATCCACAGCGGCTTCGGGCTGAGCGGCCAGCAGGCCATGACCATCGCTAGGTTTTCTGGGCAGAAAGTCGATGAAGATTTCGTGGACCGCATGAACGACCTCAAGGCCGTCATCGTGGAGGAGGTGTCCATGGTGCCGCCCCAGCTTCTCGGCGCTGCATCGTTTCGCATGTGCAAAGCCCGTAAGGCTCAGTATAATTGCGATGTGGACCTTTACATGGCGCGGGGGCACATGTTCGGGAAGGCTCCGAGTGTCATGTTTCTGGGTGACTTTTATCAGCTGGGGCCGGTGAGCGGCAAGGGCAGAAGGTCTTCTTTGCTGCAGCGTGAGTCGCCCGAGGCGCCGGTTCACGTCCGCAGTGGGCAGTCCATATTCTTGGACGGCGTCACCCGCGCGATGTTTCTGTACGAGACGCACCGCTTCAAGGACCTTCTCGTTACTCCGCACGCGCCCTGCCCTTTCATGCCCGGGTTCTTGAAGACCATGAGGCAGGGCAAAAAGTTTACGGCCGAGCAGAAAAGGATGGTGCAAAAGTGGGTGGTCCGACCCGGTAAGAACGACAATCGGCTGCAGGACCCCCATGTCAAGGACGGTTTCGAGATGGGCATCGCCTGGGAGGCCGTGCACAGGCAGATGCAGTATCGGGCCGTGCGAGAGGCCAGGGAGAAAGGGCAGATGCTGCTGTACGTGCAGGCCGTGGACCTGCCTCCAAGGCCCTTCGATGAGGAGCATTACAAGGCCATGCTGCAGGTGCCGAACGTGAACAACACTGGTCACCTCATCGGCATGTGCCCGCTGTACATCGGCATGCGTGTGCGGTTGAACGTGAAGTTGTCGGCGAAGCACCAGATCGTCCAGGACGCGGTGGGGGAAGTCGTGGACGTGAGGTTCCACCCGCGAGAGTTCGAGACGCCAGACGCGGATTGGCGCGAAAAGAAGCTTCACGCCGCCCACCGGCTCGGTTATTCTCGATGCAAGCGTTTACCGCGCTGTGTCCTCGTCAGGTTTGATGGCCTCGAGAAGGACTTTGTGTTCGGGGACGGGGTCGTGCAGATCGCGCCGCACAGGGCGTCCTGGGAGTGGAACCATCACTACCAAGACGATGGCGAGCGAAAGCTTGTGTTCTTTTTGTTTTCTGTTTTTTTTTTTTTAATTTTTTTCTTTTTGTTTTTTTTTTTTTTTCATATTTTTTCTTTCTTTTGTAATTTTTATGTTTTTTTTCTTTTTTTTTTTTTTTTTCTTTTCTTTTTTCGTTTCCTTTTTTTTTTTGTTTTTTTTTTGTATTTCTTTTTTTCGTTGTTTGATTTGTTTAGTTTATTTTTTTTTTTTTTTTTTTAATTGTTTCTTGTCTTTTTTTTCTCTTTTTTTTCTTTTTTTCTTTTTTTTTTTCGGTTTTGTTTATGTTGTTTTTTTTCTTTGTTTTTTTTTTTTTTTTCCTTTTTCTTTTTAGGTTTTTGTTTTTTTATTTTTTTTTATATTCCTGTTACTTTTTTTTTATGTTTCGGAAGGTGAAGGTTACGAGGTACCAGATCCCGTTGCTGCCAGAGAAAGTTCGCACCGTGCAGACTGCGCAGGGCCTGGGTATGGATGCGGCCACCATGGTGCTCCAGAAGCCATGAACATGGGCGCCGATGACTGGTGGCTGCACCTGTACGTCATGCTCAGTCGCGTTCGCGTGGCCCATCGCGTCCTCGTCTACAACCTGCCGCCCTGGGACATCCTGCAGCGGGGCCCGCCCCAGTACGTCCGCGACGGGGTCCAACGCTTCGAAAACATGATTTTCAAAGCGAGTTACGAAATCGCCAAGCAGAGGGCGCGCGAGTACGGCTGGGACGTGGGGGATGGCCCCGCGGCACGGGGCGCCCCGGAGTCGAGCTCGGCGCCCGCGCCGCCGACGGTGCCGCGGGCGTCGCCGCTGGGCCCGTCTCGTGCCGCGGGGAGCTCAGCGGGCGTCGTTGAGGAGGCAGGCGACGACGATGACGACGCTGACGGATCAGCTCCTTCGGACGGGGAGGCGGCCCCTGCGGCGTCTGTGCATACGCCTCTGCCCTCGCACGCGCTGCGCCCGGGCCAGGCTCTGACGGTGCCACCGGCATACATTGTGCCGGACGCAGGGCCTGCGGGGCAGGGCAGGGGCCGCGGCCGCGGCGGTGACGCGACGGGGACCGGAGATGCGGCGGCGGCATCGTCGACGGGGAGCGCTGGTTCGCGGGGGCGTGGGCGCGCCGGTGGCGGCCGCGGTGCTGGTAGGGGCACCGTAGTGCCGAGGGATCTTTGGGGGGACATGTTTCGCACGGCGGCGACTGTTGGTGATGGTGCAGAGCCGCCAGAGCTGCGCCCGCTGGACCGGGATCTGTGCATGGCAGCCTACGGCGTGTCCCAGGAGGAGGTTACCAGGGAGCTGCAGTGGCGCTGCGGGCGCGGCTCTGGCGTGGGCATCGCAAACCTCGGCAACACTTGCTTCGTGAGCGCAGTCGCGCAGGTGCTGCTGCGCCTGGCTCCCTTCCGTCGGCTCCTCCACGAACACGACCAGAATTGCCATTTGAACGCGGCATCCTGCGCGGCGTGCGCGCTCGGAGCTCAGGCCACGGCTCTCTCTGTCCAGGGCGAGGGGGTCGACGCCGACGCGCCGCTGGCAGTCGCCGCGCGCGCGGGGCTTTTTGGTGAGCGAGAATTCACAGAATTCGATCCGCAAGGGAGACCGAAGCAATGCGACGCGTCAGAGTTCTTCCTGGCCGCCCTCCATGCCGTTACCGAGACCGAACACCCCGTTTGTACCGCAAGGGGGCCTCACGGGCTGCGCAGTGTGCTCCAGCAGCACGTCTGCGGCATTGCGATTCGGCAGCGGAGGCGATGCGCCGCGTGCACAGCAAGTTCGGACAAGGGGGAAATTAAGACGTTTCTGAAGGTGGTGCCTTCCGAATTGCTCGGCCCCGACCACCGGGGGCCGTGCGATCTGGAGGACTTGATCCAGCTGGGATTAAGGCATGTCGGTGAGCCAGGGCAAGGATGTCCGGCGCACGCTCACCTCGATGATGCTCAGAGGGCGGCGGCCGGGGTCTGTCAAGGCATCAGGGTATATACAGGCAATCGCTGGGAGCGGTCGCCGCCGGTGCTCTTCGTGATCGTGGAGCGGGTGATAGGCCAGTGGTACGACAGACGCCCTGTGCGCTTTCCTCAGATTCTGCGGCCTGTGGATGCCGAGTGCGAGTACGATTTCTCTGGGGTCGTTGTGCATCAGGGCGAAAGCGCGAAGAGCGGCCTTTATTATGCGTGTGCAGCCGTGGGTGTGAACGAATACGCCAATTCGACGACGAAGCTGTTCAGCCCAGGACTTGGGCGCAGATTGCCAGAGACCACCAGGTGCACGTTGGCGCCTATGTGTTTGCGTATGTGCGCAGGGCGGGTCCGCGGGGCGGAGGCGGCGGGCGCGCGGCGGCGGGGTCTCCGGGGGGCGCCAGCGGCAGCGGTGGTGCGGGACCCTCTGGGGCGCCGCCGGCTCCGCCGACTGCGCCTCTCGGGCATGCAGGCGGGCGCGCGGCGGGGTCTGCGGGGAGCGGAAGCGGCGGCGGCGGCGCTGCTTCCAGCGCCACTGCCGCGCCGTCTGCGCCGCCGAGTGCGCCCGCCGGGCAGCTGGCGTCGGGGGGCGAGCCACCGGGCGAGCGGCGTCGGGCGGGTGGCGGGGATCCTGGCGCTGGCGACGGGGACCCTGGCGCTTCGGGGCAGCCGCAGCCGCCATCGCGCAGGGGCAAGAAGCGCGGGCTGTCGCCGCCAGCTCCGGGCCGCGCGGGCGACGAGGACGACGACGCTGGCAGGGCCGCTGGCGCTTCGTCCGCGGACCAGGTGCCTGCTGGAGTCCAGCCAGGCGCGGGGGCGTCGCTCGCGGGGGACGAATGGCGTCGCTTTACGCCAGAAAACATTGACACCGCTAAGTGCATGGCTCGTACCTGGGCGAACGGAGCTGGCGGACAATGCCGGAGCGCGCCAAAGCAGGGATGCGGGGATTTCTGCGGGCAGCATTTCCAGCAGCAACACAGAGATGGTTGGCATGGGCGTGTGGACGGGCCCATCCCGGAGAGAAAGTTGAAGGCGTTCAGGAATAAGGAGGCAGGCACGGCGGCGCCCGCGGCCGAGGCTGGCGCGATTGGCGAGGGCGCGGGGCGGGCCGCGGTCGTCACGCGAGCAGGCTCTGGGTCTGCCAGCGGAAGCGGGCGGGGGGGTGCGGCGCGTGTAGAGGCGGCTCCGGAGGGAGGGCATGCAGGCAAGGCCCCGCGCGCGGCGCCCGCGGCCGAGGCTGGCGCGAGTGGCGCGCCCGCGGGGGGGCCCGCGGAGGGGCGATCCGCCAGTGTGCCCGCCAGCGATGGCGTCGCCGCGAGGGCGCCGACAGGGGGCGGCGACGGTGCTGGAGGGGCTGGCGCGCCCAGTGCGGCCTCGGCCCTGTCGTCGGGCGGTGAGCGCGGGGAGCGTGGCAGCCGCGCGAGCACGCGGGATATCGCCGCCGCTGCTGCGAAGGATCGCGCGCGGCAGGAGGATCCTGAAGAGAGGCGGCAGCGCCTGGCCATCGCCGAGCACAACCAGCGGCAGGACTTGATCGGAGAAGTCGTTGGAGCTCTCGTAGTGCGTCGGCTGGACGTGCCCGTCGGCATTGGCAAGTGGCCTGAGGAAAGGCTGCGACAGACGTTGCGCCGCCTGCGCGGGGGTGGAGATGACGAGCCAACGATCGTGGCGGTGTCGGACGCGGCTCTCTGAGAGCTGCGCCTCGTGCGCAGCGGCGCTCGCCGGCCCTGGGTGCGCCGTTGACAGAGCTCTGCCGTTCAAGCGCACCGGGCGCTTGGGCTGCCACTGGAGGTTGGCACGGGCGCCCTGTAGGCGCGTCCGTCTTGCATGTGTGTTCTTGTGTGCCTGTGTGCATGTAGATGTTTTGTCAGTGCGTGAGTGTGTGTGCGCTGGCGTGTGTTTGTGTTTGCCTGTGTGTCTGCTGGCGTGTGTGTGTAAGTGTGTGTGTGGGTGTCTTTGTGTCTGTGTGTTTGTCGCTCTGTTTGTGTGTCTGTCTGTGTGTCTGTCTGTGTGTCCGTGGGTATGTGTGTGTGTTTGTCTGTGTGTCTGTATGCATCTCTGTCTGTATCTCTTTTTGTGCGCGTGTCTGTTCGTGTGTGTGTAAGAGTGGGCGCGTGTGGATGTGAGTGTGCTCGAGCGTGTGTGTGTATCTGTGTGTGTCAGTGTGTTTGTGTTTGTCTGGTGTGTTTGCGTGTTTGTGTGTGTGTGTCCGCGGTGCGTGTGTGTGTGATATGTGTTGCGTGTTTGTGTTTGCGCGTTTGCGCGTGGGTGTCGACCTTTGCGTGTGGATGTGTGTGTGTGCGTGTGTGTGGAGCATGCTTGCGTACGTGTGCGACACTGCGCGCTCCCTGAGGAAAAGTGCGTGTGTGCCCGCGTGCGTGCGTGTGTGTGTGCGTGGGCGCATGGCGCTGGCACCCCCGCCCCTTCCTGCCCCCCCCTCTTCCCCTCCACCCCTCTCCCCGGCGCTCCGCGAGGGCGGAGTGGCTGGAGTGGAGGGAGGGCCGGCCCCAGAATGGGGCGGCGCCTCCCCTCTCCGGAGCGCCGGCGGGGAGGGCGGGGGCGCGTGGGGGGGGCTTGGGGGCGCGGTGGAAGAGTGCGCTGACCAGTCGGGGAATGACTCTGTCACCACGTTGTCATCTGTGCGTGGTTATCCGTGGGTGTTCGCCATTGCGTCTGTTTGTGCGCTTGTGCGTGTGTGTGTATGTGTGCGTGTCTGGGGGTGGGTGGGTGGGTGGGTGGGGGGGGCGCGTGTGTCTCGTATGTGTGTGTGTCTGTGCCCCTGCGTGTGTCTGGGTGCACATGCGCGTGTGTGTGTGAGTGTGTGTGCGTTTGCGTGTGGACGTGTGTGCGCTCGTGTGTGTATGTGTGTATGTGTGCGTGTGTGTGGAGCATGCTGGCGTACGTGCGTGCTCTTGTGTATGTATGGATTTGAGTTTGTCCGTGTGTGTACGCGTGTGCGTGCTTATGCGCGTGTGCTTGCGTGTGCGATTGGTTCTTTGCTATCCTGCGTCTGTGTTCGTCTGCGCATGTGCCGCCGTCCGCGCGCCCCCTCCTCCCCCCTCGACCCCCTCGGGCGCTCCGCGAGGGCGGAGTGGTTGGAGTGGAGGAAGTGCGGGCCACAGAATGGGGCGATGCCTCCCCCCTCTGGAGCGCCGGCGGGGAGGGCGGGGGCGCTCCGTGCCCCCTGTGTGTGTATGTACTCTTGTGATCCGCGTGCGTGTGCGTGTCCGTGTGTGTGTGTGTGATATGTTGTGTGTTTGTGTGTGCGCGTTTGCGCGTGTGTGTAGATCTTTGCGCGTGGATGTGTGTCTGTGTGCGTGTGTGTGTATTTGTGCGTGTGTGTGTGGAGCATGCTGGCGTATGTGTGTTCTTGTGTATGTATGTGTGTTTGTGTGCGCGTTTGCGCGTGTGTGTGGACCTTTGCGTGTGGATGTGTGTGTGCGTGTGTGTGTATGTGTGTGTATGTGTGTGTATGTGCGCATGTGTGTGGAGCATGCTGGCGTACGTGTGTGCTCTTGTGTATTAGTCTGTGTGTGTCCGTGTGTGCGTGCCTATGTGCGTGTGCTTGCTTGTGTGATTGCCTCTTTGCTATCCTGCGTCTGTGTTCGTCTGCGCATGTGCGTGTGCGCGTGCGCGCGCGGTGTGGTGCCGCCGTCCGCGCGCCTCCCCCCCCCCCCCCCCCCCCCCCCCGGCGCTCCGCGAGGGTGGAGTGGTTGGAGCGGAGGGAGGGCCGGCCCCAAAATGGGGCGGTGCCTCCCCCCTCAGTGTCGATTTACTTGAATCATGCCTTATGGGCTGATAACATCGTTGTCCTGGCGAACTCGGCGTCGGATTTGGCTCAGATGATGTTGGCAATGACACGCTCACTTGAGAAATGCAGTATGCGATGGAAAGAGGCGTCTCTGGAGTATTTAGTTTTCGGTGAACCTCTAGAGTATGATGAGAATGAACATATCGTTCCGACCATGGACCTGGTGATCAAAGGATTTCAGGACCCAGAACGTGAATTGAGATTTCGCAGAAGGGCTGAGGTTCATCTTCTAGGAGTCTGTATTCCGGCTATATTTCCTCGATATCATGCGGATGTAGCGTACAGATTGGACAAAGGAAGACAGGCTTTCTATGTTGACATCAAGTTCTATACCAGTAGATGTATACCATTGGGGGAAAAGTATTCTAGATATCAGCAGCTTGTTCAGTCGACAATATTGCATGGATTAGATGGAGTGGCAGCAGATGAAAGTTCGATTGAGAGACTTCATGTGTTTGAGGGAGAATGCTTGCTCAGAATATTGAGAACGAGACATCTTCCTGATGAGCCGTGGGACGAGTATACACATCGGAAGTACAGCCGATGTAGGAAAGCTTTTCATGATCATGGGTATCAGTCGCTGGTGCAAAAATTCTTGTATCGCCAGTGGTTGCTTGCATTGGATGTGGTGTCGTTTGCAAAATATCTACCTCATGATATGCCGCAGAGTGACAGAGCATGGAGGGACTCAAGGTTGGCAATGCTTGCATACGGAATCCGATATGATGATTGGCGGCAGAATTTCGGGGATATCATGCACAGATATAACTCAAAAAGAAAACGGTCAGAGGAGGGTAGCTACCGCAAAAGGAAAAGAGGGATTGACGCGACGGGTCTACATACATGGCACTATCCTTTCGAAAAATATTGGGGTGATCAGTGGTGGAGAGATTTCCAGCCTGATAGCTGGAGAGAGTTTGCAATATCTACGGTTGGGGAGGAGAAGTTCAGCTTGTTCCAATCAAAGGTTAAAGGATCAGGAGTGAGACGTACAGTGTACGATATGGAAGAGGAGGGTGGAAATGAGGCAACACGTAAACGAAGGAGGAAGGAGGAGGAGGTCCAGAATGAAATCATCGCCAGACGTTTAGCAATAACAAACATGAAAGCAACAGAATGGGATTTCAAAACACATGGTTTTGGAGTGGAGATCTGTGGGGATTCTCTTCTTATCATATCTTGGCTCCTAGGGAGGTGGGCGATAACTGACTACACGTATCGAAAAAGAATAGGCTATATCATTGACATCATGAGCAGTCTGACGGAGATCTATGGAGTTCGGGCACCTTCGAATGGCAGGGATCCTTTTAAGCATGAGTTTCGTGAAGTAAATGAGCACGCAGATCGACTCACACATGATGCCCGCGAGGGCAGATCACACGAATGGAAGCGCTCTTTTTGCATGACACACACACATGTGGACATATAACACCTATCGCATTGAGGGGGTCCTTCGATGGCGGTAAATCTGAGGATGGAGTAGGATGTGGTGCATGGCTCGAGGCGGCGTTCATATCCAGGTCCGACAGGATAGAAGGCAAGTTTTCGACCGTGTCCTGGCAGCTCGTCTGGGAAAAAGCATGGTTGATTCCGTCAGAGAGCACAGTCACACAGGCTGAATTATCTGCAGCAGAGTGTACGGTACACAACATCGTTCGTTTGCTTGGTGAGTTTGAGTCTTACTTTACTTGATCGTGGATTGTGAAAGATTGTGCTCACACGGATGAATAAGAGTTTGTTTCTCGTGTATTGCCCGCGTGTTTGACGCGGATGATATCTCATGAGCTTCGCTCTTGTCATCTGTCCGTGTGCTTGGCACGGTTTTGACTCGCATGATCATGCAAATAAGAGTCTCTGCCGAGACGGACACTGCGACTGGGCCGTCAGGCCCGTGAGAGTCGTTGCCAGCCAGCCAGCCTCCCCCCTCCGGAGCGCCGGCGGGGAGGGCGGGGGCGCGTGGGGGCGGCAGGGGAGCGCGGGGGGGGGGGCGCTGAGGTGGCTGCGGTGCGTGCGTCATCGTGTGGTCGTCAGTGCGTGGGTTTCCCTGGATGCTTGCGTGTGCGTCTGTGTGCGTGGGTTGTACGTGCGTGTGTGTGTGTGTGCGTGTGTGCGTGTGAGTGTTTGTGTGTGCCCCCGTGTGTGTATGTGCATGTGTGATTCGTGTGCGTGTGCGCGTCCCTCTGTGTGTGTGTGTGAGATGTGCTGTGTGTTTGTGTGTGCGCGTTTGCGCGTGTGTGTCGACCTTTGCGTGTGGATGTGTTGCGTGTGCGTGTGCGTGTGTGTGTGTGTGTATGTGTGCGTGTGTGTGGGGCATGCTGGCGTATGTGTGCGTTCTTGTGTATGTATATGTGTTTGTATGTGTGTTCGTGTGTGCGTGCTTATGTGAGTGTGCTCGTTTGTGTGAGTGCCTCCTTGCTATCCGGGTTTTGGACGCTCTGCCCGCTCTCACCAGCCATCTGTGCGATTTCTGGAGATGAGGATCTCCCAGAGCACTTGCGCTCGACTGTCGTTATGCCGAGGAAGGAGGAGGTGGAGGTACTAGGAGTGAAGCTCAGCTCGGAAATCAAGGGATATCACGGCTTGTATCATCGACTGGAGAAAGGGAGGAAGGCCTATTTTGCTGACATCCAGTTTTATCGCTCCAGATCGGTCTCACTCAAAGAGAAGTTTCGCAGGTATGCCGCTCGCGTGCAGTCTGTGGTGTACCACGGATGTATAGGCTGGCCGTGCAATCTACGACTGCTGGAGAGGATTAAGGTATGGGAGGGGAGGTGTCTCAACGGTATGCGAGGATTACACAAGAGGGAGGAGGAGACGTGGGAGGAGTTCAGGGACAGGACCACACCGAAGTCATACGAGCTATTCTTGCAGGCTGGCCACTGCAGTCTCCTAGAGAAGGTGGTCCGAGCCAATTTCGAGTTTGCGTTGGAGCTGGCCCAGTTTCATGATCGGGCCTTCGCCTCCACGGACTTGCGTGGGGCACGAGCCTGGCGTCAGACGCTGCAGGCCATGTTACACTGTGCGGGGGAATGGTCAATACGGAGGGACACACTTGTATCCATGTTCACGGGAGCCAGGAGGAGGGAAGGTACGAGGAGAGTGGGAGGGAGAGCGCATGCAAGCACTGACAGCTGGCATTGTCTTATGCTGGCGGCGAGTGGTAATTTACGCTGGTTCAGCATCAAGTGGAATGCGACGGACTGGTGGAATGTAGTTGCGTGCATGATAAAAAAATACAGCCTCGATGGGAGCCCATCTTCAGGAAACCGCCCGGTGCTCCTTGCCCTGTGGATACGTGGGACTCCCCTGAGGACTCCGACAGGCTCGCTCGTAGGATTGCCCACGGATATAACAACGAAACTGTCTGGCAGGAGGGCTCGGAGAACTCATTGTTGGTTGAAATGACTGGTGATAGTATGTGTGTGGTGAACTGGGCCCGAGGGATCTGGGAATGCCGTGATCGTTCGTACCGCAGGAGAGTGCACGGTCTACAAAACGATATGAATCAACTAGCGGAGGATTACGATATCAGGTGTGCCACTGTAGGGACGGATCCGTGGAAGCATATCTACAGAGAGTTCAATTGTGTTGCGGATGAGTTGACTTGGGAGGCGAGGAGGGGAAGGACGGGAAGATGGATTGACTTCAGATATTTACGACAACAGAGACATTGTATCAAACGTATCCGTGGAGGATGGGACGGTGGCGTGAGTGTTGAAGGCTCTGCTCTAGGTTGCTATGTGGAGGTCTCATTTGGGGACAACCACTGGCGACGAGTTTTCCAGGAGGCTTCTTTACTCCCTCTGGGGGCCACTGTTACAGATAGCGAGCTCACAGCTTGTGAACGCCTGCTCCAAGGTGTTCGGCAGATTATCTCTGAGATCCTCGGGCCTCCAACCCCAAAGAGGTTGAGAGGGCGTGAGGGACCCTAGGGACTCTGCACGGCTAGGGCGCACGCGCCCTGTGTAGCCGACCCCAACACCCAACAAGTGCTCGGTTAAAAACTTTGTTCTCGAAATTCAACAATTCCTTAGAGCTCTAGTATTTTTTCCCGTGATATTCGATCTTATTTCCGCTCGCCATCTTGATCTCAGCTCGATCGGGTGAGTAGTACTATCGAAAAGCACTCTGGCGGGATCGGCCGTTTTGAGTCATCTTAATACGCACCGACGGTTTTCTGAACATAACTCGAGCTTTAGCACAGATACGGAGCTGATAGGCACAGCTAATCGATGTAGAATGATTAGGCGCATTCGCCTGTTGAACACAGAGGTCTTAACTTGGTCTGTTCGCCGAGTTAGGTTCGCAAACCTATTCGTATTATTCGAGTCATCTTGATAGGAACTCTCGGTATTTTGTACTTAACTCGAGCTGTAGGACAGCTACAGAGCTGATATGTACAGAAACCGATTCAGAATGATCAGTTGCGTTTGTCTGTCGAATCCAGAGATCTGAACTCGGTCTGCTGCCCGATCTAGAATCGCGAAACTATTCGTATTGGTCGAGTCATCTTGATAAGTGTTCTCGGTTTTCTTCACTCAACTCGCGCTGAGGGGGGCTTCAGTGCTCGTGGCCACAGGGATCGATTTGAAGACATCAGGCGCGTCCGCCTGTCGAATCGGAAGCTCGGAACTCGGTCTCTTGCCCGAACTAGGTCCGCGAAACTACTGTATTGTTCGAGTCATCCTGAGAGGTGCTGTTGGTTTTCTGCACTTAACTCGGGCTGTAGGGGGGCTGCAGGGCTGGTAATGACAGGAGTCGAGTCGGAGACATCATACGCGTCCGCCTGTCGCATTCAGAGAGAAAAAAATATTCACTATAAGTCGGAATGTTCAAGGTGCTGTCGGTTTGCTCAACTTAAGTCGAGCTAGGAAGCTCTACGAGTCTCCCGGCGGTAACCAAGGTTGACGGTTTACCGCCGGCGCCCAGTGTGGTAACTTTTGGGTAGTTTTGCGAATATTTGAAAGATATTTGGCCATTTATTTTGAGAAACCAGATTTTTCGCACCTGTAGTGGGTTATCGCGCGTCTGGCAGTAAAATTTTGAGGTCAGTACGTGCAGTATTTCTATCAAAACACTTGGAGCAACCGACGCTCGATAAAAACAGAGAAACGTGATTTTTCGATTTTCGTTTCTCACTCCAGAAGCGTACTTCCTGTGTTCTGAGAAGCTCGGTGTGAGAAAAGAGCTCTACGAGGCTCCCGGCGGTAACTTGGTTGACGGTTTACCGCCGGTTCCCAGTGATGACTTTTGGGTGGTTTTGCGAATATACCTCGTAGAGCTCTTCGGCATCGATGAGCTAGAGGAATTCGGGCGCGGGGTGGAGCTAGTTGGCCCAGCCGGCCGAGGCGGACAATGTGGCAACTTTTGGGTGGTTTTGCGAAAATTTGAAAGATATTTGACCATTTATTGTGAAAAAACAGATTTTTACGCCGAGCATTGGCATATGAACTCCTCTCTGACAGCAGCTCAGCTCTCTCGATGCATTTTTGCGTGAGTTGACTTCCGGGAACTGAGCGAATATGAACATCGAAAAAATCGAATTTCAAGATTTTCGAAAAATCTTCATTTTTTGATTCTGTGTCGATTCTCTGCACTCTTACTAGTGAGAGGAGCTCCTACGAGGTTCCCGGCGGTGACCAGGTTGACGGTTCACCGCCGGCGCCAGTTTGACAGATATTTAACAATTCATTTTGAGAAAGCAGATTTTTCGTACTTGTAGTGGGTTATTTCGCGTCTGCCAGTAAAATTCTCAGGTCTATAGGTGCAGTATTACTATCAAATCACTTGGCGGAACCGACGTTGAGTAAAAACAGAAAAACGTAATTTTTCGATTTTTTTGTTTCTCGCTCCAGAATCTTTCTCTATGCGTTCCGACCGCCGTGCAAGAAAAGAGCTCTACGAGGTTCCCGGCGGTGACCAGGTTGACGGTTTACTGCCGGTTTCATTCCGGGGCGCTGGAGAGCTAGTTGGCAAGGAAAATCTCGACGGACCTTTTGATGACTTTTGGTCGGTTGAACATTTTGTTCTCGAAATTTAACCATTCGTTAGATCTCTGGTATTTTTCCCGTGATATTCGATTTTATTCCCTATTTTGCTCTTAGCTCGATCGGGTACCTTTTACTGCCCAAAAGCGTCCAGGCGGGATCGGAAGTTTGGCTGGTAAGCGCACCTTATCGATTCAGAATGATCAGACGCGTTCGTCTGTTGCATCCAGAGGTCTGAACTGGGTCTGCTTGCCGAGCTAGGGCCGCAAACCTATTCGTATTATCCGAGTCATCTTGACATATGACAGCTACAGAGCTGATACGTACAGAAAACGATTCAGAGTCATTAGTCGCGTTTGTCTCTTGAATCCTGAGCTCTGAACTCGGTCTGCTGCCCACTCTAGAATCGCGAAACTGTTCGTATTCTTCGAGTCATCTTCAGAGATGCTGTCGGTTTCCTATACTTAACTCGGGTTGTGGGAAGCTACAGTGCTGGTAGTCAGAGGAATCGATTTGGAGACATCAGGCGCGTCCGTCTGTCGAATCCAGAGCTCGGAACTCGGTCTGCTGCTGTCCGAACTAGGTCCGCGACACTGTTCGTATTGTTCGAGTCATCCTGATGCTATCGGTTTTCTGCACTTAACTCGGGCTGCAGGGGCTGCAGGACTTGTGATCACAGGAGTGGATTCGGAGCATCGGACGCGTCTGCCTGTCGCGTTCAGAGGCCTGAACTTGGTCTGATACTCGAGCTGGGTTTGCCCAACTATTTGTATTGTTCCTTTCGTGTTCAGGGTTGCTGTCGATTTTCACGTAACTCGGGCTGTAGGAGAGGTACAGAGCTCGTACAGAAGACAATCCAGAATCATTGGGGGCGTTCGGCTGTTGCATCGAGAGGTCTGAAATCGCTTGGGCTGAAAAACTATTCGTTCTCTACAATTTTCTTCGACATTATAAATTGTCAGGAAGCTCTACGAGTCCCTGGCGGTAAGAAAGGTTGACGGTTCACCGCCGGCGCCCAGTATTGGCCTTAACTCGAGATATAAGACAGCTACACAGCTGGTAAGCACACCTGATCGATTCAGAATGATCATGCGCGTTCGTCTGTTGCATCTAGAGGTCTGAACTCGGTCTGCTAGCCGAGCTAGGGCCGCAAACCTATTCGTACTATTCGAGTCATCTTGACAGGACAGCTACAGAGCTGATACTTACAGAAACGGATTGAGAATCGTCAGTCGCATTTGTCTGTTGAATGCAGAGCTCTGAACTCGGTCTGCTTCCCGATCTAGAATCGCGAAACTATTCGTATTGTTCGAGTATATCTCGAGAGGTTCTGTCGGCTTTCTGCACTTAACTCGGGCTGTAGGGGGGCTACAGGGCTGGTGGTCACAGGAATCGATTCGAAGACATCAGGCGCGTCCGCCTGTCGAATCCAGAGCTCGGAACTCGGTCTGCTGCCCGAAATAGGTGCGCGAAAGTATTCGTATTGTTCCACTCATCCTGAGAGGTGCAAGTTGTTGCTGGAAGCTTAAGAGTAATTCCAGGGCGCCGGAGAGCTAGTTGGCAAGAAAAATCTCGACTGACCTTTTGCTGACTTTTGGTCGGTTGAAAATTTTGTTCTCAAAATTCAACCATTCGTTGGAGCTCTAGGATTTCTTCCCGTGATATTCGATCTTATTCCCGCTCGCCATCTTGATCTCAGCTCGATCGGATAGCTTTTTACTGCCAAAAAGCGTCCAGGCGGGATCGGCCGTTTCGAGTCATCTTGATACGCGCTGTCGGTATATTCGACTTAATTCGAGATACAGGACAGCTGCCGGGCTGGTAAGCACACCTTATCGATTCAGAATGATCAGGCGCGTTCGTCTGTTGCATCCATAGGTCTGAGCTCGGTCTGCTAGCCGAGCTAGGTCTGCAAACCTATTCGTATTATTCGAGTCATCTTGACAGGCGCTCTCGGTTTTCTGTACTTAACTCGCGCTTTAGGACGGCTACAGAGCTGATACTTACAGAAACCGATTCCGAATCACCAGTGGCGTTTGTCTTTTGAAGCCAGAGCTCTGAACTCGGTCTGCTGCCCGATCTAGAATCGGGAAACTATTCGTATTGTTCGAGTCATCTTGGGAGATGCTGTCGATTCTCTGCACTTAATTAACTCGGGCTGTAGGGGGGCTACAGTACTGGTGGTCACAGGAATCGATTTGAAGACAACAGACGTGTCCGCCTGTCGAATCCAGAGCTCGGAACTCGGTCTGCTGCCCGGTCAAGATCCGCGAAACTATCCGTATTGTTCGAGTCAATTTGAGAGGTGCTGTCGGTTTTCTGCACTTAACTCGGGCTGTAGGGGACTGCAGGGCTGGTAATCACAGGAATCGATTCGGAGACATCAGACGCGTCCGCCTGTCGCATTCAGAGGTCTGAACTCGGTCTGATACTCGAGCTGGGTTTGCCAAACTATTCGTTTCGCTCGAGTCTTGAGAGGTGCTGTCGATTCACTCACGTTACTCGGGCTGTAGGAGAGCTACAGAGCCCGTGCAGAAGACAATCCAGAAGCATCAGGGGCGTTCGGCTGCTGCATCGAGAGGTCTGAAATCGCTTGGGCTGAAAAACTATTCGTTCTCTGCATTTTTTTCACCATTATATGTTGTCAGGAAGCTCTACGAGTCTCCCGGCGGTAAGAAAGGTTGACGGTTTACCGCCCGCGCCCAGTACTCGAGCTGGGTTTGCCAAACTATTCGTTTTGTTCGAGTCATCTTGAGCAGTGTGCTGTCGATCTACGCACGTAACTCGGGCTGTAGGAGAGCTACAGAGCTCGTGAAGAAGACAATCGAGAAGCATCGGGGGCGTTCGGCTGTTGCATCGAGAGGTCTCAAATCGCTTGGGCTGAAAAACTATTCGTTCTCTGCAATTTTTTTCGACATTATATATTGTCAGGAAGCTCTACGAGTCCCCCGGCGGTAAGAAAGGTTGACGGTTTACCGCCGGCGCCCAGTTTGAGAGTTCGTTTTAAGAACCGGTATTTTTCCCGCCTGTAGCGGGTCAAACCGCGTCTGCCAGTTAAATTCCCAGGTCCGTAGCTGCAATATTACTATCAAAAGACTTGAGGGAACCGTCGGCCGTATCGAGTCATCTTGACACGCGTTGACGGTTTTCTGTACTTAACTCGAGATTTAGGACAGCTACAGAGCTGATACTTACAGACACTGATTCAGAATCATTAGGCGCGTTCGTCTGTTCCATTGAGAGGTCTCAACTCCGTCTGCTACTCGAGCTAGATACGCGAAACTATTCGTATTATACGAGTCATTTTGAGGAGTGCTGTCGGTTTCCCTTAACTGAAGATTCAGAAGAGCTACAGAGCTGGTACGCATATAAACCGATCCAGTATCACCAGACGCGTTCTTTTCTCGCATCGAGAGGTCTGAACTGGGTCTGGTACTCGAGCTAGGTCCACGAAGCGAAGATGGAAAATGGCAAAAAAAACATTCTTTTTTTCGACCTTTTTTCTTCACGCTTGAGAGAGCTTTTTTCGTGTGCTCCGAGCAGCGCCGCACGAGAACAGAGCTCTACGAGGCTCCCGGCGGTTACCTGGTTGACGGTTTACCGCCGGATCCTTGTAGCGGAGATGACGGTATCTTACGAGTTTCATCGAGGGGGTATGCTGGCTACCAGCCGCTTGTCTGACCATGCGATGCTCGTTCTTTCTGCCAGAGACCACGGGAGTCCAGACAGATTTTGGAATGCATGTTATCGACCACGGGTGCAGTTGGTAGGCTATTCACCGAGTACATGGTATGACGAGAACATTGCACGTACACAATGTGATGAGATGATGGAACGGATTCAGGGATTCCAGGGTGACGATGACGATGATGACTTGGGCCTCAAAGGTACTGCCAATGGTATACCTTACGAGACGAAGACCTGCGACGACGACGGTCCTGGATGTGGTACTCCTCGGGGCTTTCGTGGTTTGGCTTCTGGAATCGCGAGCAGTTTTACCCAGGGAGTTGCTTTTCAGACCAGGGATGCCGCTCGGAAACCTCCTGTGCGACCGTCAGGACTTCAGCCGTTGCTTGAACGGCGACGTGCCCTTCCGCCTGGACAGAGTCCTGAGAGGCGTGAGCTGACACGCCAGCTCAACGGCCTGCGGAGTACCGCCGTGCTCGTCTGGAGTGGCAGATTCCGCCCGTGCGCAGACGCGCACGCAACGCACTACACAATCTGGGAGGGACGTAGGATAGACAACCATGGGAGAGGATCATACATCGTACTTGCCAGGATCAGTTCTCATCTCTAGAGGCTCGTTCGGCCAACAGTCGCCTGTTGCAGGATTTGCGTTGGGAGGCTAACATGCTGCCGGCCTCGAGTTTGCCTTTCAGCACGGTTCTGCGTGCTCGGAGTCGGCTCCGAACGTGACGGTGTGCCGTGCGAGATATTGAAAAATACCATGGGCCTCTCTGAATAAGATGCACACGATATTTGACCAGGTCTTGAGGGGTGTTAACCCATACCCTGAATGTTGGCGTGAGATCCTTGTTTGTGTTATGCCGAAGAATACCCTCACTAGTAACATGTCCGATTGCAGATTCTTGTGCTTGCTCAGTGCTATCGCACGTTGGTATGTCAGCACGCTGGTGTGTATGATCGAGGAGTCTGTGGAGTCTTCGGGTGTACTGCGCCGTTTGGGTCTCTACGGATTCCAGCGTAACCGCAAGACATTCGAAATCACGGCGGCCCTCAAAAATATGGGCCAACATGCGTCCAAATGGCGTGATCGAGAACTGCACGTTGTTGATATCCGTAGGGCATATTCGACCATGCCACCGTGGGGAAACTCAGTGAGGCCCTTCAATGGAGTCAGGTACCTCTGCAGTTTCAGAAACCCCTTTCTGGAGGCTGTACTCTATGGGAGTTGTGAGGTCACAGGTGAGGGTCTGAGTATTGAGGGCTTCTCTTGGGATGTGAATATTAGGACTGGAGGTCCAGAAGGGCCACTGGCTTTCAACCTTATTGCTGCCCACATGTGGAGTGCGACGTTTCATACTTGGGATGTCTTGGGGTACGGTTACAGATGTGAGATTGTAGGGCAAAAATGGAGTACGACGGTTCAACACACGGTCAACCACATGGTATGGGCTGATAACGTGGTAGTACTGGCTCAAAGCGAATCACAACTTATCGAGATGCTCTCGCAGCTCACACACTCTCTTGTGCGACACGGCATGGAATGGAAACCTATTCATTCAGATGCTTCACCCATGCCTCTGCTCGGCGAATACCTTGTATTTGGACAGGATGTGAGCTTGGAACAGGACGGCACGGTTTCACAAGTGCATAATATTGAGATCCCCTCGACTACCAATGCATTTCATACATTTCGACTGGCTCGTGTGACGTCAACGGTGCTGTTGGGTGTGTTCATTACCGCCGATCATCGAGCACATTCTCATGAGGATCTGGCCTTTCGACTGGATGCGGCAAGGAGAGCTTTCTATTCGCAGAAGGCTTGCTACGGGGCCATATGTGTACCAACCAATGCTAAGTTTCAGAGGTACACGGAACGGATTCAATCTCAGATACTGTATGGAGGAGAGAACCTGACTCTGGATGACAGCAGTCTCGAGGACCTCCACCGCTTCGAGGGCCAATGTTTGCTGCAGATCGTGGCCACTAGGAGGCTACCTGAGGAGTCCATTCAGGATTAGGAACTACGACGGAGGAGGAGATGCAGCACAATGTTTCAGGAGGCAGGTTTCATGCCACTGCCCCAGCGGTTATTGTTAGCATGCTGGAATGTTGCCAGAGATATGTCAAATTTTATCCAATCTGTGCCTTTGCATAACTGTCACGATCGCTGTTGGTATGGTGCGAGATTCGGTATGCTGGCGTTCCCTAAGCAGTGGGATGACATGCGTCATCGGGCTGCTGCATTTTTCCACGCACATGCTTCCGCGCGTATTCGTCTGGAGGAAGGTGACATGAGGAGGGGGAAAATGGGGGGGGGGGGGGACGTGACTGCTCAGCGTACTTGGCAGTACCCACTGCAACAGTTCTTCGGTGATGGCTGGTGGGACTGCATGCCGCGCAGTGATTTTTACACGCGGGCTGTCGTTACGGCGGCCGAGCATGCCCACAAATACTTTCAGCCAGGACAGAAGAGATGATGTTGTGACAACTACGAGAAGGAGGAGGAGTTCGGTATCACGAGAGGTATTGAGGAGGAGAGGGAGCCTACGAGAAGAAGGATGGAGGAGGAGGAGACCCTGAGACTCAGCAAACGGATAGCACTGTCGTACATGCGCGAGACGATCTGGGATTTTACGACCCCTGGACTACCTGTGGAGATCTGCGGGGATAGCCTGTTGATTGTGTCGTGGATCAACGGGGTTTGGGCATGTGAACAGGTGGACTATCGCAAACGAGTTGCCAACTTGCAGGATCGTTTGTATAACATGTGCGTGCAGGAGGGAGGGAGACCACCTATGAAGGGACGGGACACTGAAGTATATCTTTAGGGAAACAATGAGAGTGCTGACAGACTTACACATGAGGCCCGCGAGGGCCTAACTTATATCCAAGAGTCCTACGATTCTATATTTACTAATACGATGAATGTCGTTGCCATTCGGGGTGCCTGGGATGGTGGCGCCTCGGCCTTAGGGGTTGGGTGTGGCTGCTGGCTTGATATCGGGTTTCGAACAAATACTAACGACTGTTTGGACGGAGGTGTGCAGAGAGGCCTGGTGTTTGAGCGATGCATGCACAGTTGCTCAAGCTGGAACGGTTGCTTGCAGCGGAACGGTTGCTTGCAGCCACAGCTCGTCTTGCGCGTGTTTGCCGTCTCTTTTCATGTTGGCGCCCGTGCTTGCGTATATCTACGCGCTTCGCGCCGTATACTGTGCAGGCTGAATTGTAACAGCTGACGCTGCCGTGTGGACACTGCGACTGGGCTCTGTGAGCCCGCTTCAGTCGACTCCAAGCCAAGCCAAGCCAAGCCTCTCCCTTTTGTACAGTGTCCAGTTTTGTACAGTGTCTGCCATTGCGTACTTGCCATGATCGTTGCTGGTACGGTGCGAGATTTGGTATGCTGGCGTTTCCAACGCAGTGGGGCGACATGCGTGACCGGGCTGCTGCATTCTTTCATGCCCATGCTTCCACGCGTATTCGTCGGGGGGAAGGTGACATGAGGAGGGGGGCGATGGGGGGGCAAGTGACAGCACAACGTACTTGGCAGTATCCACTGCGACAGTTTTTGGGTGAGGACTGGTGGGGTTGTATGCTGCGGGGAGATTTTTTACACGTGGGCGGTCGCAGCGGCGGCAGAACGCATCCGCAAGTATTTCCAGCCAGAACAGAAGGCGACAGCTACGAGAAGGAAGATGAGTTTGGTATTAGGAGTGGCCATGAGGAGGGGAGGGGGCCTAAGAGAAGAAGGATGGAGGAGGAGGAGACGCTAAGACTCAGCAAACGGATTGCACTGTCATATATGCGGGAGACGGTTTGGGACTACACGACCCCTGGAATGCCTGTGGAGATCTGTGGGGATAGCCTGCTGATTGTGTCGTGGATCAACGGTGTGTGGGCATGCGAACGGGTGGATTGTCGCAAACGGATTGCCAATGTGCAGGATCTGTAGTTTCAGATGTGTGTGCAGGAGGGAGGGGGACAACCAATGAAGGGACGGGACACTGTGAAGCATATCTTTCGGGAAAACAATGAGGGAGCGGACCGACTGACGCGTGAGGCCCGTCAGGGCGTAACTTATATCAAAGAGTCTCACGATTCTATATTTACTACTACGATGAATGCCGTTGCCATTCGGGGTGCCTGGGATGGTGGCGTCTCGGCCTTACGAGTTGGGTGCGGCTGCTGGCTTGATATCGGGTTTTGGACAAATCCTAATTAATGACTGTGTGTGGACGGAGGTGTACAGAGAAGCCTGGTGTTTAAGCGATGTATGCACTGTTACTCAAGCTGAACTGAGTGCCGCGGAACGGCTGCTAGCAGCCGCAGTTCGTCTTGCGCGTGTTTGCCGCCTCTTTTCACGTTGACGCCTGTGCTTATATATATCCAGGCGCTTCGCGCGATTTACTGTATAGGCTGAATTGTACTGAGAGACGCTGCCGTGTGGACACTGCGACTGGGCTCTGCGAGCCCGCTTCAGTCGACTCCAAGCCAAGCCCAGCCAAGCCTCTCCCTTCCGGAGCGCCGGGAGGGTGTCGCGGGGGGGGAGGGGCGCTCTTCTTGTTTGTGTGGTGAGGGACCCCGCGCGTGTTTCGGTCACTTTTGTGCGGTGCTCGTGTTTTCGGAAGATTGTGCGATCTAGGAACTGCTACCACAGCTTATATGTAGTTCAATCGACAGGAAATGATCCAATGCATGCCGCGGAAGAGATCTGAGAGCTGAGATCGGGCCACATATTCAGATATGTTCGAAAGCTTTTTTATTCCATGATTTACTTTCCGAGGCAATGGGCTTGTCAGGAACGCGGGGGCCTCTGGCTGTTCTCAGCGGTCATAGGTGTAGAAGGCGAACAGTCATGACCAAACGAAGCTAGCCGAAGGCTGTGGAGAGCTGAAGTCGGTCTGCAGATCCATGAAATTCAACTTACCCTTATATCATGCAACGAAGCGTTCTGACGACAGGCAGTATTCGCAAGACAGGATCGTCAGGCTGTCCTCCGCAGTCATGCGGCTGCGGAGCTCTCTCTACGAGTCACTGCTTCTATTCCTCTTTACATTTTTAGTTGTTTTTCGCGTATACTTGCAGTCTTGTGCATATCTGTACAGCTTCGCTGTTGATGCACCTCCGCTTTAATCTTTGCAGCTTCGCTGCTTAGGTTCTTTGTGTTTAGGCCTGCTCCCATGGGAGCTCGAACCGGCCTTCGCAAAAGACGCAAAAAAGCCAGGTTGACAGTTTACCGCCGGCGCCCAGTTTTGAGAACTTGTATTTTTCGCACCTGTCGTGGGTTATCCCGCTTCTACCAGTTGAATTCTCACGTCTGTAGCTGCAGTAGTACTATCAAAATACTTCAAGGAACTGACGTCGTACAAACATAGAAATACAGTAATCATTCTGAGAGATTCAAGAATAAATTTGTGTATTTGTTTGAATAAATCGTATTCTTGTGCATCGAACTGAATGCAAAGCTGCAGGCAGAAGTGATAATTCAGATTCGTGCAGAGAAAGGAAGAATAGTAAACAAGAAGACACACATATGAAGCCCAGAGGGGAGAATTCGAACAAGAAAAAGTAACAAACACAGACAAATAGACGTGTACGCAGTATAGAGCGGAAGGATGAGGGTACGAATGCAGTAGCACAGGGCGAACCATTCTACTTGCAAGTACGGTCTACATCTTACTGACCTAGCATATCGGGAACACCACGCTGACTTTTTGAATCTTAGGAAGAAGATGCAAAGTCTCGCACCAAGATCGCTTGCAAATAGGCGGGATAGATTGTTGAGCGAGTGCATTCCTGAAAATTGTGAAGCCTTTAGAATATGTAGGACATCTTTAATCTGTAGACCATTTTGAAGTCGTGGCCGTGACCGTGGCCGCGACGTGCCGTGACCTCGTAGTGACCGTGGCCGTCATATAGTTGCAGCCGTTGACCGCTGTTGCCCGTGGCCGTGACTGTGGTGACCATGGGCAGTCCTGCGTGGTTGCTCTGCCTTTCGTGGCCGTCACCGTGGTAATAGTCGACGTCGTGTGCCTCTGACCGTAGTGACTGTGGCCGTGTGCGTCGTGGTGGTCATAGCCGTGGTGGTCGCGTGACCGTGGCTGCTGGCCATGGCTGCTGGCTCGTGCCGTCGCCCGTGGCGGTGGCTGTGGCTGTGGGGGCGTAGTGGCCCTGGCCGTGGCCGTGGTGGCCGGGGCCATGGCCATTTCCATGGTGGCAGTGCCGGTGGTGGCCGTGACTTCAGTGGCCATGATGGCCTTGTCGTGGAATGGTGGCCATGGCCGTGGTATGGTGGCCATGGCCGTGGTGGCCGTGGCCCTTGTGGCCGTTGCCGTGGTGGCCGTGGCCGCGTCGTGCCCGTGGTGGCCGTGACTGTGGTGGCCGTGGTGGCCGTGGCCGTGGCCGTGTTGTGGCCGTGGTGGTTGGTGGCCGTGACCATGGTGGCCGTGGTCGTGGTGGCCGTGGTCGTGGTCGTGGTGGCCGTGGTCGTGGTGGCCGTGGCCGTGGTGGCCGTGGCCGTGGTTGCCGTGGCCGCGGCGGCCGTGGCCGTGGTGGTTCGTGGCCGTGGTGGTTCGTGGCCGTGGTGACCGTGGCTGGTGGCCGGTGGCCGTTGCCGTGGTCGTGGCCGTAGTCGTGGTCGTGGCCGTGGCCGTGGCCGTGGTCTTGGCCGCGGCCGTGGCCGTGGCCGTGGCCGTGGCCGTGGCCGTGGCCGTGGCCGTGGCCGTGGCCGTGGCCGTGGCCGTGGCCGTGGCCGTGGCCGTGTGGCCGTGGCCGTGGCCGTGGCCGTGGCCGTGGCCGTGGCCGTGGCCGTGGCCGTGGCCGTGGCCGTGGCCGTGGGCCGTGGCCGTGGCCCGTGGCCGTGGCCGTGGCCGTGGCCTGTGGCCGTGCCGTGGCCCGTGGCCGTGGCGTGGGTGTGGCCGTGGCCGTGGCCGTGGCCGTGGCCCGTGGCCGTGGCCGTGGCCGTGGCGTGGCCGTGGCCGTGGCCGTGCCGTGGCCGTGGCCGTGGCCGTTTTTCGAGCCGTGGCTTTCGCGTGGAGCTGGTGCCGTGGTGCCGTGGCCGTGGTGGCCGTGGCCGTGGTGGCCGTGGCCGTGGTGGCCGTGGCCGTGCTGGCCAGCCGTGGCCGTGTTGGCCGCGGCCGTGGTGGCCGTGGCCGTGTTGGCCGCGGCCGTGGTGGCCGCGGCCGTGGTGGCCGTGGCCGTGGTGGCCGTGGCCGTGGTGGCCGTGGCCGCCGCCATGGCCATGGTGGCCGTGGCCGTCGTGGGCGTGTGCCGTGGCCGTGGGGTGGCCGTGGTGTGGTGGCCGTGGGCGTGGTGGCCGTGGTGGCCGTGGTGGCCGTGGCCGTGGCCGTGGCCGTGGTCCGTGGCCGTGGCCGTGGCCGTGGCCGTGGCCGTGGCCGTGGCCGTGGCCGTGGCCGTGGCCCGTGGCCGTGGCCCGTGGCCGTGGCCGTGGCCGTGGCCGTGGCCCGTGGCCGTGGCCGTGGCCGTGGCCGTGGCCGTGGTCCGTGGTCGTGGTGGCGTGGCCGTGGCCGTGGCCGTGGCCGTGGCCGTGGCCGTGGCCGTGGCCGTGGCCGTGGCCGTGGCCGTGGCGTGGCCGTGGCCGTGGCCGTGGCCGTGGCCGTGGCCGTGGCCGTGGCCGTGGCCGTGGCCGTGGCCGTGGCCGTGGCCGTGGCCGTGGCCGTGGCCGTGGCCGTGGCCGTGGCCGTGGCCGTGGCCGTGGCCGTGGCGTGGCGTGGCCGTGGCCGTGGCCGTGGCCCGTGGCCGTGGCCGTGGCCGTGGCCGTGGCCGTGGCCGTGGCCGTGGCCGTGGCCGTGGCCGTGGCCGTGGCCGTGGCCGTGGCCGTGGCCGTGGCCGTGGCCGTGGCCGTGGCCGTGGCCGTGGCCGTGGCCGTGGCCGTGGCCGTGGCCGTGGCCGTGGCCGTGGCCGTGGCCGTGGCCGTGGCCGTGGCCGTGGCCGTGGCCGTGGCCGTGGCCGTGGCCGTGGCCGTGGCCGTGGCCGTGGCCGTGGCCGTGGCGTGGCCGTGGTCGTGGTCGTGGCGTGGCGTGGCCGTGGCCGTGGCCGTGGCCGTGGCCGTGGCCGTGTGGCTGTGGCCGTGGCCGTGGCTGTGGCTGTGTGGGGAGAAATCCCAATCCATGGGCGACCAACCCGATGACTGGCGGGCGACCATCCCAAGAACTGGCGGGCACCAGACCCAAATTCCGAAGGGGCGACCACCCCAAGAACTGGCGGGCGACCATCCCAATAATTGGCGGGAGACCGGACCCAAGAACCGGCGGCGCGGCCAGTCGTCCAAACTGGTGGTACGGGCAGTTGCCACTACTGCTGGGCCTCACGTCGCCCCTGGGACATAGTCACATGGCTGAATGCCTAGAAAGACCATGTGGCGCGAGAGTCCCTAAAGACGCCAGGGCCAGAGCGGGAAGTAATTCGTTCCTGAGGCAAGCGGTTGCTGGAAGTAGTCTAGGATTCGGTGCCCATTTTAGTGCCGGGGCCGATGAGATTATTTTCTGGTGATGTCTAGCTTGTTGAGGGTTCGCAGCCGCCAGAGCCAACCTCCTGGCCGGTCACTAGAACCGGAATGGAGGACTGAGTCGGTCAGAAGTACCGGCGACCGCTGATCGCACTCAGCGGTATTGGGGATGGAGGAGAAAGGGACAACAACGAAGACAGTGTATTGTGTGGCGGAGTTGAATTTTTCGCGGTGGCTTCTCTCCCTGCCGCGGCGGCGGCTGCGCCAGTGGCTGCTGCCGCGGCTGGGAGGGGGGAAACTATCGCGAATTTTTCGCGGTGGTCTTCCTTTTCCAGTCGCCGCCGCGGCTGCGGTCGGGGCTGCGGCTGCGGCCGCCGCTGGGGGGGGGGACTATCGCGAATTGTTCGCGGTGGCTTTCTTCTCCCGGCCGCGGCCGCGGCTGCGGTCGGGGCTGCGGCTGCGGCCGTGGCTGGGCGGGGGGAAATATCGCGATTTTTTCGCGGTGTTTTTTTTTCCCCGGCCGCGGATGCGGTCGAGGCTGCGGCTGCGGCCGCGGCTGGGAGGGGGAAGTTGTCGAGATTTTTTCGCCGTGGTTTTCTTCTCCCGGCCGCGGCCGCGGCTGCGTCCGCGGCTGCGGCTGCGGCCGTGGCTGGGGGGGGGAAACTATCGCGATTTTTCCGCGGTGTGTTTCTTCTCCCAGCCGCGGCCGCGGCTGCGGTCGGGGCTGCGGCTGCGGCCGTGGCTGGGAGGGGGAAACTATTGCGATTTTTTCGCGGTGGTTTTCTTTTCCCGGTCGCGGCCGCTGCCGCGGCTGCGGTCGGGGCTGCGGCTGCGGCCGTGGCTGGGAGGGGGAAACTATAGCGATTTTTTCGCGGTTGTTTTCCATGCCCAGCCGCGGCCGCGGCCGTGGTCGGAGCCGTGGCCGCGGCGCGGCTGGGAGGGGGAAATTATCGGATTTTTTCGCGGTGGTTTTTCCTCTCCCAGCCGCGGCCGCGGCTGCGGCAGCGGCCGCAGCTGCGGCAGTGGCTGCTGCCGCGGCTGGGAGGGGGAAACTATCGCGAATTGTTCGCGGTGGTTTTCTTCTCTCGGCCGCAGCCGCGGCTGTCGTCGGGGCTGCGGCTGCGGCCGCGCCTGAGAGGGGGGAGTAATCGCTAACTTTTCGCGATGGTTTTCCTTTCCCAGCCGCGGCTGCGGCCGTGGCTGCGGCGCGGCTGGGGCGGGGAAACTATTGCGATTTTGTCGCGGTCGTTTTTCCTGTCCCAGCCGCGGCCGCGGCGACGGGTGCGGCTGCGGCCGCGGCTGGGAGGGGGGAACTATCGCGATTTTTTCGCGGTAGTTTGTCTTTTCCAGCCGCGGCTGCGGTGGCGGTCAGGGCTGCGGCTGCGGCCGCGGCTAGGAGGGGGGAGCTGTCGCGATTTTTTCGCGGTGGTTTTCCTTTTCCAGCCGCGGCCGCGGTTGCGGTCGGGGCTGCGGCCGCGGCCGCGGCTGGGAGGGGGAAACTATCGCGAATTTTTCGCGGTGGTGTTCTTCTCCCGGCCGCGGCCGCGGCTGCGGTCGGGGCTGCGGCTGCGGCCGCGCCTGAGAGGGGGGGGCCATCGCGAATTTTTCGCGATGGTTTTCCTGTCCCAGCCGCGGCTGCGGCCGAGGCTGCGGCGCGGCTGGGAGGGGGAAACTATTGCGATTTTTTCGCGGT
Source organism: Prorocentrum cordatum (assembly GCA_963575745.1). Taxonomy (NCBI): domain Eukaryota; class Dinophyceae; order Prorocentrales; family Prorocentraceae; genus Prorocentrum; species Prorocentrum cordatum. The sequence continues at coordinate 109,646 of CAUYUJ010016641.1, forward strand.
AGTTTTTCCTCTCCCAGCCGCGGCCGCGGCTGCGGCTGCGGCTGCTGCCGCGGCTGGGAGGGGAGAACTATCGCGAATTATTCGCGGTGGTTTTCTTCTCCCGGCCGCGGCTGCGGTCGGGGCTGCGGCTGCGGCCGCGGCTAGCAGGGGGGAGCTATCGCGATTTTTTCGCCGTGGTTTTCTTCTCCCGGCCGCGGCCGCGGCTGCGTCCGCGGCTGCGGCTGCGGCCGTGGCTGGGAGGGGGAAACTATCGCGAATTTTTCGCGATGGTTTTCTTCTGCCGGCCGCGGCTGCGGCTGCGGTCGGGGGTGCGGCTGCGGCCGTGGCTGGGAGGGGGAAAGTATAGAGATTTTATCGCGGTGGTTTTCCTCTTCCAGCCGCGGCCGCGGCTGCGGTCGGGGCTGCGGCTGCGGCCGCGGGTGGGAGGTGGAAACTACCGCGAATTTTTCTCGCGGTGGGTCCTTTTCCCGGCCGCGGCCGCGGCCGTGGTCGGGGCTGCGGCTGCGGCCGTGGATGGGAGGGGAAGCTATCGTGAATTTGTCGCTGTGGTTTTCTCTTCCCGGCCGCGGCCGCGGCCGCGGCTGCGGCTGCCCGCTGCGAAGGGGGCTCCCTACGGGGGCCCCTCCCCCGAGAAAGGATCTTTTTGCGAAGGCGGCCTTGCGATGGGGCCCCCCGCGAAAGGGGGTCCCGCGAAGGGGCGCCCGTGCGAAGGGTGGCATCTGCGAAGGGCTCGAAGGGGGCTCCCCGAAGGGGGCCTCCCACGAAGGGGGCCCCGTGCGAAGGGGTTCCTTGCGAAGGGGGCCCCTTGCGAAGGGGGCTCCCGCGAAGGGGGGGCGCGGTGCTTGGGTCTGCCTGGGGGCGAAGGCCCCGGGTCGATTCGGGCGGCCCCGGGGCGGAGATCCGGGGCTCGGAAAAAAAATAGGCATCGAAGACAAGAGAACAGCAGAGGGGGCAGAGACGCGGAAGAACACGGGAAGAAGAAGGGCGAGGGGGGGGAGGGAAATGGGGGAGAGCAGAAGGGGCAGCAGAGGAAGCAGAGCGAACGAAGGAGGGGGACAGAAGAGCAAAAGGAGGGGAACGGGGGAACGCAGCAGGGGGCGGCAAGGAGAAAGGAGAGCGGCCGAAGGGAGGCAGCAGGGGGCAGCAGCCAGAGGGTGGAGGGAGGGGGGAGGGAAGGAGGAGGCAGGAAGGAGAAGGGCGGGTTGGCGGCGACGACGACGACGGCGGCGCCGCCGTCGCCGCCGCGGCCGCCGCCGCCGGGGGGCAGCAGGGGGCAGCAGGGGGCAGCAGGGGCGCCGCCGCCGCGGCCGCGGCCGCCGCCGCCGCGGCGACGGCGACCGCCGCGCGCCCCGGCTCAAACAGGTAGACGCGGGCGCAGCACCAGGCCCTGAGGAAGCCAACATCTGGCAGCTCGGGCCACCCCGTGTCACCCACGCGGCCTGGCGGCTGACGAACGGGGGCGCCCGGACGTTCGAGAAGCCCGACGGGGGCGGCGCCGACCCCGAGGAGGTGGCCGCGAACATCTGCACCGACTTCGCGGCCGACGTCGCATAGCGCCTCGACGTGAACGACCAGGAGTGGCTCCTCGAGTCCAGCTGCCGCGGCGTGCGGTGCCCGAAGATCTGGGGCCGCCGGCGGATCAAGCAGCTCATCGAGCGGACTGGCGCGAAGATCATCACGATCGAGATGTGCGAATGGGGTCTCGCGCCGCCGGACCAGCCGAGCAAGAGGTAATTTCCGGAAGCTCACGATGTGGCTCGTGAGCAAGGGTTTGTGCCTTTGGGCCTTCGCCCTGGCGAGGAGGTGTTCGGGTCACCACGAGCGCGTCCCCCTCGAGGCCCCCTTGCCTTACGACGTCTCCGACGAGCAGGCTGCCACCTTCAACGCCAGGAGCGAGATCTCCCTCTCCGAGACGGAGCGCCGGAGGGTGCGGAGCATCCTGGGCCGCGTCGCGCTGACCGGGACCGAAGCGCAAGGCCTCGGCGACGACAAAGAGTGGAGGCGGCCAACCCTCGGTGCGGAGCTCCTCAGGCCGCTGAACGACCTTGTCCTCAAGATGGCGCCAGACAACTTCCAGTGGGCGCTTCTGGAGTTCAAGAGCACGGACCAGCGCCTGCCCCCCCTCAGAGCAGGGCAGCAGGCTCTCTTCTTCGGCTGCGACCGCGACGAGCGCTTCCGGGCCGTCTTCGGCGTCCAGGCCCCGTGGCTTCGCCGCGGCGCGCGGGCCATCAGCGGTGCGCCCGCGCCACTGAGCCAGCAGTGCCGAGGAGAGCTGGAGGCGCTCGGCTTCCGTGCTGGGCTGCGCGGGATGCGGAGGGCCCGCCACGCTGGGCAATTCACGCCCAGGCTGTGTGCGGCTTGGGCCTGCGTCCTGAAGGCAGCAGCCCACGGCTCCCCGCCCAGCGCCCTCCAGAACAAGCTGGATGCGCTCAGCAGGGAAGCGAATGCGGGGGCAGAGAAGGCGGCGAGAGCCGGCGAAAGCCTGGCGGAAGACGTGCCACAGCACGACGACGGCTCCATCCTGAACCCCCCCCTTTTCGACGACCACTTCCCGCGTCAGAGGCTGGGGCCCGGCTCAGAGGGCAGGGCGGACTCGCTCTCGAAGGGCGCGATCGAGGGCGCGGAGGCGGAGGAGGGCCCGGGATACCCCCGCTCAAAGAGCGAGGGCGTGGATGCGGAGGTGGACGTGTGCATGCAGACGGGGGAGGTCAGCGGCGAGAGAGTGGGCGCAGCCAAGGATGACGCCCCGGAGGGCAAGCGTGGCAAGAGGGGCCGCAAGAGAGGAGGCTGGAAGCGCAACAAGGCCGCGAAGAGAGAGGCTGAGGGAGGCCAGGCGGGGCGCAGCAAGATCAAGCTCACCCCAGGCCCAGGGGGCCAACCAGGCGAGGACGACAGCAGGGACGAGGAGGACGAGGACGAGGACGATGAGGAAGAAGAGCCGAAACGCCCCAGGAAGTCCCGTGAGGAGGAGAAGGAGGGCAGCGCTTCGGCACCAGCTCGCATCCTCCCCCCGCAGAGGGGCGACCGCTGGATGGACATACCGACGGTGCCCACCACGGTGATCGACATCAAGATGATGCTGATGACCTCGCGCCCGTTGAGAGACGACCTCGTCCGCGACGCCAGGATGCGCATCTTCTTCTGCACCGAGGATGAGGAGACAGCAGGCGCAGATGGGCCACCGCTGGAGGATGAGACGAGAGTGCTGGCCGGCGACACCCTCGTCCTCTGGATCGGCGCGGAAGACCCCCAGAACTTCGTGAGCTGGGCCCCGCCCTGGACGCGCGACCAGGAGAACCCCCGAGCTCCCTGGTCGGAGTAGGGCGACCGAGGCACCCAACGGCGCGCTACGCTCAGGATAGCGGACCGCGCAGCCTCACGCCAGATGAGCAGGAGCTTCCTGACCAAGCCCACGTTCAGCAGCGCCGCGGCCGCAGCCACAGCCGCCGTAGCGGCCGGCGAGGCTAGCGCCCTGGCCGCCGGAGGGGCGTCCAGCTCAGGCGACAGCGCCAAGCTCCACCATGTTCGATCTGAGCTGGAGGCGGCGCGCGCCAGGGACGAGGGCGACAGGGGGCGCGAGATCAGGGGCGTGCAGAGGCTGGAGATCAAAAAGGCTCAACGAGATGCGAGCACGCCGAGCCGCTCGGCTCCGCAGGGAGAGGGAGGCCGGCCAGCGCGAAGAAAGTGAAGCCAGCCAGGATCGTGCTCCCTCTGAGGAGCCGCCGGCTGGGCAGGAGGCGCGGCACCGCCGCGCGCGGGGCGCGCTGCCGGCGCCGGGGGGCGCCGCGCTGCCGCCCGGCTTCCCGGTGCGCCCGCCGGGGATGCCGCCCATGATGCCGCCGCCGGGGATGCCTAGTATTGACTGCAGACTCGGGGAGGCCGCCGGCCACCGCAGGTGCCAGGCGTGCCGCATCGGCCAGATCGACCAACCGCCGCCGGCTGGAGCAGCCGAGCGAGCGGCAGGGCGAGCCAACCCAGAGCTGGCGCCCTCGTGGGAGACAAGTGAACCGATGGTTTCGCTCATCCTGGAGGGCGAAGACGACTGCCACGGGGCGGGCGAGGGACATTTTGGCCGGACGCACGCCCCCCAACGAGATGAGGACGTCAGCACGCGAGCTGCTTGTGCTCGGAATCACGAAGGTGGACGAGGGGCCCCCCCGAGGGGCCAGCTGGACCCGCAACGGGCAGGGGCGGATCCGCAACGAGTTCGTGACGATGCTGACGAAGCTCGAGACGTCCCTGGGCATCCCAGAAGGCGATCGCCTGGCGCCTCCCCTTCGAGAGGAGCCGCCGGCGCAGCCCAGCGCCTACGACGAGTCCTACGACGACGAGGAGCCCAGCGATTGCGAGATGCCCGATCCGCCGTACGCTGGCGGGGCCAGCACCGCAGCTCGACGGCTCGCCCCCCAGCCGTGGAAGCTTGGGCCCTCCCCAGGCAGCGCGCCCAGCGGGAGCGCTCCGGTGCGCCCGAAGCTGCAGGCGCAGGCAAAGAGCACGAGGAGCGTGCAGCTCAGCAGCAAGGGGGGGGCGATGCCCCAGGCCCCGCACCCTGCGCAACGCCGCCGCCACAGAGACCACCACGGGCGCAGAAGGCGAGACCTGCCGGCAGCCGGCAGGCTCCGCCGCCACCGTTCGACGGGGCACCGGCCGCCGCCCCGACGCGCGGCCAGGCGGAGGCGGCCCAGTATGTCGCCTGGTGTGCCTCGCGCCCCGAGCACCGGCCCGAGCTTGTGAAGGAGGTCGTGGAGCGGGGTAACATCGGGGGCGGCAAAGAGGGGGGTGATGACTAGGGGGGGGGGGGATATCATGGCGGGGGCCATGATATTTCCCCAGATTTCATGGCGCCTCTTCTTATTTCATTACGTCCCTGGCCCCCCCCGCTGGGCCGCGCACATGCCGCTGGTCATGATTTGCACCCCCCCCTCTTGGACACCCCCCTCTTGGCCGCTCCCGATAACAGGCTGCTGCGCACGACGGGCTCTGTGGAGGAGGCCGCCAGGCTCCTGAAGGCAGCCCGTGAGAAGCTGCACGGGAACCCCCTGGAGGGTGTCTTGAGCGCCGACCTCCAGGCTGCGCTGAGCCCCGAACACGGGCGCTACCTGCGCGCCATGGCAGAGGGCGGCGTGCCCTCTCGAAGGGTTGCCCCGAGGACACGCGAGGTTCACAAGTCACACTCCTCAGCCGTGGATCACGCGGGGGAGATGTTCGAGAAGTGCTGGAAGGACTCCCGCTTCGGCGTCGTGATCTGGGCCTCCGACGACGTCAACGACTATGCTCGAGACGTCCGCCGTCATCGAGTCGCCCTCCGGCCGCGCCCCCAAGCAGAACCCCGACAGGACGATCTCCTCGGAGGGCCGGCCGATCCACGACATGAGGTGCGCCAACGTGGACAGCCCTAAGGAGCAGCACCCGCCGGCGAAGCAGCCACTCCACCGTGGGCTCGCCAGGCTGTCGCTGTGGTGGGAAGCCTGCCATCCCAGGGTGCCGCAGCTGTGCGCGAAACGGGGCGTCGCGCGGGCCTTCAAGTGGCACCGCCTCGAGCCGGCCGCCGCCCCGGAGTTCGGGGCGTCTCTGCCGGGAGACGCCGTCGGCATTGGAGGGAGGGTCGTGATGATCCACTCCGTGCTGGTTTTTGGCTGGTCGGGCAGCCCGGGGGAATACGTGGCATTCTCCTGGGCCGCGAAGAAGGAGCACGAACGCCATCGGCCCCCCACGCCCTCCGTCAACGACGAGATCAGCTTCGCGAGCAAGTGGCTCATGGACGACGGGGTGGTGCTTGAGCCCCTGGTGGGTCTCCGCCCCTGGCTCTCGGGGGGCGAGCTCGACCGGGCCATGCGGCGCGTCTGGGGACCTCAGGCGGTCAACGCCGACAAGCTCGCTGAGGAGGGTGAGTTCGCGCCAGAGCAGCTGGTGTGGGGGCTAAACATGAACTTCAGCAAGAAGACAACCCGCCCCCCCGAGCAGAAGTGCATCAAGGCGCAGTGCCTGCTCGCCCTGCCGGAGCTTGCCCACGGATCAAGACGCGTCCCGACGAAGCTTGTGCAGGAGCTGATGGGGGTGCGCGCAGCACTGGAGTTCCGCGCAACCCGCGATCCGCCCTGAGCTCCCAGTCCTCGACAAGCTCTTGGGGCATGTGGCCGAGGGCTCCGCCTGGGCGAGTCCTAAGGGCGACCCCGACACCGTGGCGGCCGCGTGGGAGGAGTGGGGCCGCACCTTGGAGCTCTTCCGGGTGATTTTCGACGCGCCGGAGGCTTGGGGCACGTCTTTCCAGGCAGGCTTCAGCCAAGCGCTGACCCCCCGCGAACTGATGGCGCTGCCGGGGATGGCACGCCGGACTCGCTGGACCGGAGGCGACGCGACTCTGGATGCGATCGGAGCCGTCGACTGGGGCCGTGCGAGCGAGAGTCTCGCCGCCGGCCCACCTTCGTACTTAGCCACGGAGGCGAGGCCGCTGCTGGAGCAGCTCAGCAACGCAGTGACCGGACCGAGTTCAGAGGACGACTGGATCATCTCGGTCGTGGAGCTGCTAGCGCTGGTGGCGCTGGCCGCATGCCGGGGTGATTTGTGGACGGACGAACTCGTGTTCTACGTGACTGTCAACGCGAACGTCAAGTCGTGGCTGACGAAACGTCGGCCCAAGAACGCACTGGCCCGCCATCTGCTGCGCGTGGTCGAGAGGCTAGAGGCCGAGCACGGTTTCATGCTTACCTCCTTCTGAGCGCGCACGTACCACAATGAGGTGGCAGACTGGCTGAAGAGAGAGGAGGTGAAGAAGGTGCACAGCGAGCTCGCGAGGGCTGGCTGGCACCAGTTGGAGCCCCCCGCCGCCTGGGGCGCCATGGCTAAGGGCGCCCAGGACAAGCTCCTGCGGATTCCCAGCGAGACGGGGCCGCCGGCCGAGGCGACCCTGCGGTATCTGGCCTTGCGCACGCCAACCACGCCGAAGGCGTGCCTCCCCCTGACCGGCCAGATTGGCATCGAGCTGGGCGGGCTGCTCCAAGGATATCGAGATGCCCCCGTGAAGCTCGGAGGGCGCGAGGCGGGCCATGGGCAGGCAGCCGCCTGGGTGCTCACGTCGCTGACCCTGGACCCGCGGGGCTTCGAGACCGAGGCCCTCCATGTCCGCGTGGGACAGGGCCGCCCCAGCGTGGTCATCGCCGACGCGCCAGTGGGGCTCGCAGTTCAGAAGCTCGAAAGCTCTCTCAAGCAGTTGGGCTATACGCTGACCTCGCTCGACCTCCTGTGCAGCGAGCATGGGGGCGCCACCTCGAGGACCAGGAAGGTGCTGGTCGCCTGCCATGGCCCTTTCGCGCACTGCCTGGCGAGCATTAGGTTGCCGCCGGCACGCCGCGTGGCCCACGGAGTCAACCATTTCCTGGAGCTGAACCAGGACGGGGACTGGCTGGACGGCCAGGGGGAGACCCTCCTTGACCCCAAGATCCGCACCACTGGCAACCCGCTGTTGCCAAAGCCCGCTGGGCACTGCCGTGGCCCGGAGGAGCAGGCGGCTGGGGAGGCCACGCAGCGCTGGTTCAGGGCCTGGGCCATCGCCCCGGACAACCCAGCAGCAGAGGTCCTGCGCCAGGACAGGGAGGCGGCCGGAGGTGCCCTCTCCACAGAGATCCACAAGAAGCGCCACAGGAGCCAGAGGATCAGGTTCAAGCAGATCGACGAAGACATGATCCTCGGCCCAACCACCCCACCGTCCGCCGACGAGCTTCGCTTGGACGCGGGCCTGGCCAGCCCTCGTGCACCTCGGGGTGCCCGCTCGCGGCTAGCCCGCAAAGGGCGGGCCGTGGCGATGCCGGAGCTGGTCCAGCCGCTGGCCCTGGGGCGGGCGCGCGCGAGCCTGCCAGTGCCACCCGCCCACCCCATGGTGGGTGGGGAGCACTACGGCGAGTGGCTCCGCGACCTGCGCACGGAGTTGATGCTGCAGAAGCTGAGCGAGGGCGCCCGCAGCGGGCACGAGGGCGGCTGGCGGTAGTGGACCGCGCGCCGCGCTGCCCAAGGGCTGGGCCCGTGGCTCCAGGGCCGGGGCCGCGGCGAGCGGACCAGCGACGAGGACGCCTTGATCGACTTCGTGGTCATCATGGCGGTGGCGCTGTCGCGGACGGAAGGGGCGGTGAAGCAGAAGCTGTTCGCCATCAGGTACGCCCGCCTGATGGTCGGGTACCGCGACCCGCTGCTTCACTGGGGGCGACTCTGGACGACCCTGGCCGGCCTGAAGTCTGCAGGGGCCCAGCAGCAGGCGGAAGAGGCCGGTCACCCCGCGGATGCTGCTGTGGCTCAAGCAGCACATCCATGCAGATGCGGGGTTGTCCCAGGCCGACGCCGCCGCGCTGTTTGCCGCGGTGCTCCTCGCCTTCTTCTTCCTGTTGAGGGCGTCGGAGTACCTAGTGGTGGCGGGGAGATCGCGGTCCGTCGACAGGGTGGTCCCCGGAGAGGACCTCGAGGCGAGGCTCGAGGGGGAGCGCGTCGGCCAGTTTGCCCAGGCCGACGAGTGTGCGTGCTGCACATCAAGGGCTCGAAGACGGACCAGTACAATGTGGGGACGGTGCGCAACCAGTACGCCACCCACTCAGCGCTGTGCCCCGTCGAGGCCCTGGCGGCTATGCAGGCCCAGCACCCGCAGCGCTTCGACTGCGGTGCGGAGGCGCGGCTGCCCCTGTTCCGGTGGGCCTCGGGAGTACCCGTGAAGCGCGAGGAGGTGCAGCATTTCCTCGCGCTGGCGGGCCTGGCGGCAGGCCTCAAGCGTGAAGAGATCGGCTCCCGCTCCCTGAGGATCGGCGGTGCCACGGCGAAGTACCGCGTCACGGACGACCTCGCCAAGGTCCAGAGGTACGGGAGATGGGCGTCGGACTCGTTCCATGCTTACCTCTGGGAGACGCACGAGCCGCAGCGTGACGTAGCCAGGCGCATGGCCAACGACCACTCGGAGCTGACGACGCCAGCAGCGAAGCCCCAGGAGAGAGCCGCCGGCGCTAGCGCCAGGCGTGCCCCCCCCAGGGGCTTGTCAGCCCTCGGGGCCGCAGCGGCGGCCGCGACCACACTGGGTCAGGCTGCGGCGGCCAGCCAAGAGCTGGCAGTGGTGGAGGAGGACAAGAAGCAAGTCAGCGTGCGCCTGGCGGCGGACGTGGAGGACATCACCGTCGCGATCCCCCTGGAGATCATGGTGAAGGTCATCATCTCGCTGGTGGTGGTGCTGGCTACGACGTTGGCGATGGCCTGGGACTGCTGGTGCAGCCCGAGGCGGGACCGCCGGCCCCAGGGCTCGAGCGGGACGCCGAAGGAGACGACGGAGGACGACAAGAGGACGGCCAAGAAGCCCAAAAATATCTACTGCGACGCGGGGATCCAGGGGCCGGTGCACTACAGCGGCACCCGCTACCTCCACAAGAACCAGGGCTTCCAGCGCGGGGACGAGGTCACGCGCGAGGTGGCCGCCAAGCCGCACCGCGGCTGAGCAGTGGCGCCGCCGGCCAGAGGCCTGGCGAGCGAGTGAGATGGGGAGGAGCGCGAGACGGCTGAGTTGTGGCGCCGCCAGCCGATGGCCTGGCGAGCGGTGAAGGGATGGAGTGCTCCGCCGCCGGCCACGGCCTGGCGTGCGGAGCCGCGCCGGCGCATGACGCCAGGCGTAGCGCTTCGAGCGCCCGCGGGCAGCTGGGCGCCTGCGGGCTGCGAGGCGCTGGCGGCGGCGACTGGGCGCCCGTGGGGCAGCCAGGCCGCCTGGGCCCCTGAGCGGCCGAGCGCCCGCGGGCAGCGGTGCGCGCGCGGCCTGCGGTGCATGGGGGCGGCGGCGGCCGGGCGCCCGGGCGGCTGGAGCCACGCTGGCCCCCCCGCGCGGCCAGGCCCGTGGGTTTCCCCACGGCCAGCCTGGCGCTGAATTCGCAACCGCAGTGCCGTCATGAGGGGCGGCGGTGCGGGCTTGGGCGCAGCTGGCGGCAGGCGCAGCGCGCGCCGCCTGGCCGCGCCCCGCGCCGGCGCTGCGTAGGCACCGGCGAACGAAGAGCCCCGGGTGTGCCGGCGGCCGCAGGCTGCCCGCGCCCCCGGGCCACAGTGGAGGGTGCGCCGGCAGCGACCGCTGCCAGGCGCGCCCGAGAGATGGCGGCAGAGCCCGCTGACGCGTGGCGGAAGGCGTGGAGCGGAGCGTGCGCACACGCAGCGCCATGACATCATCGTCATCTGAGTCATCATGTTTTCCTCCTCGACCTCCCTCGGCATAGGGTCGAGGAGCCTTTTCGGTAGTGCGTTACTGCTGTCAGGGATAGCTTAGTTGTTTGGTCAAACGCTAGGCTCTCCCTGGCCCCAGGAATGCGGGGGCCCGTCCTCTCCTGTCCTTGCCCCTGCCTCTGCTTGCTCTCCCCTGCTTCCCCCTCTCGGGCTCTAGCTTTTCTGGGCCAAGCTGGCCCGCCCAGGAGGCCCTGCAGGCCTCTCCCACCCGTTGGCCTTCGAAAGGCTCTCTGCCCGCGGTCGAGGGGCCGCGGGCGGCAGAGCCCGCTGACGCGTGGCGGAAGGCGTGGGGCGGAGCGTGCGCACGCGCAGCGCCATGACATCATCGTCATCTGAGTCATTAGTTTTGCCTCCTCGACCTCCCTCGGCATAGGGCCGAGGAGCCTTTTCGGTAGTGCGTTACTGCTGTCAGGGATAGCGGAGCCCATGCACAAGTATTGCGACCCGCGCCTGTTTGACGTGCTGCCAGACGACGAGATCATCAGGTGCTATGCGCCGAGGGAGGGCGAGGACGCCGCCGTGCTGTCGGGATACGAGGCAGGGGAACTGGAGGTGCCTGTGCCGGTGACGCGGGCCGAGGCTATTTCCATGGATTGCGGTTTGTCTGGCGTCGACGTCGTTACGCCGCGCCAGTTCATTGCCGCTGGCTTTGACGTGCACTTCGTAGGGCCGCTCGATGAGGCTGGGCGCGAGACGACAGGCCGCGATGGCGACGGCGCGCAGGGTGGCGACGGCGGCGCTGAGGCCACGGCCGACGGTGATGCCGAGGAGGCCGATGATAATGAGTTCGACGTCGGGGACGGGGACGAGGCCATGGCCGTTGTTCACGACGTGTTCAGTGCATGGCTCGACACGGCGCAGTTCGTGCATTGCGGGGCTGCAGCCAGAGGCGGAGGTCCAGTCAGAGGGGCTGAAGTCTGGCGATGATGAGACGACGGAGGACTTGTTCAGGCGCCTGCTCGACGCGGTGCGGGGGGAGAGCAGAGTGGTGTCCGTGCAGAGGGATCGGATGCCCGTGGAGTGCGTGCGCGTCGAGTTTCTCGTGGACTGGATGCGGCCGCGGGTGAGGGGCCCGTTCGCGGGCTCGCAGGGGGACGTGATTCCGGAGGCGATTCTAGACGAGGTGATGCTGGAGCTGGCCATGGCCGGCAGGTTCGTGGGAGCCGCCCAGGACAGGGATACGGGATGCGTGGAGGAGAAATTACCAGAGTTTGACGAAGACGAGGCGGTCGGTCAGACGGGGGAGCGAATGATTTACGGGTGGCCAGGCCAGAGTGAGGACCCAATTCCAGCGCGCTCCTTCGGTCGCTTCGCGAGGGCGCTCCCGTTGGGATTTCCGATGGGCATCGGCGACCTCTTCGAGGACCGCCCCCGACGGGTTTCCGTGCAGGACTGGATGCAGCACCTGATGCGCTACCGCGCCGGGCAGGTCGTAGGTGGCCCGCCAGGGCAGCGCGTGATGTGGGCCATGGTTAACGTGCTGCTCCTGAACCAGGCCAGGGCCAAGGGCTTTGGCGTGTATCGGACCATGTACAGGCGGGCGGGTCTCGCGGTCCAGGGCCCCAGCGTGATGACCAAGGGCGGGCTTCGGCAAATCCTGGAGAGCCAGGACCGCGTGCGGATTTTGGTTGGCCAGCTGGCGAACGTGGGGCGCGACGTGCCATCGACCACGATGCACTAGTCTTATGAGTCCAAGAAATTGCAGAGTACCGTTAAGCACCTGTCCTGGCACCCTCCCTGGGTGGACGGCTCTCTGCGGACGGCGCTGAGCCTGTGGGCAGGCGGTTCCTGCGTGAGATGGACATGCCTGCGGGGAACGGGCGGACCCAGCGCAGGCGGCCGCTCGTGCCGGATGTCGTCGGTCTCGGCGGGCACCCGTCGATCTGGTGGACACAGAACCCGTTCTACAATGCCGCGTATGACATTCAGCGCATGGGGGGAGGTCCAGGGGCGCGGGCGGCGGGAGACCGTGCCCTGGGAGATTGGGTCGGCGACGGGCGAGAGGAGCGCTTCCGTTTCGTGGGGGACAACCCGGACCTGGTGGTGTATATGATGGCCTTGCGAGTGGAGTTGAACATGCGGATGGTGATGCCCGCAGTGCTCCCGCACTCAGACCAGTTCAAGTACATGGCGACGGCCAGGGCGGAGTGCGGTGCGGGCGGAAATCTGCACTACCACGGGTTCAGCGTGGGGCTGCTGGGGCCTGAGATTGCGCGGGTGCGTGCCGACGTGGACGGAGAGGGTGACGTGCTCCCGCCGAGCGTGGTCAGCGACGTGGCGGCATGCCTGCCCGCGCTCGAGGCGGGTCCGCTGGCCTGGCCGCCGCTGGAGCGGAAGCGTCGTGCTGCTGCTCTCGCGGCCCTGGAGCAGGTGCTGCGCGTCGCTGCTGGCCGGCCAGTCGGGCGTGCATTTGCGGGTCATGGGGGTATGGGCTCAGCGGCTTCGGGGTCTGGGAGTGAGGATGCCGCGGACGACCGTGAGGATGATTTCGTGGGTAGGGCGTCTGCGCTGCTCGACGCGCTGGTGGATCGTGGGTGGTTGGTAAGCGTGGATGTTGATGAGGGTGCGCGCGGTCGCGGGGACGAGCGGGATGTGGCGTTCGAGCGTGTCGTGCCAGAGATTGCTGCCGCGCCTGTGGACGCGCCGGGTGGCAGTTCTGTGGAGGGCGGTGAGGACGGTTATGGCGCGCAGGACGCTGGCGCAGTTCGGGGGCCAAGGCCTGCAGGTGTTCCCGCCTGGGTCCGCGTGCAGCGCCTGGCAGGTGCTGTTGTTGATTTCGGTGTGCTGAAGCCAGAGCACGAGAATGTTTCGCTTCAGAGCGTTATGGAGAAGTGGTTCTATGAGTTCTTCGGGCACGTGGTGTCGGAGTGGAACCCTTGCTACGATGACGCGGGTGCGTGCAGGTACACGTGGGACGACGATGTTGGCGTTTTCGACGTTGACGTGGAGATGCAAGACCAGGCCACTGGCGAGACGTCAGAGGGCTGGGCGGTTCGGAGCGTGCCTGCGTCTGCGCCGGAGTGCTTGAACTTGCGGAGCGTCCTGGACGAGGCCTTTCAGTCCAAGGCAGCAGGGAAGGTCGACGTGCAGCCCGTTCGGAGATTGGTGTCCGCGCTGGTGAGCAAACAGGGTCGCGCGCCACACGAAGCATGGCATGGGGTCGCCTAAGCTCGGTTTTCATGCGTGTGCTCGCGGAGAGGAGGGGTGCGTGTTCTGCCGGAATGATTTTCCGCGTGAGAGGTGGGGCCGCGTTTTGTCACGGCTGTTCCACATGGAGAAGGGGCGCAGGGAGGGCCATTGGCAGGCGGTGTTCCCGAGGAGCGACAGGCTCTGCAACAGTTGCGAGGAGCACGTTCTCTTGGCCAACATGGGGAAAATCCATTTGTTCCCCGTCCTGAACCTGTGGGCCGTCGTGGAGTGCGTCACCAAATAAACGACGAAGGCGCCCAAGGGCTCGCGGAATATCAAGGAGGTGTTCGACGACGCCGTCGACGAGGTCTGCGCGTGTGTTCCGGAGGGTGGAGGCACGGACTTCCTCCGTCGCTCGATCCAGAAGTTTTTCGCTCGGATGCTCGGTGAGCGGAACTACCACTGTTACGAGGTGGCGCTGCTTGGTTTGCGCTTGCCTATGGTCTTGTCCATGATGCCTGTCGTGACCTTGAACACTACGGGCGCGCGTGCCCTGAAGCCTGCATCCGCGCTGCGGGGCAAGGCGGAGGGCGAGCCTGTTCACTGGGATAGTAAATGGACAAGTTCGACAGGAGCCTGCAGTTTGTGCGTCGGCAGCGCGCCAGGGGCGACTTGTCTATCACGGAGGAGGAGGTGCGCGATGTCTCGCTGTTCGAGTTCTATTGGAAGTACGCCGTGTACCGAGGGAAGTTGAAGCGCGGGAAGCCAGCGGTGTGCCTGCAGGTGACGCCCGGCTACAGCACCGAGTGTGCGAATGTGGACCACGCTTGCCACGAGGCGTACGCGCGGGCGAACATCTTCGCTCGCTGGCGGCACATGGCGACGGCGGACCGCCGGGGCCGGCCATGATCGAGGCGGAGGTGCGGCGGGATGTCCGGCCTGTGCCGGAGGTGTGTGTTGGGGCTACGGAGTTCGTTCCAAATGCTGGGGGCGACCTGCTCCTACGCGTGCAGGACCTGTGGTTCAAGTCGGGGTGGGGGGCCTGGAGGGGCAGGACAGATCAGTTCTGGGGATACATGTTTATGGAAATGCTGACTGACCCAATGCTCCGCCAGTGGGTGCCAGCTTGGGTCGTGGAGCAGTACTAACGTGCGAATCCGTACTACAAGGAGGTGCTGGGCGCGATTCTGGAGGCTGGTGGGGCTAGTCCCAGACGGGAGCTGCTGAGCCGGCTCCCAAGGGGGGGCGGCTTGGACGGAGGGGGGGTCCCAAGGGGGGGTGGCCCAGGGGAGCTGAGGCTCAGGCCCAGGGGAGGGGCCAAGGGGGGCGAACCGCCGCGAGCCTCGACGAAACCAAAAGGGTTCCGCGGCCCAGGGGGCTTGCCCTTGGAAGCTTGGACAGGGGGGGGGGGCCCAAGGGGGGGTGGCTCAGGGGGGCTGGGGCTCAGGCTCAGGGGAGGGGCCGACGCGGCCCAGGGGGGCTGCCTTGGGAAGCTTGGGCGGAGGGGGGGGGGTCCCGTGAGGGGGTGGCCCGGGGGGGGGGCTGGCCTGGACGGAGAGGGGGTCGCAAGGGGAGGTGGCCTGGGCGGAGGGGCGGTTCCAAGGGGGGGTGGCCCAGGGGAGCTGGGGCTGAGGCTCAGGGGAGGGGCCGGGGGGGGCGAACCGCCACGACGAAAATAAACGGGTCCGGGGGGCTGCCCTGGGAAGCCTGGACGGAAGGGGGGTCCCAAGGGGAGGTGGTCCAGGGGAGCTGGGGCTCAGGCTCAGGGGAAGGGGCCGACCGCCACGACGAAAATAAAGGGTTCGGCGGCTCCAGGGTGCTGCCCTGGGAGGCCTGGGCGGAGGGGCGGATCCAAGGGGGGGTGTGGGGGGCTGGGGCTCAGGCTCAGGGGGAGACCGCGGGGGACGAACCACCACGACGAAAATAAAGGGTTCGGCGGTCCATGGGGGGCTGCCGTGGGAAGCCCGGGCGGAGGGGAGGCCCCGAGGGGGGGTGGTCCAGGAGAGCTGGGGCTCAGGATTAGGGGGGGGGCCGAGGGGGGCGGACCACCACGACGAAACTAAAGGGTTCGGCGGCCCAAGGGGCGCTGCCCTGGGGAGCTTGGGCGGAGGGGCGGGTCCAAGGGGGGATGGCCCAGGGGGGCTGGGGATCAGGCTCAGGGGAGGGGCCGATGGGGGCGAACCGCCGCGACGAAAATGCAGGGTTCGGCGGCCTGGGGGGTCTGCCCTGGGAAGCCTGGACGGAGGGGCGGTTTCCATGGGGGGGTGGCCCAGGGGGGCTGGGGCTCAGGCTCAGGGGGGGGGGGGAACCGCCGCGATGAACATCAAGATGTCCGAGCTCTAGAGCACAGCTGTGCAATGCATTAATCTATAAGGGGAAAGAATGGAGGAGGAGGGGAAGGGAGAGGAAAAAGAGAGGGAGGTGAAGGAACAGGAGGAGGAGGAGAAGAAGGATGATGATGATGAGGAAGAGGATGAGGAGGGGGGGAAGGATCGGATCGGCTGTTCACGGACGTGCCCACACTCGAGCATCTGCGCTGGGGGTGAGGCCCTGGCGAGAGCGACGGCCCAAGGGGGAGGAGGAGGAGGGGGGGAGGAGGAGGAGGGAGGAGGAGGAGGAGGGGGAGGAGGACAAGCTAGGTGCGCTCGCGTCATATCTGACGTCCTACCCCTCCCTCCCATCCCTTGCCGTGGCGTTGATGTTCTTTTTCCGCGGGCGCGTGTCGTAGCGGACCTGTGGCTCCGCGCGCGCGTGCGTAGTGGGTGGTGGTGCGCGTGCGTGCGTGCGTGCGTGTGTGCGTGGTTGTGGTTGTGGTTGTGGTTGTGGTGGTGGTGGTGGTGGTGGTGGTGGTGGTGGTGGTGGTGGTGGTGTTCGTGTTGGTGTTGGTGGTGGTGGTGGTGCTGGTGGTGGTGGTGGTGGTGGTGGTGCTGGTGGTGGTTGTGATGGTGGTGGTGGTGGTGGTGGTGGTGGTGATGGTTGTGGTGGTGGTGGTGGTGGTGGTGGTGGTGGTGGTGGTGCGGCGCAGTGGTGGCGGGCGGATGGGCGGGCGAGAAAGAGGCCCGCGCTGGGGCGAGAACGCCGTCCTTAACGACGGAGGCCAAACACCGATCCGAAAATGAGGCCCACGCTGCAGCGGGAGCACGATTCGAAACGATTCGGGAGCAGAAATGAGGCCGACGCCTCAGCGAGAGCAGCATTTTGGGAAACAAACGCAGGCGAAAACCCGTTTCCCGGGAATCCTGTGTGTAAAAAACAGTGCGCGGGGGGGGGGGGGGGTCGGCGATCGCCCGACCGCCATCAGGGGAAGAGGGAGAGTATTTTCATATTGAGTAATTGTGGAGGAGGAGGAGGAGGAGGAGGGGGGGGGGATGATGATGGCGAGGGCGGGGCAGGAGGGGCAGGAGCAGGAGGTGGAGAAGCAGGAGGAGAACGAGGAGGAGGAGGAGGGGAATGAGAAGCAGGAGATGGAGGAGGAGAAGGAGGAGCAGGAGAAGGCGGAGGAGCAGGATGAGGAAAGGGGGCAGGAGGAGGATATGGGGGGGGAGGAGAAGGAGGAGAAGGTATAGGAGGGGAAGGCCAACTCCGCGAGCTCGTCGCCAAATCGAGATGGTTCGCGGGTGTTCCCTTGGCTACGTTGTCTCGTTGCTCGAGGGGTATCGAGCGCAGGGGCGTCGCGCGTCTTTTTTGTTGCCCGGACAGGGGGGCTTGCTGCAGGAGGTGGTAGGGGGAAGTGCTCGAATATTCCCAGGGACGCCCCACTCTCCCCGAGGTCTGTTCCGTTCAACTCTCAAGTGGTCGTCCGCCCCGGGGCGCAAATCGACATCAGCGAAGGCGAACAGGTGGCTTGTGCGGCTATTCCATCTTCCGACGACGCATTCGACCAGGCATCACCCTCCAGCGACGGCAAACTGGTTATATCCTGACCGTCTCCGGCTCCCGACTCCAGCTCCGACGCTATAGGTTTCCGACCCCAGCGTCATGAGCATGTGTTGGTCTCCGTCTCCAGCTCTCGCCTCCCGCGCCCTTCGTACTCCCACTGGCCGCCCCCGGCTCCCGTGCCAGAAGATGTTGATTCAGGCGATGTGTCACCCAACCCTCCGTGCCATGTTGCCCGACATAAGGCTAGTGATTTCCAAGATCGCGTTGATGTGACGGCTCTCATTCTGACTCCGGCTATGCGACGTCAAGGGTTCACCGTGCACATTTTCACAATGCCGGTTCTTGCGCCAGAGGTCCCAAAATCTAGCGCCGACGCGAAATTCAAAACCGCATTTACATTGTATCGCAAAAATGTTCGGGGGCTTGCTTCTGGCGACCGCGCAGAGGAGCTCTTGCAAGAACTTCGCGATGTCCCTTGGGATTTTGTGACACTCAACGAGACATGGCGACAGGGGAAGAGTATTGGTCCGCACCTTCAGGGCGCATTTTTTGGGATCTGGATGGGGTGGGTCACGCGGCGGAGTAGCCATTCTGGTGCACAGGCGGTGGGCTCGACATATTCGCTAGTTCCAGCCAGTCAATGAACGAGTATGCTGCGTTGACGTTGTTGCTGCGTTCAACGTGAGGTTGGGATTTGTTCAGCGCATTTCCCGCGCATTGGCTACGGCGACAAGAGTGTTCAGACACTGTGCAACATCCTGGCAGGAACCCGCCGGCCTGCTGCCATTCCGAGGACTGCTTATGTTATAGGTGCGGACTGCAGCGCTCGCGTGGGGCAGCGTGCACCGGAAGATGGCAATCGCACTCTTGGGCAATGCAGCTGTGGCGACGTGAACGTGCGTGGACAGGGGTTCCAAACAATTGAGCGGCACAGGAGCGATTGCGCATTATGAACACATTCTTCCATAAACAGACGCAAAAGTCGACGACGTACACTTCCCCAACGGCAACAACACCATATCGACTGCGTTTTGGCTAGCAGACCGCTCTGGCGTGCAGCGACCGACTGCGAGGCGGCTAAGGGCATAGACCTTGGATCCGACCACAGAGCACTACGATTCACTTTTCGGCTGCCTGGGCGCCGCCGACGACGCAGCAACGAGCCAAGGCGCACGCGTGAGCGACGGCCGCGAGGTGGACGTTTCAGCTGGCCTCCAGGCGACGTCTCTGCTTGCCAAGAGTCTCCCGCTGAGGGGCTGGGCGCGCTCGTACTCGATGCTTGGCTCCAACTCAAATGCGAGGACATCGAGGGCGCCATTGCCAACGCGTTGCTGGGGCAGCCGCCGCGCAAGCAGACCGGCGCGCCAAACGCTCCGCCGACGACGATTGCGCGACTCTTCCAAGACGGACGGAACACAGCACTTACCGACGCTGCAGCTCGCGCCGCCCTCAACAGAACAATGCGCAAATCAAAGCGAGCTATCAGACGAGCCTCTCGCAGAAGTGCGGTCGATGAGATCCTATCTCAATGCCGGGATCTGAAACCAATCAGTGGGATGAAGAGCTACAGGCAACGTGGCATGATACCTGGCACGGCCGACGCCGTCGGTAGCGCGCAGCGCGACATGCGTCCCATGACAGGCGTGGTTGCAGATTTTGATGCGGATTTATATCGCGACGCCGACAAGTGCACCGACCAACAGTGCGAGCAGAATGACGCAGAGTTGATCCCCCCGTTCGCCGATAACGAACTACCAGTCGCATTGCGGCAGCTGAGGACCAACCGAGCCCCGGGCGCAATCGGCATCTCGGCAGAGATGTTGAAGGAAGGTAGGGACAAGCTCAAACGAATCATGTTGGGCACATTTAATAACATACTGCGTTTTCGCTTACCCGCGCCTTCCACCTGGAAACACAGTCGTCAAGGTACTGCACAAGAGTGGTGGCCCAATGCGCCCTGGAAAATATCGACCCATCGCAACTAGTCCGATGCTCTGCCAAGTATTCTCCAAGCTGCTGCACAATCGCCTCTGCGCTACTCTCGACCACCAGCAGAGTCCCGACCCAGCTGGCTTCAGACCCAACAGGACTACAACCGACTATGTATTTACGACAGCGGTTCTCATGGAAATTACGAATGGCAGGTTCCACTGTGGGTCGCAGCAATTGACTTCAAGCAAGCGTTTGACAGCGTCGCGCAAGCGACCGTTTGGGCAGCTTTGCAAGACCAGCAAGTACCAGCAGCATACATCACGTTGCTCCAGAAGCTGTGCAATCAACAGACAGATTCTGTGAAAACCGACCGGCTCAGCAATAACTTCAACGTCGAAGGGGGCGCGAAGCAGGGGGGGCACTCAGCTCCTTACTCTTCAACTGCGTCTCAGAACACTATGATGAGACGGGTGAATAAGAAATGGGCAGCGGTGCGGTGCGGTATCCAGCTGCCACCAAGCAGCAGCGACCCCTTGAACAACTTGCGCTGTGCCGAGGACATCCTTCTAATTGTACGGTCGAGCAGCGACGTCGCGCAAGTGCTTTCCGACCTCAGCAATGAACCAGAAGCTGCCAGGCTACGCTTGCACCCAGACAACACCGAGATCTTGCACATCGGGCACGGGCCAAAACAAGCACGACAACCACCGACGCACGTCTTTTTTCACGGAATGGACGTCGAGAGTATCCCGCCGTTCCGCGCGACCAAGTACTTGGGGCGCAAATTGCAATTCAGCGACAGCCACAAGACAGAAGTGGAACACATACTTGCTTCTGCGTGGCGACAGCTCCATTCGCTACAGCAGGAGCTCACGGACACCCGCTACTCCATGAACAACCGTATCCGATTATTCCACGGGTCAATCACACCGACAATTCTGTGCGGGTGCGAGGCGTGGACGATGACAGACGAGCTACCGAATCGAATCCGCCAAACCCAATAACAAATGCCCCGCATGATCGTGGAATATGGCCGGAACAACACGACGAGAGCAAAACCAATCCGACAACAACCCCCTCAACAACACACACATTCCGGAAACGACAACGACAAGTATGACGGTTCTACCTCCGACAATGGAAAAGATGTGGATAGCGTGCCACCGTCCCCACTTTCAGTGACATACCTTCCAGACCAGGAGGAGGAAGAGGATCTTCTGGAACCTTGATCAGAATGGATCAGGCTATTTCATGGTTCTGTATTCCACAGGGGGAGCGTATTTATATTTACTCATTAGCAATAGTGCCAAGTAGATTGGAGAGGCCTGACGGCCAGTGCCGCCGACCCTGATCGACGACGACGAGGGAGGAGGAGGAGCAGGAGGACAAGCAGGATGAGCAGAAGGATGAGGAGGCGGAGGAAGAGGAGGCGGTGGGCGAGGTGGGGCAGCAGCAGGAGGACGCGGGGGACGAGCAGGAGGAGGAATGATCAGTTGGAGGAGGCTCCAGAGGAGTGGCAGGAGGAGTGGCAGGAGGAAAACGGGGAGGATGCGGCGAGGACGACGACGCTGACGTGGGTCTCTTCGGAGCGCTCTCGGGAACCTCTGGGGAGCAGTTTGGGGGCCTTTCGGGGCTTCCCGGGGGCTTTTTGGAAGCTTCTTGGGGCCTCTTGGGGCCGCTTGAGCGCTCTTGGGACCTCTTGGAGGCCTCTTTGAGCTTCCTGGGGGCCTCATGGGGCGGAAGTCTAGAATTCTCGGGTCCTCGTCCCCCTCTGGGCCCTCTTGGGCCCGTCTTGGGGCCCTCTTGGGCCGTCTTCGGCGCCTGTTGGGCCGACCTGCGTCCCTCTTGGGCCGTCTTGGAACCCTCTTGGAGGCATCTTGGGCCGTCTTGGGGCGCTCTTGAGGGGCTTCTTGGGCCGTCTTGGACCGTCGGAAATCCGAAAAGGCTTAAATCATTCAAAAACCAATGTAAAATTTACGATTTTGGCTCTTGGGGCCCTCTTGGGAGTGCTCTTGGCGCTCTCTTGAAGCTTCTTGGGGGCCTCTTGGGCCGTTTTCGAGCAGTCTTGAACGTCTTGGGGCGATCGTTCGTCGATGCGTGGTGCTCTTGTGCCGTCTTGGGGATGTCTTGGGGCGATCTTGGCCCGTCTTGGGGGTTTTCTTGGCCTTGCTACCCCCCGGGAGGAAAACGAATCTGGGTCGCGCCCACCCCCCGGGACCCTCCCGGGACCTCCCCGGGACCCCCCCAGGACCCCCCCGGGACCCCCCCTCCCCCCCGCGCGGGGAAGGGATCAAAGGGAAGGGGCTTCCCTTCGACTGAACTACGGCGTTGTCCAATTTCGCTGTGGACGGCTTGTCTGAGGAAGAGGGCCCAGGTGAGTGGAACTCACGAAGTCGGCGACGACGAGTCGAACGGGAAAGCCCGACTCGAACGGAAGAGCCCCTCACACACGCCGACAGGGTCGGCGGATTTCTTGATTCGGTCTGTTTGGATGCCTTCCCAGCGTGCCAGATTCTTGGTAGAGCCACCGTCTTGAGTGATTTTTTTGGTACATTATCCCGGCAAGGCAACCTAACAGCGATGTGTAGGAGCATATCTGGAAGCACGCCCCTTAAGATTCAGATGAGAATCCAGTTGTAGAATTCTGCTGTTCTCGCAGTCGCAGTTGCATTCGCGATGACAGTCGCAGTGGCAACGGCAGTCGCAGTCACAGCCTCAGCCTCAGCCTGCCTCAGCATCAGCCTGCCTCAGCCTGCCTCAGCCTCAGCCTGCCTCAGCCTCAGCCTCAGCCTGCTTCAGCCTCAGCCTCAGTCTGTCTTCAGCCTCGGCCTCAGCCTCAGCCTGCCTCAGCCTCAGCCTGCATCAGCCTCAGCCTCAGCCTCAGCCTGCCTCAGCCTCAGCCTGCCTCAGCCTCAGCCTCAGCCTGCCTCAGCCTCAGCCTCAGCCTGCCTTCAGCCTCAGCCTCAGTCTGCCTTCAGCCTCGGCCTCAGCCTCAGCCTCAGCCTCAGCCTCAGCCTCAGCCTCAGCCTCAGCCTCAGCCTCAGCCTCAGCCTGCCTCAGCCTCAGCCTCAGCCTGCCTCAGCCTCAGCCTCAGCCTGCTTCAGCCTCAGCCTCAGTCTGCCTTCAGCCTCGGCCTCAGCCTCAGCCTGCCTCAGCCTCAGCCTGCATCAGCCTCAGCCTCAGCCTCAGCCTGCCTCAGCCAGCCTCAGCCTCAGCCTCAGCCTGCCTCAGCCTCAGCAGCCTCAGCCTCAGCCTCAGCCTCAGCCTCAGCCTCAGCCTCAGCCTCAGCCTCAGCCTCAGCCTCAGCCTGCCTCAGCCTCAGCCTCAGCCTGCTTCAGCCTCAGCCTCAGTCTGCCTTCAGCCTCGGCCTCAGCCTCAGCCTGCCTCAGCCTCAGCCTGCATCAGCCTCAGCCTCAGCCTCAGCCTGCCTCAGCCTCAGCCTGCCTCAGCCTCGCCTCAGCCTGCCTCAGCCTCAGCCTCAGCCTGCTTCAGCCTCAGCCTCAGTCTGCCTTCAGCCTCGGCCTCAGCCTCAGCCTGCCTCAGCCTCAGCTTGCATCAGCCTCAGCCTCAGCCTCAGCCTGCCTCAGCATCAGCCTGCCTCAGCCTCAGCCTCAGCCTGCCTCAGCCTCAGCCTCAGCCTGCTTCAGCCTCAGCCTCAGTCTGCCTTCAGCCTCGGCCTCAGCCTCAGCCTGCCTCAGCCTCAGCCTGCATCAGCCTCAGCCTCAGCCTCAGCCTGCCTCAGCATCAGCCTGCCTCAGCCTCAGCCTCAGCCTGCCTCAGCCTCAGCCTCAGCCTGCTTCAGCCTCAGCCTCAGTCTGCCTTCAGCCTCGGCCTCAGCCTCAGCCTGCCTCAGCCTCAGCCTGCATCAGCCTCAGCCTCAGCCTCAGCCTGCCTCAGCATCAGCCTGCCTCAGCCTCAGCCTCAGCCTCAGCCTGCCTCAGCCTCAGCCTCAGCCTGCTTCAGCCTCAGCCTCAGTCTGCCTTCAGCCTCGGCCTCAGCCTCAGCCTGCCTCAGCCTCAGCCTGCATCAGCCTCAGCCTCAGCCTCAGCCTGCCTCAGCCTCAGCCTGCCTCAGCCTCAGCCTCAGCCTGCCTCAGCCTCAGCCTCAGCCTGCTTCAGCCTCAGCCTCAGTCTGCCTTCAGCCTCGGCCTCAGCCTCAGCCTGCCTCAGCCTCAGCCTGCATCAGCCTCAGCCTCAGCCTCAGCCTGCCTCAGCATCAGCCTGCCTCAGCCTCAGCCTCAGCCTGCCTCAGCCTCAGCCTCAGCCTGCTTCAGCCTCAGCCTCAGTCTGCCTTCAGCCTCGGCCTCAGCCTCAGCCTGCCTCAGCCTCAGCCTGCATCAGCCTCAGCCTCAGCCTCAGCCTGCCTCAGCCTCAGCCTGCCTCAGCCTCAGCCTCAGCCTGCCTGCCTCAGCCTCAGCCTGCTTCAGCCTCAGCCTCAGTCTGCCTTCAGCCTCGGCCTCAGCCTCAGCCTGCCTCAGCCTCAGCCTGCCTCAGCATTCAAAATGTGGCCCGGGAATGGAGTTCTGGGAACTCGAAGAGCACGAAGTGGCCTACAGTTGGCTCCGGGCATTCAAAATCATGTCCAGGAATGGAGTTCTGGGAACTCGAAGACCACGAAGTGGCCTACAGTTGGCTCCGGGCATTCAAAATCATGCCCAGGAATGGAGTTCTGGGAATTCGAAGACCACGAAGTGGCCTACAGTTGGCTCCGGGCATTCAAAATCATGCCCAGGAATTGAGTTCTGGGACCTCGAAGACCACTACGTGTGTAACTGTTTGCTTAAAACGACTTCCGCGGATTCTCCCCGGCACCCGCCCAGACCCCCCTGGGGAGTCAAGATGCTCTCTTTTGACACCACTAGAAATTTATTAGTTTTTGCTGTTAGGTAAACGTTGTATTTTGATACACTTGTTCAACACATCTTGCCCGCCCCTCCTTCTTGGCTCCCGAAAACAACTCAGACGCCTTCGCATATTTTGTTAAGCTTTCTCCTCCTTCTCCTCCCTCCTCCCCCTCGTACCCGGCTTGTTTCGACCTCGTGGTTCAGCGATTCCAGTGTCAATGCAGTTAGCGACGGGCTGTGGGTTCTTCCATCGACTGTCGTGTATGTTCGTGTGCTTTGGCCAGGATTTGCCTCGCCACTTGGCTGGTTCCGCCTCGCCATGGGCCGATGGCTTCGTGCCGTCGCGTTCCTCAGTGCTTCCTTGGCTCACCCGTTGCTATCGTGTCGGTTCGAAGCTTCGCGAGCGTCGCTTCCAGTGCTCTTCGCGCTGCTGGCGTTGCTGCCAGGACGCGCGCTCCAGGCGTGCTGGCTCGCGTGCATCACATATCGCATTGCCGACGTTGTCGGCAGGACAGTTTTTTTCGAGCGGTCCAGCTCGCCTACGACGCACATCGCATGGCCATCACTGATGCTAAGGATCTTGCCACGAAACGGACTCCAAACGTGCCCGCTTGCACTCGATGGCTATCGCGCTGCCAGCATTGATAATGGGGAGCTCGATCCGAGTGTGCCCGCTCGCTTCCAGCTCGCATTCGTTTCGGAGAAGGGCTGGGCAGGGATAGTTCTTTCATTTTTTCCCAGAACGCATTGTACGACTATGATGCTAATACTGCGGGTGCTGCTGCTGATCTGCTGCTGCTGATGTCAATGGTGCGACGGCTGCTGCTGCTGTTGCTGCGGCTGCTTTTGATGACGATGGTGGTAATGATGATGATGATGATGATGATGATGATGATGATGATGATGATGATGATGATGATGATGATGATGACGATGGCGATGCCGATTTCTACCTTAATGATTGACGTCATCAGCGTCGTCATCATCGTGGTCATCGTCATCATTACATTGTCGTGGTCGTCGCTGTCGTCGTCGTCACAACCATCATCATCATCATCATCATCATCATCATCATCATCATCATCATCATCATCATCATCATCATCATCATCATCATCATCATCAGCATCGTTCTCAACACCATCATCACCATCACATCGTTGTCACCAATAGCATCGTCATCGACATCTCCAGCACCATCACCATCTCCACCACCACCACCACCATCCTCGTCATGATCATGATAATTATCATCATCGTCACTATCATCGTCGTCGTAATCATTACCTTCACAAGCATCATCATCTTCATCGACACCATCATCACCATACTTAAGCATATTTATCATTATCGTTACCATCGTCACCAGCATCTTAATCGGCATCGCCATCATCATCATCGGTGTCGTCGTTCTCGTTTTCGTCGTTGTCGTCGTTGTCGGCACCATCATCATCATCACCATCATCATAATCATCATCATCATCACCATCACCATCACCATCACCATCACCATCACCATCACCATCACCATCACCATCACCATTACCATCATCATCACCATCATCATAATAATCATCATCATCATCATCATCATCATCATCATCATCATCATCATCATCATCATCATCATCATCATCATCATCATCATGTGGCCCGCACGAACGCGGATTGGGTGCGGGGGCACGATCGGGGATGGAGGCCTGCGTCCGCGAGCGCGCGCGGCTGTGGACGCGCGCGCTCTCCGTCGCCTCAGTTTGTGCCCTGGTCCCTAGCGGGCCCTTCTTTCGGCCAGTTAGTGCCGCGCTCTTCGTGGAGCTGCTCTGGGCCAGTGTGTGCCCTGGTCCCTAGCGGGCCTCTCATTCGGCCAGTTAGTGCCGCGCTCGTCGTGGAGCTACCCCGGGCCAGCCTGTGCCCTGGTCCTACGAGGGCCCACCCTTCGGCCAGTTGTGCCGCGCTCTACGTGGAGCTCTGCTGGGCCAAAATGTGGCCCGGCTCTGGAGTGTCATCTTCGCCCCATGTGGGCCGCGCTCTACGTGGAGCTACACTGGGCCAGCCCGTGCCCTGGTCCCTAGCGGGCCCTTCGTTCGGCCAGCTCTGCCTTGCTCTTCGTGGGGCTATGATGAACCAACGTGTGCCCCGGTCCATGGTGGCGCCACTCTTCGCCAGTTAGTGCCGCGCTCTACGTGGAGCTTCTGTGGGCCAGTCTGCGCCCGAGCCCCTCGCGGGCTCCCTGTGCGTCCGTTGCGCCTCGCTTCACGTGCAGCTTGCTGGGCCCCGATGTGCCCTGGCCCTTGGAGGGCTCGTCTCTCGGCCCTTTCAGGCCGTGCTCTACGTGGGGCCGTCTGGGCCAATGTGCGCCCTGGTCCCTGGTGGGCCCTTCGTTCGGCCAGTTGTGCCGCGCTCAGGGTCAGGCCCTTTGGGGTCCTCCGAGGGTCGTCCGCTCCGCATAGCGCTGCAGTAGTTGCCGCGCAGCCGCTCGCCGCGTTTTCACCGAGCGCTCTCGTGGCGGTTGAGAATCTGCGTGACTTCTTGCGCGATGCCGGCGTGCCGCCGAACTGTCCCGACGCGCGCGCTTGGGTTGAAGAAATCGCCGTGATGTGCGAGAAGAGCGACGTGTGGCACTCCCAGGTCGCGCGCGCGGGCGTCTCTGCTGTATCCTTCGGTTCGCCGCGAACAAATTGCGGATGTCGCGCGTGGCGCTAGTCGCATTCGATGTGAGTAAAATGAAGGAATTGACGCCGAGCAAACAGCAATTTCTGGCGGGCGCTGTCCGCCGCGCGATGCAGAAGTGGGAGCCCTCGGGGGTAGGGCGTGGCCACGCCGACCCGGCCGCGACAGGTGCGGAGACTCTTGCCGCCCTGGCGGCGGCGCTCAAAGGGCTGAACGAGCCTAGTGAGCACGTGGCCATTGGCGCCGAGCTCGCCGGGCTGAATTTGGCGGGGCTACCGCCGCGGGCGTGGCCGCGCACGGCCAAGACTGACGCGCTTGCGACCGAGATCGCGATGCTTAAAACGCGCGGTTACGCCGATCCTTATGTATGCGTCGACTTGCGGACCTGGCTGCCCCAGGGCGCTGTCCTGAAGGGCGGCGACGCCGGCCAGTGGCGGGAGCGCGAGTTCGGCTGGCCGGAGTGGCACTTTGCGTTTGACCAATATGATCGCTGGGGCTGCGACAGCCCAGATGTCACTCGGCGCCGCGCTCGCGCACAAGCGGAACGTCCTGCAGGTGCGCGCTTCCCCCCCCCTGGCTCGCGTGGGAAGCGCTGCGCCGCTTTCCCTTGGCGTCCGGCAGGTGGCCATCAATGCGCGTGTGCAGGGGCGTCGCGCGCAATTGGGAATCGTTTATGACGAAATCTGTCGTCCCGCGTCCCGTCTCCTCTCTCCGGTGCCCGCGACGGCGCCGGCCGCCCCGCGTTCGTTGCAGCCGCAATTGGGCTGAATTATCGGCGGCAGGAGTCCCTGGTTTCTTCGTCGAGACCGCCGCCGCTTGCTTGGGCCCAGCTATCCTGAGGCTCGCGGAGACGGAGCTTGACGCCGCCGCGCGTCGCGGGAAGCCGCCTGGTAGCAGTTATATGCGCAATGTCTGGCAGCGGTGCTGCGAGTCCCCCTCCCCCTCTTCCGGAAGGGGCGCGAAGGGCGCGGCCAGAGGAGAAGGTGGCAAGGGCAGCGGCTGCAAAGACTCTGCCGAGGGTGACAAGCGCGGCGCCGCGCCCGCGCCGACGACGCCGAAGGGGAGGGCGCGGCCCGGCGATGACGCCATCTGAGGGGCCCGCGCGACGGCCAGCGCCGCTCGAGGCGCGCCCCATATGACAATTCGTGCACGATTGCAAAGCGAGCGCGAGCGCAGCGACGCCTTCCATCCCTTTGCACGCGCCCGTGCGTTCTCGGTGTCTTTTCCGTTTCGCTCGGCGCAGACCAGGGGCGCGCGGGGGGCGGCCTCGGCGAAGATGGCCGATTGCGGTTCCCCTCCAGGGAAGAGACGCAAGATCGACGTTGCCATGGCCGCGGTTGGGTCCGCTTTTCCTGCCTCGGACATTGACTGGCTGCCGCGAGCCGCCAAATATGCTGCGGCGTGGCCTGCGGCCACGTTCGCGAAGGAGGCGCGCGCGCGTCCGGCCGCAGCGGCAGGCAAGCGCGCGCGTGTGCACCGGGTCGAAGGCCCGCCGTTTCCTGGAGAAGGCCACCAGCCGGATCGAGGCTCGGGCCGCCGCCCTCATCGCGTCGGGCGAAACCCGCGAGTGGCTCGGCGCGGCCGACCCGGCAGCCAAGGCCGTCTCGCGGGGCGTTTACGGGCTCTCGCTCGCCGAGCTCGCCGCTCGCGCGGGCCACTGCGATCTGGATGCGGTAGATTTCTTTTGCTCCGGCGCCCCGCTGGTGGGCCATCTACCGCGCTCGGGCCTTGGGGAGGCGATTGACGGGGCGTCGCCCGTGCCCGTGGAAACTTTGCGCGACGCCGCTACCCGGCAGAACTCATCGGTTCTGAAGAAACGGCCGCGGCCTGACCCGCATGCCGAAGTCTTGCACGAAGCCACCTGCGCGGACGCCGAATTAGGTAGAATGACCGAACCTGTCGATCTCACTCGGATTGACACCGCCGGCGCTGTACTTGTGCCGCGCTTCAGTGTCGAACACGGGATCCGTGCGGACGGCGCTCCTAAGATGCGACCCGTCGATGATTGCTCCATCGCGGGGCTTGACGGCGCCACTGCGCCCGGAGATAAACATCGTCATGACACGGTGGGCGCGCTGCGGCAGGCCAGCGCGGTGCTGCGCGCGGCTCTACCGTCAGAGCGGTAGTGCCTTTTCAAAGCGGACATCGACTCCGCGTTCCGAAGGGTACCGAGTCAAGCCAGTCACCGCTCACTGGCCTACGTGGTCTACCACTTGGAATCCAAGATTATGGCATCGATGCATACCGCGCTCCCGTTCGGAGCAGGTCCCGCGCGTGCAGGAACGGAGCGAGCGCGCGTGCGCTCGCGCGCGTGCGCCGATGCCCACGCCCGATCGCTCGCAGTCGCAGGCGTGCATGGATGGGGGCGCGTCGGCTCCCTGCTCACGACCATCCTGCGCCGCGAGTTGCGCGCGGTGATTCTGCGATACGTCGACGATTTATTCGGAATTGGCAGGGGCAGCGAAAGCGAGGCCCTGCAGGCGTCCCGGTCGTTCTTCCGTGCGAGCGCGCGCCGTATCGGGCGCAGGTTGCACGTATCTTTGATGGCGCGGTAGAAATAGTACGCGCCCTGATGGGCCAGTCGGCCATATCTGCCTGACAGGTTAAGAACGGGAATCCACTCGTCATTCTCGGGTTACACATCAAGGTAAGCGCGCGCGCCGAAGCGTTGCCGGCAACGCGCGCGCGCGACCGGCGCTGCGGCTCCTCGCAGTTTGACAACGTCGGTTTCTCCGCCCGGCCGTCCTACGACAAACGAACAAAGTGGTGCCCTCGGATCAGGGCGGCGCTGCGCTCCGGTCAATTGTCGGCGGGAGCTGCCAAGAAGCTCGCAGGGGCTCTGAGCTGGGCCACCAGCCACATGTTCCGGCGCATAGGGCGCGCGACGCTTCGCCCTCTGCTGGATCACTCCCACAGAAGGAATCCGATTCTGCGGGGGGACGCTCGCTGCAGCCTCACGTGGTGGCTGGATGTTCTCGAGCGCGGCGTCGCCGAGAACGCGGCCTGGGAGGCGTGCGCACCTGTGCCCCGCTGCTGCTCTGGGCGGACGCGCGCGGGAGCCCTGCACTTATGGCCGCCGTATTGTACGCGGGCGGCTCATGGCTGTGCGCAGATCTCGCGCCAGACGCCGACGTCATGCGTCAGTTCAAGGCGCGGGGCGATAATCAAATCGCTGGACTGGAAATGTTGGCAGTTGCTTTGGGGGTGAGCACCTGGGGCCGGCTCGTCCAAGGCCGGTCGCTCAGAGTGTTCTCCGACAGTGCGGTTGCGGAGTGGGCCTTTCGAAAGGGTGCAGCGCGCGAGCTGGACCACGCCGCGCTAGTCCACACCTTCTGGCTAGCCATGGCGGCCCTCCATGTCAGCGTGCACATCGACCGCGTTCTCGCCGGCGCGCGCCGCCGCGGTGCGTGCGTGGCTCTCTTATGCCAAAGCGCGCAGACGATAACATCGCGGACGACCCAAGCAGGGAATCGTACGAGTCGCTTGCAATACTCGGTGCGCAGATCGCGTCGTGCCGAACTCGGCGCCCGCCTCCGCGTCGCAGGGGCTAAGTGGTGTCGCCCAGCGTTAGCCGATGCTTTTACAAGGCCAAAGCTGCCAGGACAGCTAACGATCTCGAGCGCGCTGGGCCCTGCGCCATAGGCCTCGCGCGCGCAACCCTCGAAGGATCGGCTCCACAATGCGGCCGGGCGCGTCTCTCTGCGCCGCGTACCCTCTTCTTTCGGAGCACGAGGGTGCCACTGATGCGTTCTTCGTGAATAATGATGTCTTCTCGCTACGGTATTTCCATGTTATGCGGGAAATCAGTGAGTGGCCAGGCATCGCAGACCTCCCAGGTGAGGTTCAGGCCAAGCTGCGCCTGCGGCAGTGCGCCGCGCCTCCGCCAGGCGCCCCTCCCGCTTCGGCAAACGCCGGGGCGCGGCGGGCCGCGGCCATTGCCCCGCGCCCGCCCGCAGCTGTGGCGGCGCCGCCGGGCGACCGCGCCGCGCGTTCAATGTTGTCGGGCGCGTATAGGGCGCTCAGCAAGCGCCGCCCACGCCGCAGGGCGGCCCCCGGGCGAACCTCGCGAGAGGCGCCCCTGGCGCGGCGTCACCGGAGTCTATTCAACGCGACTTAGAGCGCGCTCGCACATTGGCGAATGGTGGCGCGGCTCCGCGCTCGTTCGGGGCCTGGCGAGCTACGCTCGGGGCTTGGATGTTGATTGCAAAGCGTCGCCTGCAGAAGGACGGCTGCGCTGCGCTGCCACCGAGCTCGGAGGAACTTTGCCTCTTCGCGCTTGAATTCAGCAATTCCCGCACTTTCGGGAATTATGAGTGCCAGCTTGCCAAAGCGTGTCAGTTCTTGGGCCGCCACGCGGCCGTGTTCCGAGATCGGGTAGTGTGCCGGGCACGAAAGGCGATCGCGAAGAGGCACCCGATTCGGAGGCCGACCAAGCCCTTCGCGATGCTTTCACATCTCCCGGCAATGCTGGATTTCGCGCGGGAAGATCGTTCCCTCCACGCCCTCTTTGTGCTCGCGTGGGGATTCGCTCTACGCGTGCCCTCGGAGGCCCTGCTCATCGAGCGCGGGTCTCCTCGCTCTGGGGCCAGGTTTCAGTTCTCTGACTCAGACTTACGCAACTCGATTGCGCGCGTCGTCCTTTTCGTGGCGACCGACGCGGCGACGCTGCATTTTTCCAGGTGCAAGTACCGCGACGGGCCGACGGTCGCCTGGCGAACCTGTTGGTGCGCCAGCTCCCCCGCCGCGTGCGCTGTTCACGCCGCCCGACCTTTCGTCGAGGCCTGCCTTCCCGCACTTCCGGCGGATCAGCAGCCGGGGAGTCGTGTAACCACTCGGGTCATCAGGGCCGCGGCGATGCGCGACGGCGCCCCCGGCGGGTCGTCGTTCACCAGCAAGGCCTTTCGGCGGGGGTGCGCCGAAACCAGGAGTCGTTGCCAGGGCCGGCTGTGCGAGATCTTGCGCAGCGCGGATTGGTCGTCACGGGCTTTCCGTGAGTACCTCGACATGAATCGGAACGAATGCGAGGCGACCGCCGAGGCTGTGTCCGCCGCGGCCGGCGGAAGCGCACCAGGCGGCGCCGCGCTGCCCACGAGCTAGACCGTGTGGACTGGCAACTGTCGGGGGCGCCCCGCTGCGCGCTCCGGCCTCGTCCAGTCGCCCGTTCGTGTCTGCGGCGTTCGTTGGGTGGCGCCGCAACCGGGACACCTGGCCGCCCGACGTTGGGTGGTTGCATCCAGGTGCCCCCGTCGCGGCACCTCGGTTGGCGAAACCTGCGTCGCGCAGGCGATCTGCGTCGAGCAGGCAGGCCGGCCGTGGAGTCGCGGCTGGCGCGTCGCACCCAATGCGGGTGCGATCGCTCGCTGGGCCGGGCGCCCTCTAAGGGCCGACCTCATCCAATTGTGGTGGCCCGCGCAAGCGCAGATTTGGGTGCGGGGGCGCGATCGGGGAGGGAGGCCCGCGTCCGCGAGCGCGCGCGGCTGCGGGCGCGGCTGCGGGCGCGCGCGCTCTCCGTCGCCCCGGGCGAACCCAGCGTGCGATCCGCGAGAGCGGGCGCGCGGGCTCGACGCCGAGCGCCAGGCGCGATCCGCGGCCCCAGGCGCGCCGCAGCGCCGGGGGCCGCGCGCGCCTTGCGCCCGACCGCGCGGCAGGTGGGGGCCGCAGGCGCGGCGCGCCCCGACCCTGCCCGCGCGCCGCTTCGCCGCGCTGTAGGTGTTGAAATTTTCGGCGAAGAGGCGCGACGGCGACTGCGCGCCGCGCTGGCAGGTCGGGCGGCGTTTCGCCTGCCCCCCCCCGCCCAATTGGCTTATCACCTCGGTTCCGCGGGGGAGCGTTCCGTCTCAGCCGGGTGGTGGCGTCCAGGTGCCCCCGTCGCGGCGCCTCGGTTGGCGAAACCTGGTTCGCGCAGGCGACCTGCGTCGAGCAGGCAGGCCGACCGTGGAGTCGCGGCTGGCGCGCCTCACCCAATGCGGGTGCGATCGCTCGCTGGGCCAGACGCCCCCTAGGGCCGACCTCATCCGATTGTGCATCATCATCGTCACCAGCATCATCATCATCATAACCGGCACCGCCACCATCACCAATACCATCATCACCATCACCATCGCCGTCACCATCGCGATCACGATCACAATCACCATCACCATCGCCATCACCAACACCATCATCAGCATCATCATCATAAGCATCATCATTATCATTACCATCGTATTCCGCGTTGTCATCATCATCACCGTCATCATCAACATCATCATCATCATCATCATCATCATCATCAGTATCACTACCAGCAACATCATCACCATCGTCACAATCATTATGATTATCATCATTGTCATCGTCTGCATCATCGGCATCGCCGTCGTCGTCGTCAGTGTCATCGTCACTGTCCTCGTCATCGCCATCCTCATCGTCATCGTCATCGTCATCAGCATCATCATCATCATGATCATCGTCACTGTCGTCGTCGTCGTCGTCGTTGTCGTCATCGTCGTCAATCAACATCATCATCAACAACAACAACATCAGCATCAATCTTGTCATTTTCGTCAGCAGCAGTAGCAACTGCTGCAGCTTTTATTTCCTGCCTCCTTCCCGCGCCCTCCCACGCGGCTTCCGCTCTTCCCGTTGAGAGGTGTACTTCGGGCCCGGCCTGCTATCCAAATTCCCCCCTTCCCTCTCGGGGACTTGCCGAGCCTTCCTGCGAGACCTCGGAGGAAGAGGGGGAGCGGGGCGCACGAGAGGGAGTGGAGGGGGAGGGGCAGAGGGGAAAACGAGGAGAGAGAAGGAATAGGGCAGGCGGGGGGACGGCTGGCGGGCTGGAGCGTAGTAGTGGGGAGGAGGGAGGATAACGGGGGGGAAGGAGTGGAGGAGGAGGAGGAGGGGGAGGAGGAGGAGGAGGAGGAGGAGGAGGAGGAGGAGGAGGAGGAGGAGGAGGAGGAGGAGGAGGAGGAGGAGGAGCAGGAGCAGGAGCAGGAGGAGGAGGAGGATGAGGAGGAGGACGAGGAAGAGGAGGAGGAGTCGGATGAGGAGGAGTCGGAGTCGAGTCGGAGTCGGAGTCGGAGTCGGAGTCGAGACGAGGAGGAGGAAGAGAGGAGGAGGAGGAGGAGGAGGAGGAGGAGGAGGAGGAGGAGGAGGAGGAGGAGAGGACGATCGGATCGGATCGGTTCGGATCGGCTGTCCACGGAAATGCCCGCACGCGAGCATCTGCTCGGGGAGTGAGGTCCCGACGAGAGCCACAGCCCAAGAAGGAGGAAAAGCAGGAGCAGGAACAGGAGAAGAGGAAGAGGAGGAGGAGGAGGAGGAGGAGGAGGAGGAGGAGGAGGAGGAGGAGGAGGAGGAGGAGGAGGAGGAGGAGGAGGAGGAGGAGGAGGAGGAGGGAGGCGAGGAGGAAGAGGAGGAGCAGGAAGAGGAGGATCGGATCGGATCGGATCGGCTGTCCACAAAATTGGCTGCACGCGAGCATCTGCCCGGGGAGTGAGGCCCTGACGAGAGCCACAATCCAAGAAGGAGAAAGAGCAGGATGAAGAGGAGGAGGAGGAGGACGAGGACGAGGAGGAGGAGGAGGAAGAGGAAGAAGAGGAGGAGGAGGAGGAGGAGGAGGAGGAGGAGGAAGAGGATTTGGAGGAGGAGGAGGAGGAGGAGGTCGCGGTTCTAGGCAAACCAGCGACGCTGCCACGCTTTCAAGTCAAACCGGCCGGCGCTCGGGCAGTTGGCGCGCCCTCGGAGTGCCCTGCCATATTTCAACCGGTGCGGCTCCCCCTGGGTGGTTGGGGACAAGGAAGGAGGGAGGGGGAGGGGGGATCACGTACGGCGAACATATCCGTATGGTAGGTTCGCATCATGTTGACTGTCGGCGACCCTGTCCCCGGCGTTCAACGTTGAGCGTCGCAGGCGGTTTGCAATCGGTCGATGTTGAACGATCTGACGTTTTGGAAACGGCTGATCATTCAATGTTGAGCGATTGCCGCGGTGTCAGAAACACCGACGCCGAAGACGGCACAGCACGAGCCTGCCGTACCCGCGCCCTCGCGGGCTGGACTCCAGGGTGCGATTTCGCGGATACGCGGTCGCACATGTGCGTTCCGCGCGGGGCCCAGGGCATCCGCGAAGAAACGCCCTGTATCCGCAGTATCGCGGTCTGGGGGCCCGGCCCGCGAGGCCGCAGAGACGGACATGTTTTGCGCCGACGGGGAAGGGGGAGAGGAAGGAAGGGGAGGTGGAGGGAGGGGAGGGTGAGGGTGAGGGGAAAGGGAAGGGGATGGGGAGGAAAGGGAAGAGTCATTACCAACGCTCCCCTCTCTAGTTTATATTGCCTTGCCTCGTCCCTCCAAATCAGGGTTGGCGGGGTCAGACGAGCGGAGAGACTCCGCAACTACTTTTGTTCGAGAGTCGCGCGCGCGGCCTGCCCCTCGCCATCTCGGCCGCCCGGTCGGCTTGCGCATACGCAGATACACGTACTGCCAAGCGCATCCTAAACCATGGCTAGAGGTTCATCGTCAATCCGTCGGGATCTCACTGCTTCCCTTGAGCAGAATGTACACGAATCTCATGAACAAGAACATCATGATATGATTTTCCAAATGAAACCTTTGCTTGAGTTTGCGATGAATGGGCAAAATACTGCTTATCAGCCGAAAGCTCTTCCACGAGCTCACGAGGCAGTGCTTACGGTGAGAAAGAAGATGCGTACGGAACTTCCGAACAAAGCCACGGCCTAAAACTGGCGAGCAAGATCGCCTTCGTCCCCGTGACAGTTTCAGTGGCCTCGATTCACGCCTTTCGCGACATGTCGGCGGCGATATCCTCGTGACAGTTGACGAATCCGACATCGATCATGAAACAGGTCGGCCGGGCGCGCCTAGGGCGGACGACGGCTTGATCGACGATGACGGCGAGTGGTGCGGCTCAAGCCGAGGGGCACCACGAATGCCACCCAGCGTTGACCAGTCCTACGCGATATCGTCTGACGCTGCAGATGGAACGGCCATTGGTGCCGCTCCCATCACGAGCTCGTCTGGGGAAGGGAAATCGATTAGGTCGACCCCTCGCTCTATGCCCGTCGCGCCTCGGTCGTCGATCCGGAGGGGCACCCCGTGGCCCGTGGCCCTGGGGAGTCACTCATGTCGATTCTTCAGATATCGTTTGATTCGGAGCCCATGCGTGATGGGTGCTTTCGCCCTCCGATCGATTCGCCCAGTGATCCGCTAGCACCGCGTACACCTGCGGCGAAGCAGCCCAGGGATACGTGAGGCCTATCAGTGAGGTCTCTCCACTGGGAAAGCGGACCAAGACTTACGAAGCCCACGATGATCTTGGCGATCTTGGGTCGAGGGGTCGCGCTCGGGACAGTGCCCCTGAGCCTCATGCCCCGCCGCCCCGCCCCGCGTCGTGCGATCCGCGAGGGGCGCTACCCGGACTCGATGCTTCGAACGCGATCCTCGAGGCCCGAGGGTGTAGGGCCTGAAAGGCGATAGCAGCCGCGTGCCGCCTCTGGCGCCTCGTCGGCGTCGGCCCGCGCGGCTCGCTCGAACGCGTCGAGCTTTCGCAGCAGCGATGTCTGTTACAAACGAGGCCTGGCTCTGCGGGGTTCCCCGGGGAACGGTGCCAGGGCAACCGTGGGCAATGTAAGAAGGCCGTTTGCGGTGCTTGGTCCGTGAGATGCCCGCGCTGCAGCCTGCTCTAACCGTGTCCTGACTGCCGGCCGCCCTTCACCTGCAACTTTTCCGCTCCTCGGTGCTTTCAATGGGGAGGGGCCCGGGGGGGGGGGCGGTGTGCCATGATGGCGCGCATGAATGGGCATATCATGGCAGCGGAACTCCACCAGAGGGCTGCTGTCCGGGTGGGTTCAAGCTGAAAACGACCGCTTGGCCGCGATCCAGGCCGTCGAACACGCAGAACAGAAGCGGCGCGTCCTCGCTTCGGAGCAGGCTGAGGGAGCTTGCTTGGAGCTCACGGAGATGGCTGATCGACTTGATGCGTCGGTGACCGCCGAAAAGGTTGGCGCATGCCATGGGGAACCGCGTGACTGAGAAAGCGACGATTGCTTTCCGGGGGGCGGGTCAGAGCCAACGAACCGCTGTCTCGGAGCTGGCCAGTGAACTGAAGGCTGCCGAGGCGCGCGACGCCGCCCTGGAGTCTGAGGCCAACGCCATGGTCCAGATGGCCTCGGCCGACCAGCCGGTGGACATGGGGGCGGCTAAGCGGTCGTCGGGAAGCGCTGAGGTGGCGCGGCGAGCGAACTTCCAACGTCTCTTGCCAGCAAGCGCGAACGATCGCCTGGGAGTTCAGCACGAGCCGTGCTCGAGCCAATGCCGAGGCACGCGACCCCTTGGGAAACGCCAGATGGGTAGTACTGGAAGCGGGCAGCAGAATGAGCGCTGCGTCTCGCCGCATGGAGCTGCGTGCATCACGATCGATGAAGATCTGGGAGGCCCGGCGCGAGCCAAGCGAAAAGCGGGTTGCGTTAGAAGAGTGAATTGCTGCCCCGACTCCCCCCCGTGGCGGGCCATGTGATTGCCCGCCGCTGCGTGGGGCGCCTCGTGGCCGTGCCGCGGGCGACTCCGAGCGCGCGGCGGAGTAGAGGGTCGAAAGTGATGTGGCCGAGCGCCGGCGGGCGTCCGAGGATTGGGCGATGGCCGATCAGCGGAAGACTGCTATCGCGCTTCAAGAGGCCGCGCTGAAGATGGAGCGCCGCGCTGAGGATGGCGCCAACGAGCGGGAGTATCGCGCTGAGAAGCAGGCGAGGGTGGGGGCTCTGGCTGAGAAGCGGGTGCTAGATAAAGAGGAGAAGGCCGGGCGACTGGGGGGAAATGGAGCGACGCTCCAAGGGGGAAACGAGGCGCGGCGACGCGCTGGCGGCGCCAGTGACCATATCTTCTGGCTGCAAGCCTTCGAGCCCGAACGAAACGAGCCCAGCGGCAGCGCCGCCGGCGGGCGCGACGCATTTCGGGGCGAGGGGTCAGACGACTCTGAGCCCGGGGGCGCCGCGCCCGCGAGGCGAAAGAAGGGCCCCGGTCCTCCCGGCGACGGCGGTGGCGATTCCGACGACGATTGGGGCGCTGGCCCTGGCGAATCCTACTGGGGTGATGACGAGGGCGAGTCCTCCGACGAAGGGGGCAGCGACGACGGGGGATGGCGCCGTCGCCGCTGCGGTCCGCCTCCTGGCGGGACGCCTCCGGGTGGCGATGGAGTCGGGTTTCCCCCCGGGCGGTGTTCCGGGAGCGGCCGCGCGCTGGCGCGACGCTGGCAACGCGGGGGGATTCAATGAGGAAATCATGCCCGATGCCAGTGGCGTTTGTAGTGGAAGTGGAGCAGAAACGCGGTGAGAGGCAGTGCCTCTGGCACCCCGCAGTGGAAGGAGGCGACTCCATGGTTTTTGGAGGCCTCTAGCCTGGCCGACGTCCTGGCCGCTTTGAAGCGCTAGACCCCGACCCTAGGAACAGGGCGCCTGCGCGCGAGCCGAATCCAGCAAAACGCACGAGGAGCCCGAATGGAAGACGAGCTGAATCCCGCGACCCCGCAGAAACCCCTTTCCCGAGTGCGCAGCCCCTTAAGAAAGGGCGCCGCCCCGTGGATCGGAGGCGGCAGAGAGGGGGTGGTGACTGGGGGGGGTGGGAATATCATGGCGGGGGCCCTGATATTTCCCCTGATTTGCACCCCCCTCTTGGACGCCCCCCTCTTTGCATTTCCCGAGTGGAGTTCGGGGGGCTTTATTGACCTCGTGATGGTGTCGGATCTCATGGGCGAAGTCAACGCGATGATGTTGAACAAGTAGAAAATGCTTAGGGGTCGCGCTATCCTGCGGGCCGTAACCGTGCGCCTGACCGCCCGACAGGACCATGGTGAAGCTTATGTGTGCCAGAGTCTGATGGACATCAAGATCCGCGGTTCGGGCAAGAGGCGAATGCTGCGACGGGTGGGTGACAAATCATGAATGGGGTGGAGAAGCTCGACAAGTCGTTCCGCCCGTCCATCCAAGAGCACTTCTATCATGAAGTGCAGAAGTGCCTCAGCATGAGTATGAACCAGGCAATGTGCGATCGTTGCAATGATAAGTACGGGCGTGGATTGCTCGCGCATTTCAGCAGGCGCGTTCAGGCGGGCCGAGGCTCCGACGATCGCGCCGAGCAGCGACAGCAGCTGAACGCCCGTGTTCCCTCGGGGGGGGCGCGCGGGCGGAGGAGGGGACAGCGGCGGCGGCGACGACGATGGGGGAGTGGACTCGCTCTACGCGAGTGGCGGACGTTTCAAGCAAGAGGTCGGGCGCAAAAGGCATGCGCAGGGGAGGTGCCCTTGTTATCGGGCCGAGTTCCAACGTGGACGTCCGAGCGGTGCAGCTCCCGCGCCCGCGGCCCTTGCGATGCCCCATGCAGCCCCAGGTGGCAAGGGCGACGGGGGGGGAAAGGTAACGACGAGAAGGAGCAGCCGAAAACGAAGGAGGGTGAGATCGCGGCTTTACCCCTGATCGAAGTGGCCAGGATTCTGGGGGGGCGGGGGCTGACGGCGATCCCGGAGCACAGCGTCGAGCACAACCTCATCGACTTCACGGATTGTGCTATGCCTGTAGCCGCGGTGCCTGTTCGCTCGCCCAGGATCAATGCCCCCGGCGGCGCCGCGCAGCGACGAGCGATGGGTGACGTGCGCGCGGCAAATGGGCGGCCAATATGGAGAAGGGCGGCAATGGCAGGGCGGGGGGGTGCCCAAGGGGGCCAGGGGAAAGGGTAGAGGTAAGGAGAAGCGCCAGTGCTGGAGGCATCTAGCGAACTCAACCTGTCCTTTTGGCAAGGAGTGCTGGGGCAGAGCGGACGCCCCTGGGCATCCGTGACGAGGAGGGTCGGCGTTCGGCGACAGTGTCGCCGGCGCCGACCAGGACCAGGGCGACGCTGGCTGTGCCTGCCCGGCCCAGGTGGGCGGCGTGGCGCAGTGTGCCTCCCCGCAGTTGTATGCGCTGGATCTGGATCCCGCGCGTTGTCGCTGAATTTGTTGGCTGGCTCGGACAGCCTGAAGGGCAGCGGCCTTCGCTGTCGTTCGAAAGGGGCCAGTCGGGCGGCCCTGGCGAAGGGGCGAGACGGGGCGGTCGTCGACCCGCTCGCCCGGCTGCCGCGGCGCCTCCAGGTCAGGGGATTTGCGACGCTCCCGCGGGCCGCCCTCGATTTGTCACAGGGCGGAAAGCCGGGGGGAAGCGCCCGGCGCCCTCGGGAGGCGTGCGGGGGGTGAGCCGAAGGGTCGCGCCAGTCGACGCGGTCGCGTGCGCGTCGATTCTCTTGTTTCTGCCCCGAGCGCGCGGCCGCTGCGCGCTCCTCGGAAGGGGGGCCCGCGGGCGACTGAGACCTCGCCCGGGGGCGCCTTCGTTTGAACCTAGGTGGGCCAGGGTGAGAGAGCAGAAGACCAATGTGCACCATGGGCTGGTTCACGACGAGGCAGCCAATTTAGACCCGGAAGTCTGGTGCCTGTGGGCCGACTGGGGGCAGTACTGGGAACAGCGCTGCGAAACGCGCGTGCTCTCTCAGAGCTTCGTGCCGATACTTTCGTGGCGCAGCTGATCCAAGCAGGCTGGTCTGGCTTCCAACGTGCAGGGGTGGTGGGATCTTGTCCTCTGCCCATCGGATACGGCACCCCATGGTATTGCAATGGGCCCCCCACCTGCTGTGGGCAGATGCCTGGGGCGTGAGCACCGAATCTCAGATGAGGAGTGGAATGACTGGCAGGGTGAGGACCCGACCGCATTGGAGCTTCCGCCGCCCAAAGCTAAGAAGACGACAGACGCGGCGGCAGCTGATCTCGGGATCCGTGATCCTTGGTCTTGGTTGCTGGAGGCTTCCTCGTCTGCTGCGACCATTCCTACCCGGTGCCTCCAGGCCAGCGCGCGTTGATGCGTTATGGCGCTGGCGCCAGACGATGTAGGGCTTCGCTGCCCTCGGGGCCGGACTGGGGGACACTGGCGCTTCGTAGCCCTGGACTCTGACGCGTCGCGCGAACTCGAGTACATGGTTGACCCCCAGGTCGCGGGCCGCGGCGCCCTGTATGCCGAGGTCCCTGATGGACCTGGCGGCCCCAGTAATGCGGCCGCGCTCTTATTCTATAGATCCACCGAACACGCTTCGGGGGGTGGCTGTGGGGCGGTGTCTTACGCCGCCCCGTGCCAGCCTGAAGGTGATGATAGTTGTGGATGCTCTTTCGCACCGGCGGGCCCCGCGGAGGTTGTCGCGGACAGTGTCGGCGCGCCCGAAGTGGTGGAGAGGGCCCGAGCCTTCTGTGCTGGAACTTCAGAAAATGGCGCGCGTCATTGAATATGGCATGGGGGACTTTTTTACGTCCTGCGTCTCATTTTACGCAGGACATTGCAGGGGCCGACTCTGCGACTCCTCGGTTGGCGTGTACCCTGTGCGGTCCTGAACCGGGCAACCTCGAGGGCGGCCAGGGCGACCCGCGGGGCGAAGGGTGTCCCCCGGCCGAGGAAGCGGCAGCGGGATGTTTGCAGATTGAGGCACAGGCTGGTCTGGTGGACATATCGCCAGAAGTCGGAGGATCGCACGTGGAAGATGTGGTTCGCCGAATCCCCGACCGCCGGCCCTCCCTGGAATCCTCCAGCCCATAGCGGCGACTGTGCTGACGATGGTGCTAAATGGTGCGCGTATGGCTAGGTGCGGCTTGCTCGGAGCAGTCTGTGCACTCGCCGCTTGTGTTACGAAATGGACGGAACAGGAGGACATTTATTTCTTCTGTCTGATACATTGGAGCGACGGCGCACTTATCGAATGGTTTCTTGGGTTGGCGACAGCCCCGCGGGCGTCTGGCTCGAGCAGGGCGCAGACGCTGACCTCGCTAGCGACATCAGGGGCCATCGAAGCACGCGCCGACGCGCAGAAATGTCCGGATGCATCGCGCGAGCCCCGCAGAGTTGCAGTTCGCGACGACGAATAGCAACGTCTCAGGGCGCGCCGGAGGTGGACATCGCCCCAGCGGAAGAGGCTGTTCCTGCCTGCTTTGCCGTTGTGGTAATCACTTCCCGCATGGGCGCTCAAGGCTGAGTTCGTGGAAGACAATCTAGCCGTCGTGAAAATGTGCACTGCCGGAGGCTCATGTGAGCTACTGCGCTTGCCGAGATCCCATCGTATTGATGTTTCCGCGTTTGCAGAGCAGTTCGCGAGGGGAGTTTATGACCCGGCCCTTTGTCCGACGCAAGACCAGGTGGCGGACGTTGGCTGGAAGAGGCTCGAGCAACTCCCATCCTGGGCAAAGGTCCAATGCCTGATCCAGGTTGTAGCACTGTCGTTATCAGAGCTAGCCTGCTAGCTACATGGACTCCCTTCACCGATGAAAGGGCCTTGCCCTTGAAACCGGGGGTGTCCTCAAACCGCAGATAGGGTCGCGGTCCGTGATCGTGGCCAGCTCCAAGGTAGCAGGAAAAAAGGTCGCAAAGAAACCCAGGCGGAATTATAGAGGAAGGCCACCTGCGGACGCACCACCTCGAATGCGGGGGCGGAAATATAACGACATCAACTGGAGTGTCGGCAGTGACACCCCGTGACAGTGTCGCGGACATTCCATGTGGTAACCCGCGCGACAGTGTCGCGGGGCACCGCGGGGCAGCAAGGACCAGTGCGGGGGGCAGGGGGGGGGGGCGGGCAGCAGGGGGGCAGCGCGGGCGGCAGCGGAGGCGGCGACAACGACGACGACAACGACGACGACGACGAAGAACAAGACATGACCACCGTTTCCGCGTTCGAGCATTCAACGACGAAGCTTAAGAGCTTCAAAGGCGGCCGCATTATCCTGTGGGTCTCCTTGCCATGCTCGGGCGGATCGCCCTGCCGTCGCGAGATCGAAGTAATGTGTCGCCGCGCTGGTGATGCCGAGGCCTTGGAAAGGCTGCGGGGTCACTGGGCGACCTTCGGCATGTTAGTCAGGGCGTTTGGTAGATTCGAGAAGGAAGTCATGAAGATAAATGGTATCGCGTGTCTAGAATGGCCGACGCCGTGTCAACATTGGCGCGACCCTGAAGCCCAGGAGTACCTGAACAAGAACAACATGGTGAAATCTTGCTTGTTTGCTTGTGCATGCGGTCGAGTGGGTGCCAGGGGACAGTGAATGAAGAAGTCGTGGGGCATCGCAGCTACAGTCAACCCGCGTAATAAGGATGGGCAACATTCCCAAATATTCCCTTGCATCCTTGTCCCTTCGGCCCATCCTTGGCCGCTTTCTCTGGCCGTGCCCCACTCGAAAAACATCGAAATGGCACTCCAGGGCCCTTGCGTCCTTTCCGCGCATCCGTACTATGCGGGTTGACTGTAATTCGGATGTCTCTGCCAGGGGGATCGGGCGCGACGAAACTCGCAGGCGTGTTGGGGTTAAGGGGCGTGATTGCAAACTTGCCGAAGACTGCGCGGGCGCATTTGCTGAGCGTGTGCGTGAGTCAATCGCCGCCGCCGCTGACGATTGATGCTGCTGCTGCTGCTGTCGTCGTTCCTTCGTCGGATGGTTTTCCTCCCGCTGCCTATTGGCTCGCGGCAGCTCGGGCGCCCGCCTCTGCGGCGCCCCGAAGCCTCCGGGCCGCCGCGGCCGCAGCCGTCCGCCCAACTGCCTGGCGGTCCGTGCGAGCGCAACTCCCGGGTCAGGTCCATTCCTCGCCCGCAGATCTCCAAGGTCTGCTACTTTGGGACCTGCGCGCAACCCCGTCGCTCGCGGGCTCAGTGGGCCCGCGGGAGACCAGAGAAGAATAGCGTGTTGCGGGGCGGTGTCCCGCGCGCCTGGCAGACGCGGTGGCGTCGGTGCCGCCCGCCTTCAAGACCGTCGCGATGCCGTGCGCCGTGGCCTACGGTCACCTCCGCGGCATCTGGCAGTCGATTATGGCCAGCGGGTGCGACGCCCCCGCGATCTTCGGCCACCCGCCAGTTGAGCGCCTCCTCTGCGTCCCCGGCCTTTCCTGGCAGGAGTTTCGACGGCTTCATCAGGGAGATCCGCGAGCTCGTCGAGATCGCCAAGGCCGTTCCCAGGGGCCCCCGCTGCGGGCGGAGGTACAGTGCTGGGTGTAAAATTTGCTACTGGGCCGGGGGCGAGGATGATTTTTTGCCCGTGGGCCGAAACTTCAGGGGAGAGAAGCTTTCTTATTGGGGCAAGTCTCAGGAAGGTGACGAGAACACCGTGCATGACAGGACTATCGTGGGATTTAACGACGTTCAAGGTGGAAGCTGGGTCATTTCCCATGCATGTTATTTCGCTCCGTGCTTGTACCAGGGCGTGGGCGTTGGGCACGGACGCGCGTCCGACGAAGT
The DNA here is from genome assembly GCA_963575745.1 of Prorocentrum cordatum. Classification (NCBI taxonomy): domain Eukaryota; class Dinophyceae; order Prorocentrales; family Prorocentraceae; genus Prorocentrum; species Prorocentrum cordatum. The sequence continues at coordinate 153,602 of CAUYUJ010016641.1, forward strand.
GAGGGCTCCTTGCAAAGAGAAGTCCTTGCGTTTGCTGAATGGACGCGGCAGCGTGGCCCAGTACGTCGGTCCTGAGGTAAGGGGCCATCTTCTCAAATTCATCGTCAAGCCAAGCTACGTGTCCCAGGAGAGTGGGAACGTGCTCCCCTCCCCTCTCCGGCGCTCATACTGGAATCTCGCGGCAAATAGAGGGATTCTGCGCTTCCCTGGGCTTCGGTGCGTCGGGGGTCTTAGCTTTGCGTGTCCAGTGTTGCCCGACGTGGGCGTCTGGGATGCGCCAAAATGGGCCGTGGCGGTCGGTGGCCTCGCAGCCATCGTACTCTGCCCGTGGTGTGACAGGCAGGCGCATTCCTTCTTCCGCTTGCCGCGCCTCTGTCTTGCGCCACATCAGAATTCTGATTGGGCAATGGGCTGGCAGGCAGATCGATTTGCTCTCGGATACACTCGCAGAGGTGACACTCCCGCAGACCTTCGATTGACTGCTGCAGGACACACATGATATTGCGGAACAGCTCGCGCTGGGTGGATCAATGTGCGCGTCAGGGTCAACGCGCGTCAGGGCCATGCACCCGACGATGCCCAACTCCTTTGCGATCTGGGCTTGGCCAAGACTTGGGCAGCCCGAGTTGAGCATCCGGGCGACTGCCTCTTTCTGGGCAGAATCTTGTGCGACGACGTCTGCGCCGCGCGGCGCGCGGGTTGATCGCGGCCGCGCGTTCGAGGCGATCGCCAGGCACCTGCGCTGGCGCGCGCCGCCTCGAGGCGGCGCCCTGCGCCCCCATTGGGGCGGTAACCGTGGCCCGTTCATCTCGAGGGTTGGTGCGACGCTGGCCTGGGGATGTAAGCCGCGTTGCATGGGGGGCAGTTTCGTTCGCGAGGCGTGGCTGTCATGCAGGGGGTGCGTCCCCGTGGGCCCCGCGTGGCGTGTGTCGATCGGCCCCCCTGCCGCGGTCGCGGTCAATTTCGCCGCTGTGCAGAATCCTCCCCCGGGAAACCTGCGCTTGCGAGCGTCCTTCCAATGGCGGGCGCGGCCCGCGCCTCGCCAGAAGGACAGTCGCGTGGCCGACAGTGTCGGCCCACTGGTGGGGGGTCGGGGCCTTCCCCCACCTCCTGAGCGGGCCGCCCCCGCAGGAGGAGGCGGCGCAGGCGAAGAGGCAACGTGATGGATGCACGCGCGGTGGCAGTGCCACTGGCGAGGGGGCCCCGCCTCCGCCGCCGCAGGGACCACCGCCGCAGAAGAAGGCGGCGCTGTCGAGTGAGACGGCGAGGCGCCGCGCCCGGGGGCAGTGCGCCCGCGGGGTGCCGGCGAGAGGGCGATGGGGCCGCGGCTCCGCCCCGCCCGAGGGGGCCGCCGCCGCCGCAGTCTCAGCTGTCACCGCTTCAGGACCCTGCTTGTTCGACGGCCCCGCCGCCGCCGCGCGCGCGTCCGCCGCCTCTGGGCGTTCCTCCGCGCGGGGCTGAGCGGCAGTCGTGCGGGGTGGCGCCCCCGCCCCGCGAGGGGGGGCCAATGCCGCCTCCGGCGCCGCCGGGCAAGGCGGAGGGGGGCGCGCGCCGGCCGGCGCCGCCGCCGCCCGATTTCGCTGAGACGAGGCGGGAGGCGACGTCGCGGCCTGCGCCCCGGCCAGTGCCGGGGCAACGCGCCCGCCAGCGCCGCGTCTTCCGCGGTGGGGAGATGGGCGAGGGCCCGTGCCGACTGGCGTCTCTTCGTGGGCGCCGATGGCGAGGGCGTCGAGATGCGGGTCGAGGGGGGCGAACGGCGACGGTCCGCCCCGGGCTCCTCGAGCGGATCCACTGGCAGTGCCAGCGGTCCCAGTGCTGACCCCCCTGCTCCGAGTGTTGCAGACAGAAGGGGGCGACGTCGTTCCGAGAGTGGGGCCAGCGGGGCCGGCGAAGGTGCTTAGCGTCAGTCGTCGGGGAGGCTCGCGGCGGAGGCGCGAGCGCAGTTTCTGGTGGTCGGTGGCTTCAGCCGGCTGCCGAGCGCGCGGACCTGGCCAGCGCTTTCGCCGCTCGTCTCGCCCAAGTCACGAACTCTCAGATGGTGGAGCGCATTAGTCACCAGCGCTTCTGTCAGTGCTATGCTGTCTTCTCGGCGATGCCTGGGGCCGCGGGTATTCATTCTAGGTTCCTGGGTCTGGACATCCTCGCTTGCGCGCGGCATGCTCGTGGTGTGCACGAGTGGTGCAAACGGTCGTTGATGGGAGCTTGGAGAGGGGGGCTAGCAGAGGGGCGCAGTACATGAGCGTCAATGTCAGGGTCCGCTCCGGCTTGACGGCGCAGTTCTACAAAGACGCCAAGAACAAGTGTTCCCCGAATTTTTTCAAGCTGGGCATCAATGAGATGTGTGGTGGTTGTGACTCGTTCATTCGTGGAGGGACTTTCCTGGGCGACATCAGTGGTAGTGCCAGGGTGCCAGGGGTCATCGTGTTTGACGATCGACTGGTCTACGGTCTACTATTCCACGGAAGGAGAGCAGGTGCGAGTCATCCTGTGGGGCGGAAACAGACTCGACGCGGGTCGGGGTCGCGTCCTCGGTGGGGCGGCGAGCCGTGCTAGTGGGGGGGAATACTTCGAGCTGGAAAACGATGTTCTAGAGCAGGTCCCGTCAATTCGTGGACCAGGTTGGCTATGCCAAGACCGAAGGAAGGGTGGTGGTGGTGTTGGGCATGGGCGACGCGCGATCCTGGGGCGTTGCTCCAGGAACCGGCACTTTCGTCGCCTGGGGCACCTGGGCCAGTCGAGCTGCCGCTGCAGCCAACAATAGATGGAGGAGCTGGGCTAACCTTGCAGAGTGCTCTGGGTGCGCGGGTCCGAATTCTTTCGATGCGGGGAACCCCGAGAGTGACAGTTGGCATATCCGAACGGAACTGACGGGGCGCGCCGGACATGTTGTCGTCGCGGACATGGCGGAAAACATTATGAGGGCCGTAGCCATTTTGGCTCGGGGCGGTGTTCGCTCAAGACGTCAGGGGTTCAATACGTCAGGGGTTCAAGACGTCAGGGTTGACGTCGCCCAGGGCCCGCGTCAGGGCACGCGCGCACAGGGCTAGCCTCAGGCCCCCTCTCGTGCGGTGCGTGTTTGACGCATCGCGGGGCTGTGTTCACATCGTTTCTTGTTTTTGTTCTCATAGACATCAATAATTTCGTTGGGTTCTCAAGACTGCTCTAGGCTGTTGGACTGAAAAAGGATTTTCAGGGCGAGTATATTTTACCATCAGACGAACATTGTTGTGATTATCCCACTTCAGCTGACTTTGGTATTTATTGTGGCCCTCAGCCAGAGGATTTTTTTTGAAATATGCATTTGGCGCAGTGCCGCAATTCACGACGCAGGAGAAATAAGAGGATCATATTGCGCTGGGACTGGACATTTCTCCGGCGATGCCGTTTGTTCAGCAGGGCGCGTGCAATGTCCAAGCAGATTGGTGCACCAGAGAGGTGCCGTGCAGCTCTTCTCACATTGCAGAAGGTCAAAGTCAAAAGTAAACGACGATCGTCAGCAACGAGGGCGGCACAGATGGATCAAATTGTTGATGGCCAAATGGATGATGCCAAAATTGGAGGGCATGCGAGCAGTGAACGGTTCAGAGAAGTAAGGGCGAAAGGGGTGGGCAACGGTTCTGGTGCTTTGAGTGATCTGGCCGCGGCTCCATGTGCTGCTGTCCCGGCGCCTCATTTAGCTACAGCCCAAGCCCCTAGTGCTGCGAGTGGTCTGGCCGCGGCGTCTAGTGCTGCTGTCCAGGCGCCTCAATCAGCTGCGCTTATGCCTGAGGAGATGTTCAGGCAAATTTTGAAAGGCCAGGGCGAAGTTTCGGCGACGGTCAATGAGTTCAAAGCATCAGTGGCCTCAGATTTGCACAATGGATCAAAAGATAGACAGAGCAACGACTGATGTCAAAACATTTTCAGAGCAGATGAAGCAGGCTCGAGCGGACATTCAGAATTTGAAGAACGGAGACGCCCGATCATGTGCGAGTGGCTCGACAAGATATGGATCTGGTGGAACTGGTGATACTGGCAGTGGTGCAGGTTACACTGCGAATTGGGTACCATCGTATATTGAATGCAAAGGGTTGGTTTCACGTGATGGATGGGGAAAAAACAGAGAGATCAAAACAAGGGAGGCTATGAAACAACAAACATTGACGTATAGCATAACTAAATTATGGGGACTGGCTTCTTTGGATGCAACGCACAATGCTGTCTTTGATCGTGCGAGAACGGCTGGTGAAAATATTGGGAGAGACTAGCCATGCACACGTGGACGTATTTACTTCAAAAAGGAACCCCCAGGGGAGATCATATGGCAGGTTCGGAATTGCTTTGAGCGGGAGTACAACATGGGAAGCACAGGTGTACCAGCGAATGTAACATTTCATGTTGAATGTGCGCCGTGGAAAACACTTCATGTGCAGCAAGTTGGCAAATTCTAGAGCTGTTTTGCGGAAGTGAAGACAACGACGGGAACAGCTTGCAAGGGGGAGCCAGGACCGCCGAAAACATACATATGGATTACGCAAAATCCACAAGCAGATCCCGACACACGAGTGTTGATTGCTGAATGGGGTGTGCACAGTGGGTGGGCGCTCCATGCTAAGTATTGCATTTTGTGGGGGCAGATGCGCAGACTGAGCTGGAACCGAACCTCTTGGGATTCACTGGGGAAGGATTGGAGGAGGTGTGGATGAGGACGGAGGCGAAGTACCATGAGGAGAGGAGGGATATGCTCGTGCGCTTTCTGAATCATTTTGGCTTTTGCGCGGCCAACACCTACGGTGTGCGACGAGTGACGCGCAAGCCGTGGAGTACCAGCGGCTACTCCAGGGTGTTGGACTACCTATTTGTGCCGACACAGTTTGCAGGTACCGAGGTGGCTCGGATCAACGGCTAATTTGAATGCACGGTGGAATTTGTTGGTCCTACACAGGACCGGCCATCGCGATACAGTGATCATGCGAAAGTAGGGGTGAAGATGAAACGTGCATCAGTGCGCAAGCCTTTCTTGCGTCCTAGACCCCCGAGCCTCATCAATTGGGCCCCGGAGGATTACGAGTCTGCGAATGTATTCAGTACGCTGGCCGACGTGCAGATACAACAACATGCGAGTGAACAGGGTGACACTGATATTCAAACAGCGGGGGGGATGCTTGTGAGTGCAGGGACAATGTGTAGGCATGCACAGGGCAGATCGGACACTAAACCAATTAAGAAACCTGACCAGCTGGTGGATGTGGAAGCGGAGTTACGCAGGGGTGTCTTCAGTGAGCGCAAAAAACAACTTCTCCGACGAACAAAAAATCATTTCGAATACGGTTTAGGCGTGATCAGCTCCTCAAGGACTCCAATGGCCCCAAACGTGGACCCCGTAAGTGTATCAAGGAAACGGATTGTGACGGGACGTTGACGGAACATAAGCACACATTGGTGGAGGAACTGAACAAACATGTACAACGGTCGTACACATGTGATGGGGAGGGGGGCTCTGCGAAGAGAGAGTTGCACCGACTGCGGACAAGGTGGGGGGCAGAGGGCAGGACAACGAAGAGAGTCATATCGATGGGTGTGTTGCTGGGGGCTCGAGCTCGCCTGAAGGGCGGGGCCGCTGCGGGCTCTGATGGCCTCGTGGCGGAGATGCTCAAAGCAATGCCTTGGGATGCGTTGAGATTGATGCGGCACTCGTGTCAAGAAATTCCTGATCAGAGAAAGCCGTCCTCAGATTCGTGGAGAAAATTGTGTGTGCAGTTGATTCCCAAACTGCGTGTTATTCAAACATGTGGAGATGCTCGTGGAATATCGTTATTGAGTGTTATGAGTAAGTGGCATATGGGGTGTCTCCTTATTTGTGTTGGGGAATATGGTCGTGTGAAGAAATTGGCCACGTGCGGATTCCAGAAAAGTCACAAAGTGCATCCTCTGACGGCACCGTTACTACATATGGCACGTCATGCTACTCTCTGGGGGAAAAATGAATCAATGCATATGGGCATAATGGGCATCAAGAAAGCAATTGGCCATATGACGGTTTCGATGGTGATGCGCGCGATGGAATATCTCAAATATCCCGTTGGTTTGATTATTGCCGTAGTGGGGCCTATGATTGGACATGTACGAACGGGTGGTAAAGAAGGACCAGTGCTTTTCAACAACAGGTACGAACAAATCGGTACGAGCAGGTGGTAAAGAATGACAAGTGCTTTTCAGCATTGTGCTTGAAGCACTATGGGGATCTACTGTTGAAACCTGTGAGTTTTGTAACTTTGGAGTCCGATTGGAAGTAGACGGAACACAACGGGCACTGGTCAACCATTCCTTGTTGGCAGGTAATGTGGTCCTTCTATCGACTTCAGCAAGTCGATTGAAGCAGGTGGTGGGTATGATGACTGTGGCGCTCAGATGTGCTGGGATGGACTGGAGGATTGAAAGCTTGGGGTACTTCGTGTTTGGTTTAAAACACAGTCAAGGTGCGCAATCCTTGACATGTGAGCTTGGAGGTGACAGTTGCATGCAGGCTGGAGGCCCTGGCCTACCTCAACAGTTACGTGCTGCTGTTATTCTACCGAGGAAGGATGAATGTGAGATATTGGGGGTTAAGTTCGTGACGAACCTGAAGGGTTTTCATGCTGTGCGGCGCCGCGCTGATGCGGGCAGGCGTTTTAATAAAAAAAAATATATTATTTATATATATGTATATAATATATATATATATATATATATATATATATATATCCCTCCTTGTTTGGGGGGGGGGGGGGGGGGGGGGGGCGAGATGCTAAGTTTTATCGATCGCGGGCGGTGAGTATGAGAGGAAATTTCAATGTCGCGGCTGTGTGGGATGGAGTTGCTTTGAACATATGCTTAACATATTGCGAAATTTCGAATGGAGATGTCTTAACATGATGCGGGGACTGCACAACGAGGGGGCGGAACATGGGGGGAGTTCAATAGAAGTGTGACGTGCCCACCGCAGCATATAGCAAGTCATGGCAACAGACACTGCGTGTGATGCTACATGTAACAGGGGAGTGGACGGCGCAGGGAGATGCCGTGCTGGCGGCGACGACTCAAGCAGCATCGATGGAGGGACTTAGTCGGCTCCGCGGCAGACCACGGATCGTGGCAGGCAACGTTTGAGAAGTGGAGGTCACTCATGTGGTATGATGCCGACGGATTGGGAGGAGCTTGTGGGGCACATCTCACAGGTGCCCAACATGCAGGAGATGTTTGTGCTGAGGGATAAGGTAGTACGAATTGGCGGTTTGCGAAGACACCGACAAATGACGAGCTGGCCCGACGTCTTGCAATTATACACGAACAAACGACGATATGGGACCGTGGGATGGAGGGGATTGGTATTGAATGGTTGAGGACGGTGGTGCAATGGTTGAGGGGGGTCTGGGCGTGTGACAACAACGGGTACGCTAAACGGATTGCCAGGATTAGAAATATTATGCGTGACATGTGTGAACAACAGAATACACGATGCCCTACCTACGGGATGGATTTCTGGAATCATATTTGTAGAGAGGGCAACGCCGACGCGGGTGTGCTGACGCACCATGCGAGGGAAGGAAATTGTTACATAATTTACAAGCATGACTATATCAAGCAGAAAATGACAAACATTAAATACATCAGAGGATGCTGGGACGGTGGTGTGAGTCGTGAGGGTGCCGCAGGTGGCCACTGGATAGAAGTTGCCCCAGAGAATGGCCCGTGGGCGCTCGTGTGCTCTGAAGCCTGCATGTTTGATGTGGGCTCCGCTGTGACGGAGGCAGAAATGTCTGCTGCCGAGCGCCTGTGTACAGGTGTTGAGCATATTGTTAAAGAAAATTCCTCTGCAAAGCGGAGGCGGCGGATTTAACTGGCTCTAGCCTCTACGCCTTGTGTCGCCGGACCAATTCATCAGTCCATTTCTGTGGGGGGCTTGACAAAGCCTCTCAGGATCCGGGGCGCGATTTCGAATGGAGTGCCCAACCGTTCGGGTGACTCTGTCGGGGTCGCTCGTGGAGTGTGATAGGCATCCATTCCTGCCTTTCAGCCCCATTGATGTGCCTGCAATTGCGAACCTCGACTACGTCGACGTCGGCCCTCCGGCATTTGCTGGGTCGGTGGAAAATGAATCTTGCGAGGCGGCCTGTTTGGGCCGATGTTCCCATCTTCGCGCTCCCGCATGACGATCATGTTGCATTGCCAAGCATGCCCCCCGGCTCCGACCCGCGTGCAGAACGCGCTGGCCCCAAAGGAGCGCATGCGTGCTCGGAGTCATAGCACTTGTGGAGTCGGAGGATGCTCCGTCCCAGACAGTGTCCGTGGACACGATGAGGTGGATCAAGACGGCGGTGGGTCCTGCGGGCTTCGCTGTGGATGGCCCCAGGGAACGCAGAGGGAATATTTTCGCTAAGTGGACGGCTATCCAGAACAGCATCCTGGAACACTTGCCCATGCACAATAGAGAACCGTACCCCAAGTGGCATGGGCGGAAGTCTCGTCCGCTGTGAGAATACGTTCGAGGCTTTGGACAACGCCAGTCGCCGATCATCATCGGGCAAGGCCGACGCAGGACGGCTATCCTGGACGCGCTGATCGGTGTACCCGTTCCGTGCGACGGCGTGGCAGAACATGATTTCGTGTTGGAGCGATGCTCCCTCCAGCATGTTGCTTCGAAGAAAATGAATGGCCCCAGATGTAGAGATCGAAGCATTCGCGATGACAGAGATTACGAACACATCCTCACAGGCCTGGATTGCACAACGCATCCGCGTTGCTCTTCCGCCGATGCCGTCGTGAGACTACCTCGGTAATTATGTTATCGAATATCGTGCCTCTCGACGATAGTATACCACTAGTGCCCCGAACCCAATGCTGTGTGATCTCTTCGATCTGGGCGACGTGCGGTGCAACATTAACGAACATCACGCAATGCTGACACTTCCGTGCGCGTTGCCGCTTGGATGAGTCGAGCACAAGCATAGCGCGGGCTGGCGTTACTTCTCCCACGCCATGACGCGAATTGCATAGGTGCTGCACTCAAGGCCAGCGTTTTCGTGACATCCCGTGAGGTTGATGGTGGGTGGGGGCCAAAGCCAAGAAGGGTTCGAGGACGCAGGCCGCGGGAGTGTACGCTTTTGAGGACACAGGGGCAGTGCCTTTTATACACGCTGGGTACTCTACCGCCTGCGAGATGTCGGGGGGTGGCTTGGATGCCACTTGTGGCTTCCAGTTGCTCGCTCCCACAACGCAGACAGGATGGCAGGACGGGGTCTTTGTTGTTGATGACAGCCGGGCGGGCGGAAGCAGTGGTGTTGTTCGCGCCCATCAGACATTCTTCGCGCGGCCTTGCGGCTATACTTCGCGGCTGCGCCTGAGTCGCACGCTCAGGGACTGTGGAGGTTCAATCGTTCAGTTTCCAGTGGGGACGAGTTCGAGTTGGACTTCAGGGCCTCAGTAGGTCCTGCCGCGCTCAGGGAGGCCGCAGGCGGTGAGCGGGAGGCGCCGCCAGTGGAAAACTGGGGAATCAGGAAAGCAGCGCATGTGCGCGAAGTGACACCGAGCCAGGGAAGGAACGAAACCTGCGGGAGATGAGAAGGGATCTGTGCAGCGCACGTCAGAAGGCGCAGATCGAACATATCAAGTCCGACCAGAGAATGCTGGTGCAGTCGCTCAGTGACTACGTAACCCAGAAAGGAATTCCAATCCATGGATAGCTTTCCCTTGCTTCTCCCTGGATCTTGATTCGCGCGCGTTCTCCTCGCCCTTTGGAGCTGACCCCTCAGAAAGAACATTTGCCACATCTAGAATATTCGCGAGGGTGGCCTCCAGTTTCCAGAGCCCCACAGGTGTTGAGCCCGATGCGAGATGGAGGCGCCGCTCGCTGGATAGTCTATCGTCATGCCAGCGCGCTGATGCGGCCCTGGGGGAGCAGGGGCCGCATGCGATGACAGTGTTATCGTCCTTGGAGGCTGGAGATGGCATTCCGGAGGATGATCCCGGCGGCAGTGCGGCTAGCCTTCCTCCTGAGCCGCAGAAGCGTGCGCGCGCGAGGGGCCGCTGTCTGATGCGTCGCTGTCCCAGGGGTGAGCAGCTTTTCGCGCTGGCTTTGCAGTTCCGTCGGATGCCTCGGTTTGTCTGGGTTCGAGCCAATTTGCAGGATCAGCGATGGAATCCCCATTCGCCGTATGACTGATGGCCAGCCTCGGGATCCTAGGCGACAGCCCTCAGACTTCTAGCCTGAACCAGTGGAAGACAGCGCCGCCCTGGACTTACAACTCATGAACACTGGCGTAAATCGTGATCGCCACGCGTCTGTGGCTATGTCTTACTGTCATCACTTCTATATATATGTATATGTATTGTAGCGGCCTCAGGCCAGTGCCGCCGATCCGGGGCGCTCCAGATGATGATGATGATGATGATGATGACGATGATGATGATGATGATGATGGTGATGGTGATGGTGATGGTGATGGTGATTGTGATGGAGATGGTGATGATCTCGCCCCCCGCACCCCCCCTCCTCTCCTGCCCCCCCCCCCTCTCCCCTGTCCCCCCCCATCCTCTCTTCACTCCCCTCCTCTCTCCTGCCCCCCCCCCTCCCTCTCTCCTGTCCACCCCGACCCCCTCTTCCCTCCTTTCTCTTGTCCCCCCCCCCCTCTTCCCTTGTCCCACCCCTCTCAGCCTCCTCCCCCCCCCTCTTTCCTTCCCCTTACTCCCTCCCTTCCTCTCTCCTGTCCCCCCCTCACCCTTTTCTCTTGTCCACGCCCCCCTCCGCAATTACTCAATATGACTACTCTCCCTCTTCCCCTGATGACGTCTTGGGAGTGTTCCCGCGTGTTGTTTTTTGCGCGCAGGTTTCCCCGGAGCTAGGTTTTCGCCTGCATTTGTTTCCAAAATGCTGCTCTCGCTGAGGCGCTGGCTTCATTTTCGGGCCCCGCTCGTTCCGAATATTGCTCCCGCTGCAGCGCAGGCGTCATTTCCGCCGGCGCCTGGGCCGCGCGCCCGAGCCGGCGCCCGGGCCGGCGCTCGGGCCGCCGGGCCCGGAGCCGGTTCCGGCCGGCGCCGGAAAGTCGAGCTCCGAGGCGGCGCCGGAAAACGGCAATTCCAATACACATTTGCGAAGCGTCTGGAGCAAGGCGTCTGGATCCCACAGGCGTTCAGCGTGTGGGAGGGGGGTGCGTCGCCGCGGGCGGCGCGGCAGCCATCGCTGCCTTCTTCGTCTTCTTCGGGTTCAGCGAGATCGAGGTCAGCTAGGCCGCTGCACTTGTTATTGTTATTGTGTGTGCTAGGCCGCCTGCACTTGTTATTGTTATTGCTACTGCTGCAATTGTCTCTTTTCCTCTCTCTTGGAACGACGGAGTGCTGGGGATCCGACTTCAGTCACGCGGACTGGGACTATCTTGCTAGACAGGTCGGGACACCTCGAGGTGACAGGAGAGCTGTTATTTGTGTGCCATCGCTCACACCAACAGTACCGTTTGTGCAGGGTGAAGGTTACGATTTCAATATCTTGCGTAACCACTTCGTGCAGGGTGAAGGTTACGATTTCAATATCTTACGCAGCCACAAAAGGAAGATGGCTGCAGCAGGTTCTTCAGTTTCAGGTGTTGCACCAGCGATGCCAGCAGGTTCTTCAGTTTCAGGTGCTCCAGGCTTGCACGCGGTGGGCCAGGACATGACAATTGATGATGGGGGTGGGGCGTTTGCTAGAGCTGTCCGTGCTCGTAATGTCAAAGGAGGAGGGAAAGGAGAAGGAGGAGGTGCGGGACAAACGTTGGGTGCGAATGAGGTTGCCCAGGAAGCTGGCCTTGACATTGAACAGATGTTTCGATCCATCATGACGGGGCAACAGACTATGACGGCAGACATGCAATCGTTCAGGAACTCTATTCGTACGGAAATGGACGGTCTGAAAACATCTCTGGACTCCAGGGTATCAAAAACAGAATCGGCGATCCAGGACCTCACCAATGAAGTTCAGAAGCTCAAGCAGGGGGACGGGCTGTCGGTAGCAAGTGGATCCACGAAGGCGGGTACGGACAGGCACGATCCTGGTTGGAATCCACGTTATGTTGAGTTCAAGGGGTGGGTTTCAAGGGAGGGATGGAGGAACCGTGAGATACGTCAGCGGGAGGCTCTTTCACAGGAGGCACTGACGACGGCGATGAATGGTCTCATTGACTCTAAACAAATTGATGCTACACAGAGGGTGGCACTGGACTTGGATCGGACGGTTCAGGAGAATACTGGTAGATATTGGCCGTACACGAGGGGTCGGATCTATTTCAAGCCAGGTACATCCTCTGAGATCCTATGGGAAGCGAAACGTGTGTGGGAGAATGACTACAGGCGGGGACTCATTTCATTGCCTCCCAATGTGCGATTTCAAGTTGAATGCCAGCCATGGAAGATAGAACATGTTCGGGCGGTAGGACGGTTTCAAGCACTATTTTCTGATATCAAGAAAAATGCGACGGCTATTCTTCGAGGTGAGACGGGTCCGCCAATGACATACATGTGGTATATGCCGAATGCTGATACTACACAAAAGACTTTGATTGCAGAATGGGGACCGACAAAAGGATGGAACCTCTATGGTGATAATTTGACACACGTTGAGCCCGATATTAATCAGGTGCAGTTTCTTCAGACACTACGGTGCCCGAATCATTGACGGGGCGGTAGGGCTGCGACAGAGACCGTGGTCGCAACCTGAAATGTGCAGAAAATATCCGACGGTCAAGTACCCAACCTGGTCGCGGTATGTGAAGCCAGGTCAATTCAAATGGTGTGTCTGCAAGAGTGTGAGCATACCAGTGCAAATACTTTTAACAGATGTGGATGGGAGATTCACTATAGCTCCTGCTCCAAGGCGGCGGTTGCATGGTGCAGGGATTGGGCACCCCATGTGATTGCTCGACGGAGTGGGGTACGATTTGCGTGTGTTGAATTCAGGGGTGCTCTAGTTACATCAGTGTATCTACCATGTGTGATGCGTGATGTTGACCACTTGGGGGAATAGTTAGATGTACTTGCTAAGTGCAGTGTTACTATGTTTCAAACTACACAGGCTGGAGTCAAACCATGGGTGGGGATGGATGCTCAGACGGAACTTGAACCAGATATGCTGGGAATGACGGGAGGAGGTCTTATGCAGGTGGACGGGGGGAGGGAGGAGGCGAACTACCATGCAGAGAGGAGGGACATGCTTATGAGGTTCATGAGTACTTGGGGGATCTGTGTGGCGAACACATATGGAGACCGACGTATCACACATATACCGTACTGTTCCACACATGTGCAGCGTGTGCTTGACTATATACTCATCCCTACACGCTGGTGCGCGGATGAGGCAAGAGCTCACCAGGAAATGAGATGCCAGGTCCAGTTTGTGGAACCCATCAAAGCTACGCCAGGTATACGTGCAAAAGCCAGTGCCTATAGTGATCACGCTCTGGTCTGGGTAAATCTCAAGACGACGGAGATCAGGCGCCCAGCTTTGCCACCCCGCCCGGTGTCCATGGTTGGCTGGCAGCCGACGGATGACACGGCGAGGAACATGTTTCGTGTGCTTGCGGATGTGTCGATTGAGGGACTTGCAACGGACACGGTAGGGACGGACCTGCAGCAGGTCGGACGGGTACTCTTGGAGACGGCAAAGCTTGTGGACCACACTAAGGGGCGCCCCAACTGCAAACCTATTCAGAGGCCCAGGGAGCTCATAGAGGTGGAGTCTGCCATCAGGCGTGGGGCCCTTGGGAATACTCGTAAACAACTGCTGCGTAGGAGGAAGACCCTTAGGAGACAGCATAGGAGGAACCAACTCCTGCAGGACCACAGGGGATCCAGTAAGACCTCACGGTGTATCCTCAAAGAGCTGGAGTGTGAGGGTGTGCTGACAATGGACAGGACTAGGTGGAGTACGGAGATCACTAGGTATGCGACGGCGTCTTACACGAACTCGGAGGAGGAAAAACGGACTTTGGAGGCCTTTCAGGAACTCAGACACAACGACCGTGGGGTGGAGGGAAGAGTCATCACGATGGGCATGCTCATGCAGGCTCGTGCGTCTTTGAAGCCTGGCACGGCACCCGGCAGCGATGGAGTCGTTGCTGAGGTCATTCGTGAGTTGCCGTGGAGGAGCCTCTTGTTTGTGCGGCGTGCTTTCCAGGGGATTTTCGAGCAGGGAGCCTCCAGCCCTGAGACGTGGAGGCAGCTCAGTATCCAACTTGTGCCGAAGATGCGGGATGCTACACGACTCTCCAACACCAGAGGGATTTGCCTGATCAGTGTGATGAGTAAATGGTACATGGCATGTGTGTTGCAGTTTATTGATGCATTTCCCGTGAACCGACGGTTGTGCACATGCGGATTTGAGAAGGATCAGAAGGTTACTAACGTCACGGCACCACTATCACACCTTACTAGACATGCAAATGTGTGGGGGAAGGCGGAGTCTATGCACGTGGGAGTCTTGGACATACACAAAGCTTTCGATAATGTCACACGGCACACTATCATCAAGGCCATGCTGTACCTTAAGTACCCTGTGTGCCTCATCAGAGCCATTGTGGAGCCCATGCTGGATAACATTGGTACCTTTGAGTTTCAGAACGTGTGCGGCGATGAGGTGAGATACAACAAATCGGTCCGAACGGGAGGAAAGGAGGGACCCATACTTTTCAATATTGTCTTGGAGGCCATCTGGGGATCTGTGATTCAGACTTGGGATACCTTAGGATACGGTGTCCGACTGGAAGGGGAGGGGACGGACGGTGCTCTTGTACACCACTTCTTGTGGGCGGACAATGTTACGCTCTGTGCTGCATCGCAGCTCCAGCTACAACAGATGATCGGTATGATGACGGTAACACTCAGACGGGCAGGGATGGACTGGAAGGAGGACTCTTTGGCGTATGTACTTTTTGGCCAGACGTACACAGGTGGCGATCCGCCGCTGCTCTGCCCGCTCTCGCCAGCCATCTGTGCGATTTCTGGAGATGAGGATCTCCCAGAGCACTTGCGCTCGACTGTCGTTATGCCGAGGAAGGAGGAGGTGGAGGTACTAGGAGTGAAGCTCAGCTCGGAAATCAAGGGATATCACGGCTTGTATCATCGACTGGAGAAAGGGAGGAAGGCCTATTTTGCTGACATCCAGTTTTATCGCTCCAGATCGGTCTCACTCAAAGAGAAGTTTCGCAGGTATGCCGCTCGTGTGCAGTCTGTGGTGTACCACGGATGTATAGGCTGGCCGTGCAATCTACGACTGCTGGAGAGGATTAAGGTCTGGGAGGGGAGGTGTCTCAACGGTATGCGAGGATTACACAAGAGGGAGGAGGAGACGTGGGAGGAGTTCAGGGACAGGACCACACCGAAGTCATACGAGCTATTCTTGCAGGCTGGCCACTGCAGTCTCCTAGAGAAGGTGGTCCGAGCCAATTTCGAGTTTGCGTTGGAGCTGGCCCAGTTTCATGATCGGGCCTTCGCCTCCACGGACTTGCGTGGGGCACGAGCCTGGCGTCGGACGCTGCAGGCCATGTTACACTGTGCGGGGGAATGGTCACTACGGAGGGACACACTTGTATCCATGTTCACGGGAGCCAGGAGGAGGGAAGGTACGAGGAGAGTGGGAGGGAGAGCGCATGCAAGCACTGACAGCTGGCATTGTCTTATGCTGGCGGCGAGTGGTAATTTACGCTGGTTCAGCACCAAGTGGAATGCGACGGACTGGTGGAATGCAGTTGCGTGCATGACAAAAATACAGCCTCGATGGGAGCCCATCTTCAGGAAACCGCCCTGTGCTCCTTGCCCTGTGGATACGTGGGACTCCCCTGAGGACTCCGACAGGCTCGCTCGTAGGATTGCCCACGGATATAACAACGAAACTGTCTGGCAGGAGGGCTCGGAGAGCTCATTGTTGGTTGAAAGGACTGGTGATAGTATGTGTATGGTGAACTGGGCCCGAGGGATCTGGGAATGCCGTGATCGTTCGTACCGCAGGAGAGTGCACGGTCTACAAAACGATATGAATCAACTGGCGGAGGATTACGACATCAGGTGTGCCACTGTAGGGACGGATCCGTGGAAGCATATCAACAGAGAGTTCAATTGTGTTGCGGATGAGTTGACTTGGGAGGCGAGGAGGGGAAGGACGGGAAGATGGATTGACTTCAGATATTTACGACAACAGAGACATTGTATCAAACGTATCCGTGGAGGATGGGACGGTGGCGTGAGTGTTGAAGGCTCTGCTCTAGGTTGCTATGTGGAGGTCTCATTTGGGGACAACCACTGGCGACGAGTTTTCCAGGAGGCTTCTTTACTCCCTCTGGGGGCCACTGTTACAGATGTGAGCTCACAGCTTGTGAACGCCTGCTCCAAGGTGTTCGGCAGATTATCTCTGAGATCCTCGGGCCTCCAACCCCAAAGAGGTTGAGAGGGCGCGAGGGACCCTAGGGACTCTGCACGGCTAGGGCGCACGCGCCCTGTGTAGCCGACCCCAACACCCAACGCCCAATACACATTTTTCTGCTGAAAATGCTCAATTTCTGCTTCCGGCGCCCGGGAAGCCCCCCGGGCCGATTCGGCGTGCTCCCGCTCGTTCCGCGTCGTGATCCCGGTGCAGCGCTGGCTTCATTTCCGCGCTTCCGCTCGTTTCGACTCGTGCTCCCGCTGCAGCGCTGGCGTCCTTTCCCGTGCCATGCCACGGCATGCAATGCAATGCTAGGTTGATCCTACGCTTCGCGGTGCTCCTCTACGCCATGCCATGCCGTGCTCTACAATGCGTCGCGTACCCTTTCGGGATCACTGCCCTGCTCGACATCCGATTGTGCGAGTAGAGAGGGGATCTGCGCCATGATAAGGTGGTAAGGGATGGGAGGGATCCGAGGGGTCCTGCCCCCCCCCCTCTCTTCCCCCCTCTCCTCTCTCTTGTCCCCCCTTCCCCTTCTCTCCTTTCCCCGTCCGCCCCTCTCTCCTCCCCCCCCCCTCATTCTCCCTGGGGGGGAAGGGTGGGGGCGGGGCGCCCTGGCGCCCGGGGGGCAACCGGGCCCGGGAAGGGTCGGCTGGCGGCGGTCTCCTGGTGCCAAACCACGCTAAGAAGCACGGGGCGGCGGTGCCAGAATACGGGGGGGGGCAGTGGGAGGAAGGAGGAAAATGTAGGGCGCAGGGGCGGCAAAGCAAGGTTAGGCGAAGGGGGGGGGGGGGGCGTCGGCATGGGCGTGCATGGCGGTCGCCGTGTGGGGGGCAGGGGCAGTCGTGGGCGTCGTCAGGGCGTGGGCGCGTTGGTGGTGGTGGGTCGCGGGCGTGGTCGTGGGCGTGGTCGTGGGCGTGGTCGCGGGGGCAGGGGGCGGGGCGGGGGGCGGTCGTGGGCGCGGTCGTGGGCGTGGCCGTGGGCGTGGTCGCGGGCGTGCTCGCGGGGGCGGGGGGCGGGGGAGGGGGGCGGTTGTGGGCGTGGTCGTGTGGGAGTGGTCGTGGCCGCGGTGGTTCTTGTCGTGGAGGTCGCGGTGGTTGCAGCGGCGGTCGTGCTGGTCGTGGTGGCGATCGTGCTCAATTGCGCAGCGCTGAGGGGCAGTTCTGCGATGCCGAAGGCATGGCAGCGCTGGATCTTCCTCCAGATGGAAGAGATCAGGCCCGACCGCTCGGCCCCTGGCAGGTCCCGGCCGTAGGGGCGGACGAAGGCGACCAGCTCGTCCGCTGGCCGGCCGCCAGTCTCCAGGACGGCAGGGATAAGTTTCCCGCCGGAGGGGAGTAGCGCGCCCGCTTTCTGTCAACCGCCTGAGCAGCCGCGGCCCCGTCCGTGCGAGCCCTGGCCTGCCTGCGAGCGTTGTTGTCGCTGTGTTCGCATCTTACAGACCAGTCCACGTAGACGAGGGCGTTGGTGACGGCGTCGCGCGTGGCCACGTCGAGGGTGGCTTCCTCCCAAGCGCCAGTGTCGGGGTGCTGGCGGCCCCAAGCAGGGGCGCGCTGCTCGGTCGCGGCCCGGTGGCCTGTCTGCTCGTAGTGCCAGGGCGCACTCCAGTCGCGCAAGGAGTTGTGCATGTAGTCTCTGCTGCCCCCGCACCCGCGCTTCCGGGCGTGCCAGCCCTTGGCGTCCAGTACTTCCCCGTATAACGAGCCGTCCTGTTTGCGGTGCTGGCGGCGCGCGCCCGGGGTGCAGACGTCGCAGCTGAGGCGCATGCGCAAGTTGGCCAGGAAGTGGGCGTCTGGCAGAGGCGCGTCGCCCTCCTCGCGCGGTAGGAGCCGGGCCCCTGCGCCAGGTCCCCCGGCTCCGCGTAGAGCGAGTTGGCCGTCCTCGCTCGAGGTCCGGAGGAGTCGTTCTCTCTTGGCGGCAGAGGTCCTCTTTCCCCAGTGTCCTTGTTGTTTGGGTCTTGGGCTCGGCCAGGAGGGCAGCCCAGTCCAGGGGTCGGTCTTCGCCTCTTGCCGGTCGACCTCCGCTTCGGCGCGGCGCCGAGTGTCCCCCCTCCCCCCTCTTTACAATTATTCAATATGAATACTACTCTCCTCCTTCCCGTGATGACGGGTTGGGAGGTTTGCCCCCCCCCCCCCCCCCCTGCGCATTGTTTTCTTGCGCGCAGGATTCCCCGGAGTTGGGTTTTGGCTGGCATTCTTTTGTTCAAAGTGCTGCTCTCGCTGAGGCGCCGGCTTCATTTTCGGGCCCCGCTCGTTCCGAATCGTGCTCCCGCTGTAGCGCTGGCCTCATTTCCGTGCTTCTGCTCGTTCCGAATCGTGCTCCCGCTGCAGCGCTGGCTTCATTTCCGCGCTTCCGCTCGTTCCCGCTGCAGCGCTGGCGTCATTTCCGATTTCCCGTGCCATGCCACGGCATGAAATGCCATGCCACGGCATGAAATGCAATGCTAGGTTGCGTTCCGCTGCGCGATGCCATGCCTTCAGCTGAAATTGTGCTATGCAGTGCTTCAGTGCCACGTCGTGCTATGCCATGCTACGCTTTGATTTTCAACGCCATGCTATGCAATGTTATGTTCGGGGCCTCTGTGCGATGCCATGCTTGGCGTTGCAAAGCTTTGTGGTGCAATTCTTCACTACGCCACGCCACGCCTTGCTGTGACATACTACGCTTTGCGGTGCTCTTCTACGCCATGCCATGCCGTGTTCTACAATGCATCGCGTACCCTTCGGGATCCTTGCCCTGCTCGACATCCGAATGTGCGAGTAGAGAGGGGATCTACGCCATGGTGAAGGGTGGGAGTGATGGGTAGGATGTCAGACATGACGCGAGCGCACTTAGCTTGCCTGTCCACCCCTTTCCCTTCTCCCCGCCGCCTTTCCTTTCTCTTGTTCCCCCCCCCTCCTTCTCTCTTGTTCCACCCCTGTCTTCCCCCCCCCCCCCTCTGTCCTGGTCCCCCCCCCTTCTTTCCTGTTCCCCCCTTCTCCCCCCCTTCTCCCCCCCTCTATTGCCCCTCCCCCACTTCCCGTCCCCCCTCGTTGCTCTCCTTCCCCCCCCCTTTCTCCCCCCCCCCCCCTTCTCTTGTCCCCCCCTCCTCTCCGCTCCCCCCTCTCTCCTGCCCCCCCCCCTCTCTACTGGGGGCTGGCATGGGGGGAGGTGCCGAGCACGTAATTCGTCAGGTAATCACGCCCCCCCCCCACGCCCTCCCTCCCAAGCAGAGCTGCAGCTCATGTTGAAGCAAAGCTTCAGCGTAGACGTCTTAAACTCACGCGCCAGATCGGCGGAAAAATATTCCCCAATCAGAGCTTGCTTCTGTACGGGTCCAAGCGGATTCATATGGTTAGGTTAGGTTTGCCGCCGATTTTCGGTGCACGCCCGGGTGCCCGGGTGCTCGGGGGTGCCCGGGGGTGCCCGGGTGCCCCGGTGCCAGCGGGTGCCTGGGCGTGCCCTGGTGCCCGGGTGCCCTGGTGCCCGTGTGCCCGGGCGTGCCCGGGGGTGCCTGGGAGTGCCTGGGGGTGCCCTATAGCCCTATAGCCCAATAGCCCTATAGCCGTACACCTCTATAGCCCTATAGCTCTATAGCCCTATAGTTCAATATTCCTCAATCAAAGCTTGCTTCTGTAGGGGTCCTAGCGGATTCATATGGTTAGGTTCGGTTTGCCGCCGATTTTCGGTGCACGCCTGGGTGCCCGGGTGCCCGGGGGTGCCCGGGGGTGCCTGGGTGCCCCGGTGCCAGCGGGTGCCCGGGCGTGCCTGGGGGTGCCCTGGTGCCCGGGTGCCCTGGTGCCTGGGTGCCCGGGCGTGCCCGGGGGTGACTGGGGGTGCCCGGGGGTGCCCTTTAGCCCAATAGCCCAATGGCCGTACAACTCTATAGACCTATAGCTTTATAGTCTATAGCCCTATAGCTCAATATTCCCCAATCAGAGCTTGCCTCTGTAGGTGTCCTAGCGGATTCATATGGTTAGGTTAGGTTTGCTTCCGATTTTCGGTGCGCGCCCGGGTGCCTTGGTGCCCGGGGGTGCCCGGGGGTGCCCAGGTGCCCCGGTGCCAGCGGGTGCCCGGGCGTGCCTGGGGGTGCCTTGGTGCCCGGGTGCCCTGGTGCCCGGGTGCCGGGGCGTGCCCAGGGGTGCCTGGGGGTGCCCCGGGGTGCCCTATAGCCCTACAACTCTATAGACCTATAGCTCTATAGCCCTATAGGTCTGGTTCGGTTAGGTTTGCCGTCGATTTTCGTTGCACGCACGCCCGGGTGCCCGGGTGCCCGGAGGTGCCCGTGGGTGCCCGGGTGCCCGGGTGCCTGGGTGCCCGGGCGTGCCCGGGGGTGCTTGGGGGTGCCCGTGGGTGCCTTATAGCCCTATAGCCCAATAGCCCAATAGCCCTATAGCCCTACAACTCTATAGCCCTATATAGCTCTATAGCCCTATAGCTCAACAGCCCTATAGCCCTATAGCCCTATAGCCCCCTAGCCCTATAGCCCTGATTGGGTTTTTCTCCGGTATCATTCATATGGTTAGGTTAGGTTTGCCGCCGATTTTCGCTGCACGCACGCCCGGGTGCCCCGGTGCCCGGGGGTGCCCGCGGGAGCCCGGGTGCCCGGGTGCCTGGGTGCCTGGGCGTGCCCGGGGGTGCCTGGGGGTGCCCGGGGGTGCCCTATAGCCCTATAGCCCAATAGCCCTATAGTCCTACAACTCTATAGACCTATAGCTCTATAGCCCTATAGCTCAATATTCCCCAATCAGAGCTTGCCTCTGTAGGTGTCCTAGCGGATTCATATGGTTAGGTTAGGTTTGCCGCCGATTTTCGGTGCGCGCCCGGGTGCCCGGGTGCCCGGGGGTGCCCGGGGGTGCCTGGGTGCCCCGGTGCCAGCGGGTGCCCGGGCGTGCCTGGGGGTGCCTTGGTGCCCGGGTGCCCTGGTGCCCGGGTGCTCGGGCGTGCCCGGGGGTGCCTGGGGGTGCCGGGGGGTGCCCTATAGCCCTGCAACTCTATAGACCTATAGCTCTATAGCCCTATAGCTCAATATTCATATGGTTCGGTTAGGTTTGCCGCCGATTTTCGCTGCACGCACGCCCGGGTGCCCGGGTGCCCGGGGGTGCCCGCGGGTGCCCGGGTGCCCGGGTGCCCGGGTGCCCGGGCGTGCCCGGGGGTGCCTGGGGGTGCCCGTGGGTGCCTTATAGCCCTATAGCCCTATAGCCCAATAGCCCAATAGCCCTATGTCCTACATATCTATAGCCCTATATAGCTCTATAGCCCTATAGCTCAACAGCCCTATAGCCCTATAGCCCTATAGCCCCCTAGCCTTATAGCCCTGATTGGTTTTTTTCTCCGGTATCATTCATATGGTTAGGTTAGGTTTGCCGCCGATTTTCGCTGCACGCAACGCCCGGGTGCCTTGGTGCCCGGGGGTGCCCGCGGGTGCCCGGGTGCCCGGGTGCCCGGGTACCCGGGCGCGCCCGGGGGTGCCTGGGGGTGCCCAGGGGTGCTCTATAGCCCTATAGCCCAATAGCCCTATAGCCCTACAACTCTATAGCCCTATAGCTCTATAGCCCTATAGCTCAATAGCCCTATAGCCCTACAGCCCTATAACCCCCTATCCCTATAGCCCTGATTGGGGTTTTGCTCCGGTATCATATCTATATCTATATATCTATAGCTATATGTACATGTATATATATATATATATATATATTTATATACATATTTCTCTCTCTATATATATGGCCTGAGCTGGGCTGCTACTGTGCTAGTGTGAACAACATTCGTGTGGGTACCCTTATCTTTCTAGTCATTGAATATCAACCATGTGGCTCCCCCACCGCAATCCATATGGAGATGTGTACACCTCAACAAAAAACGTATTTCCATTGGGCTAACGCAGGAGTCCAGAGCCCCAGCGAGAGTATTGCCGCTGAGTTGGTGTACATAACGTCTAGGGCCCTGGAGGAGGCGCCGCGTCGACGTGCGAGACGTGGGCCTGACCTCTCGGATGATGTGGAGAGCTATACTGGGAGCTTGTCGCCATCCGTCCAATCTGCCGGATCGGTTGTCGAGGTGACGGTGGCCTATGGCCGTGCCGCGGGTCCTTCGCCTCCTCCGGCTTCTGCGGCGCGAGCCCTGGGCTCGGATGCCGATTGGGGCTCGGATGTCCAACTTCCCATGCCACTCGCGGAGCCAGAGGCCCGCCAGTGGCGGGTCCTGCTGAGACAGAGCGCCCCCCCGACGCACCTGCATGTATATCGCTGCAGGCTGTGGCAGCCGAGTCCGAAACTGATTCCGAAGAGAAAGTTTCGGAAGCTCAATCGGTGCCCGACGTCAAACGGCAGGAGGGGCAACAGAGGGCGCACCTCTAACCTGGCGGCCGTCCCATCGCGATTGCCGGCGATCCCATAATTCTACCATGGGTCAACACTGACATGGGCTATATCCCTCTCGATCGAATCCTTCGTAATGTTCGCGCAGACGTGTTGCCTGAGTCTGTCAGAGCGGCGGGGCACTTCCGACTCACTGGCGTACCGAACCCCCCGAAGGACCGGCACATGAGGAACGGCGGCGCGCGGAATGCGCGCGCTGGGGTGAGCATCCCCCGCTGCCTGCGCCTGGCGTGGAAGAGGTGGGGCGATTGATGGTCGACCCTACAACTGCGAGGAAGTTGGAGGCAGCGCGTAGTTCAGGTCTTGCCCTGCCCGTTCCGCACTGTGCCGAAGACGATATCCAGTGGATCGACCTGCCATCGAGGAGAGAGAGTTTACGGGTGACGCTGTCCCGGAGATCTCCGCGACCTGAAAATGACAGAGTGTCCGCGGACAAACGTGTACAGGTGCGTTGCAACGCAATAGAGACAAATGAGTTGCCCGCTGCACCGCGCAGTCGTGGCCATATGATTCCCTCTGCTGATCGTCGTCTCTGCGCATGGTGTAAGAACATGGAAGAAAATGCCGCGCGTGTAGGCGCGCTGCTTTTGGAAATGGCAAAACAAACCGCGGCCGATGTTCTCAGCTCAGTGTGCGAGGCGATGCGCGTCGTTGAGGTTCTTCGCCTGGAGGGATGCGACGGGCCATGGGCCCGACTGCTGCGCGCCCTGGGTGCGTTGCCCAGGCAGGCCGTGCACGTGCTCGGCGTTGCAATGCAGGAAGATGATGAAAAACCTGCGGTCGCTCGGCCACGTAGCTGGGGTGCGAGTTTTGGGCGAATGTGATTTCGCGATGGCAGTGCCATCCATGGTCATGATGTCGAGCGGCCCGCCGTGAGACCGATCCTGTGTCGTGCTTGCCAAGGCCATTCCCTGCGAGTGGTCTCGCCAGATCGGCTCGAAATCCGGTGCCAGCCACCCGACAGGTACCTGCAAACGGCAATTGTTGCGCCCTTGATTCACCGTCCGCACTGCAATCGATGGTCGACAGAATGATTGGCCCATAACGAGATATCACGGTCAGAGGCAGTGCAAGTTCATGTCGGCCATTCCGGTGCAGCAGAAGGATTTTCCCTCGCCTGACGACGACGTCGTCAGTAACGGCGAAGGTGCTGCCAGAAAGGGGGCATAAGTCTTTTCGAACGGGGCTGATGCCGTGTTCTCGGCGACCCCCTGAACCAGTTCCCCAGGTGGTTTCGACCGAACGGTTTGTCTCGGGCATTTTCTGCTGGAGGTCTTGATGCTCGTGCCTTTGACGTGAGCGATCCTGCTAGATTGTCTGGTCATTGCTTGGCAACGGTCTCGTCGCTGATTTTTGACATGGCCGTGCTCTGGAAAATGCCAGACGGTTCTCTCGCTATAGAGTTTCGCCCGTGCTGGAGTGACTTTCGCCAGATCATGAGAGTCGTCGTTGCTGGAGCACCGGTCCAGACAATGTCTTGAATCGCGGTGTTCGATCGCCGAATTCATGGAGTATGGATACGGCCAGTCGAAGACTCAGGTTGTGTGGACTTCACGGAGAACAGGGGAGTGTTCCGTCGATCGGGTGACCCCAAGGACATGTTGGCTTGAGCCGAGCTCAAGATGAAACTTCCCCTGCCGCTGCCGTGGGGCGATGAGTACCTCGTCTGCTCCAACGCGTGCGGAAGTCGCTTGGGCGCCCTGCGTTGCATGCGTCGCAACTTGATTATGCACCTCCAACCGTTCATCGGCACTCCTCACCGCGCGTAGGCCGCAAGGCCGCGGGAACTGCTGGGGCTCGAGAGTCGAGAAATCAGTCGTCGAAAGAGAGACCAGGGACATTGTCCCCAACCCTGCGCAACTTTGGGGGTTAGTGAGATTCTCGCAAGGTCGCCTGACCGAGAGAAGATCTCTCAAGAGTGAAGTCCGATGGTTCGAGTTTCTGGCTGCAGATGAAGGCTCGGGAGCTTCTGGCTACGCTATCAAGAGTTCTGCGGCGCCCCAGCCACTGGCCGAGGTGGGGTCACCGCTGCTGTGCCGCCGCACGTGTGGTGGCCATGCATTAGCAGGCGGGTAATTCCATCCTGGGGCAACTTCCAAATATTCGAACTCTTTGACTTGGATAACAGCCGCCTTGCAGATGCGGATGCTGAGTGCCCAGCGAGGGGGTGGGAATTATGACGAGAAACGGTCGGCGCCACTCGCGAGATCCGAACGCTCGATGAATTAAAGAGGCTGGGGGCCGAGCTGGAGGTGCATTGGGGCCCCCTGGGGGATGGCGATCCTGGGGCTGCCGAGAGCGAGGGCTGTGCAAATGTTGACGGTGTCAGCAGTTCGTCTGAGCGCGAAGCGCTGGCTTCAACGACTCGCAGGCGCCCCAGTGCATCGCGCTCTTCCCCGCCGCGATCGCGCTCTGTCATGGCGCGGACATCGGGGAGTAGCTGGGGAACAGGGCGCGTGGAGAAGCGCCGAGGGAGTCGAGGGCCGCCAGACCGACAGGCAGTGCTTCCTCGGCGTGAGTCGCAGCCGTCGCAGCCTACCCAGCCTATTTTATGGGGGCGAGATGAGAGGGCCCCGCTACGTGCGCTGCCTTCGACGGGAGCTTCCGGCTCTGGGTCTGGCGTCACCATTACTAGGTGTGGATGCGCGGATGTTCGCTTGATCGAGGCACCGCCCGTGGGCGCCCCGCTAACGTGATTGTCCAGGGCAGTGGCGATGCGGTGACAGGACAAGGGGCTAGTTTTGGGGCAGCGCATCAATCTGCCTTTGCACGTTTCGGGGCAGTGCCCCGGGCGTGCTGATGCGCCGTGGCATTCAGCAGACTGGGGGCACTACGAGCTGAACGCTGGGCGGCGGGCGTCAGCGCGCCAATCTTAACAGGGGTGGGACATGCCGAGTGGCCTTGGCTAGTCCCAAAGAGCTGTGGCGGGAGTATTCCCTTTCCTTCCACTGGCGCTGTAAAACTTTCCTAGGGGTCTGTGACGTGGGGGGCCCAAAGTGGCCTTTGGGAAGGGGTGAAGTCTGCTTTTCGCTCTCGGGACCTGCTGAAGCCTTTTGGCGTGTCCCGCTTCTTTTGCTCGGGAAGATAGCCGACGTGCTTGCGTCCAACCTTGCGCGGCAATGCCTCGCCGGGACGCCGCGGGGGGAGTCATTGCTAACGCTCCCTTCGCTAGTTTAAGCTGCTCTGCCTCTTCCCTCCGAATGAGGGTTGGCTGGGTTAGACGGGCGGAGGGACTTCGCACCTATTGTTGTGCCAAAATGGCGCGCGCGCGGCCTGCCTCTTGCCCTCTCGGTCGGCCGACCGGCTTGCGCATGCGCGGGTTCAGGCACTGCTTAGCGGCTCCTGTGGCTAGAAGTACCTCGTCAATCCGTCTGGCCCTCGCGGCTTCTCCGGGCAATAAGTGCACGGATAGCATGCGCGAGCAAATTATGATTTGCTTAACCGAACGAAGCCTGTGCCTGAATTCGCGATGCATCGGCAAAACAGTGGAGGGAGGGGGGGGGACGGAGGTGGAGGGGGAGGTTGGGGGAGGGGGGGGAAAAAGGGGAACGGAGGATGGTTGGTAGAGGGCGAGAGCAGCAAAGGGGTGGGGATGGGGAGATTGATTGGCTTTGGGCACGGGACAGGGGCCGAAGACATTTTTCACCACAATCGCCTGAAGGTTCGCTCGCGCAGCCTTCTTGAGAGGTGGTCTGGTGGTCCGTGTTGAGAGCGAGCATCTTGCTAGACAACCAGATCAGTATCAGTATCGGGAGGGACCAGAAGAATACATATAATGGGTGAGGAAAGTATTTGCGTCCTATGGGCAGGCGATTTCGCCCAGGATGATGGACATGCTTGTGTGGAGGGGGCAGTGCACGGGAGGCAGTGGGATCAGACGAGGGTGCCTTGCAAAGTCATATCGACCAAGATCCCATTGCACAGCGCACAGAATTGCGCAGCCAGGGAGACAAGGCTGGCACCTGACCAGTATGTTTCTCGACGCATATTGTTGGCAGTGGTACGAAATTTCCGGCTATGGCGGGTGAAGATGAGAAAGAACGATGATGAGGATTTGCGAACGGATGGGGGATTATATGCATATGTTGCGTTGATTCGGTCAAGAATGGTAGTGGTTCGCAGTGCGAGTCCGCATCGACTGGCTGCAGCATTGACGTCTTCCGCCCGCTGCTGGTGCTTGTCGTCCCTGCACATCCTTTCCTGCTTCCTTTTCCTGCGTCTCCTCCCTCTTCTGCTCCTCCCTCGGCTTGTTCCTCGCTGGGACAACGGGTGGTCTAAGAATTTCGACCCTTGCGCTGTCAGATAATCCCAACTCTTGCACGCCCTTTCCTTCCGCCTCCTGTCTCATTTCGGTGCCAAAGATAAGGTGCTTGTGCACTAAGCTTCCAGTCTCATGGGAGAGTCAGGGGCCCGCATGGGGGAGCGCTTCAGTTTCTCACTCACTTGAGGTCCTCCTCCATTTCGTTTCCTCGCCAGTCGTCTCCAATTGTCGACTCACTGCCAGTCTCCTCGTGCTTCTTTTTCTAGCCATTCATCGTCAAGTCACCTTCAATCCCCTCGGAGGTTTTCGCCAATTTTCCACTCGGGGGCTGCAAAGACATGTCCTCGAACAGGCCGCCAGAGAAGGACACAGTTTTTCTTTCAAGGGCTTGCGGGTAGTATATTGTTTCGATGAGGTAAAGAGGTGCGGATGCTTATTCCCATTATGTTGAGCCACTGCTTCCTACTGTTTCAAAGCCATACGTGTGAATACCCTACTTAGCCAATGCATCAGTTCGAAGGGATACTGATCACATCGATTGTCATCATATGTGCACACATTTTCAGACGGACTGCTCGGTAACCCAGCTTACATCAGCATTGGGGCACATGTAATTGGCGAGCGTTTGTTATTGCGTATCGCTGGTTATTATTCAGCTGCCTGCGGCAAGTCCCGCCAGCCACCGTGCCAGTCCAGCATGTTGGGTGGCGACTGTTCGAGGGGGCACATGGCGCCATCACGTGTGACACTTCGGGCATCTGGAAGGTTCTGGGGGCCTATTGAGGAGGTCTTGGGGGCTCCTTGGGCCGTCTGGGGGCGCTCTCGGGCCCTGTGTGCGCTTTCAGAGTCCATCTTGGGTGGCTCTCTGGGTCGTCTTGGGACTCTCTTGGGGACCTTGGGGCTGTCTGAGCGCCTTCTTGGGCCGACTTGGGGGTCGCTCTTGGGCCATCTTGGTATCCTCTTGGGCCTTCTTGGGGCCCTCTTGGTCCTCTCCTGGGCCGTCTTGAGGTCATCTTGGAGGCTTCTGGGGTTGTCTTGAGCCGACGAGAGCTCGGAACAGCGAGAAATCGAGAATCCTTCAAACGTCTACGTCCAATCAATTATTTTGGTCTCCTCGGGCTTTGCTGGAGGCTGTATTGGAGCCCTCTTGGTCTTCCCGGGCCGTCTCGAGGCCATCTTGGGCCTTCTGAGGCCGTCATATTGAGGCCTCTTGGACCATTTTGGCGGCCTTGGTGGCCTGCCAGGTCCGTCTTGGAGGCTATCTTGGGCGTCTTGGACGCTTTGGAGACCGCCAGGCGCCAGGGAGGCGTCCTGGCCGCCCAGGGAGCCCTGGGAGTAGGGGTGGTGCACGCGAGGGGATGCGACTAGAGGGGTGGGTGGGCTCCTTCGAAGACTACAGAAACCCTGCAAGACAGCACTTGGCATTCTTTTACGTCTCAACGTGCGTAATGCACGGTGGCGGATTCCGGCTTGGGGGCTCAGTTCATGCAACCCATTTCTGGCTGAATTTGATTTCGTTTTGCTCGTTAACGGGAATCGGCCCACATGTTTAAGACATGGAAGCCTCTGTCATACATCACGATGAACGGGGAGTGCGAGGGGGGTGGAGGGTAATGCTTCTGCTGCTGCATTGCCGACGATCCGATCATTCTAAACGTTGGCTGACCCATCAGCTCTGCGGAGGACGGTTCAGTCAGTAATCTGCGAGGGCGCTGTCACGACTGTTACATGAGGGCCAGAAGCGATGAAGATAATCCTTCGGGTCATTGAGCCGTGGGTGGTTCCCTCAGGTGACTCAGCCTTGCGCGTTCCATTAGGAAACGAAGCCCGTCGCGGTTCCCTCGGGCAGCTGAGCGTAGTTTGGTCTGTCAGGCAACCAAGCCGTGCGCATTCCCTCAGGTAACTCAGCGTAGCGCGGGTTCTCAGGCAACCAAGCCGTGCGCAGTTTTCTCAGGTATTTCAGCGTAGCGCAGTCCTCTCAGTAACCAAGCTGTGCGCGGTTCCCTCTGGCAATTCAGCGTAGCGTGATCCTTCTGGCAACCAAGCCGTGCTTGTTCCCTCAGGCAACTCAGCGTGGCGCGGTCCCTCAGGCTACCTAGCGTAGCGCGATACCTCAGGCAACCTTGGAGGCAAGCTAGCAGGGTGCCAACGACCAAGAGCTCCGTAAGCTGGTGATGGACTGTTGCGTTCCTACTCGATTGGTCTCTTATCTGGATTTTTCTGCTTTTCCTCTTCCTCCTGCTCATACACGAGACAAAGACAGGACTGACGGAGTCCAACCGCGTTCCAGATGCATGCTCTTTTTTGACGAAGCGTGCCTGCACTCACACTTGGGACGACCGAGAGGGTGATTTTGTTAGTTTCAGTATTACCCAAACCAGCCCCAGTAGTCGCTTTCTGGGTGCCTTGGCCACAAACTGCAGCGCCCTTCGCAGGTCGCAGTCGCAGCAGCCGCAGCCGGTGGATGCTGCGACATCGGAGGTCTTAGACACGCAGGTGCGTGCGAGCCCTGCTCGCTGTTATGTTTACGCCCTCCCCTCAAGCGCACCGACCGCGAAAACGCTCCTGTTGCAAACTCCCGCTGCCCCTGATGAAAGAGTCACCGCTCGCCGCCAGATCGCGGGCGGGAAATTCGAGATGGAGAAGCGCCTCGGCGCCGGCTGCTTCGGAGAGGTACCCCAGCCCAGAGTCCCCCTCATTGGTCCCATCCGCGGGCCCTCCGCTGCTGTCTCTCTAGCGAGGACGTCTCTGGCGAGTCACCGTCGCCCTCCGTGTCTGGCAGGCCCAAACCGGAGCATCTTTTTTCGCCTCTTGAGGCCTCGTGGTCTGGTCTCGGGGCTCCTTTTGGGCCTCTCTGTAGCCCTTCTCTCGGGACCCTCCTGCGCCGTCTTGGGGGGCCTCCGGGGGGCCTCCGAGGCAGCATTTGGGCAAGCCTGGGCTATCTTGGGGCCCTCCCTGGGCTCGTCTTGAGTCGGAAGTGCTTTGGGCCGTCCGTGGGCCGTTGTCCAGAGCCGTCGAGCCCCTCTGGGTGCCGTCTCGGGGCCTGCGGGCCAGCCGCTCTGGTGCCCTCCCCGGAGCCATCTTGAGCCGAGGAAGCTCGGAAGTCAGAGCGCAGTGGAGGGCAGCTCGAGCGGCGTGGCTATGAGTGGTGAAGGGCGTTGTTTGGAAGGGTTCTTGTGGGCAGTGCCGAATGATGTAAAATGGTTCGAGTCTCCGCCAGCGGACGATGCCGACGACGACGACGATGACCAGGACGAGGACGGGTGCGGGGACGGGAACGGAGTACGAGGACGAGGACGAGGACGAGGACGACGACGACGACCCCGACGACGACGACGACGAGGACGGAGACTGGGACGGGGACGGGGACGAGGATGAGGACAAGGACGATGACAAGCACGAGGACGAGAACGAGGACGACGACGATGATGACGACGAGGACGGAGATGGGGACGGGGACGGGGACGGGGACGAGGACAAGTACGAGGACGAGGACGAGGGCGAGGGCGAGGACGAGGACGAGGACGACGACGATGACGACGACGACGACGACGACGACGACGACGACGACGACGACGACGACGACGACCCGGACAACGACGACGACGACGACCCCGACGACGACGACCCCAACAACGACGACGACGAGGACGACGACCCCGACGAAGACGACGACGACGACGACGACCGCGACGACGACGACGAGGACGACGACAACGACGACGTTCGCTTGCCCGTCCGCCCGACGATGCCGTCCGCCCGACCGACGATGCCGCAAGCAAGTGGCGACGGCAATGACGACGACGGGTCGGGCGGGGGCGGGTTGGGCGGCGGGACGTTTCAGCGATCAGGTTGGTCGGGCGATCGGGCTGTGCAGGCGGGGCGGGCGGGCAGGACGGGTGGGGCACCGTCGCCGTCGTCGTCGTCGTCTTCTTCTTCTTCTTCGTCTTCGTCGTCGTCGTCGTCGTCGTCGTCGTCGTGGTCGCCGCCGCCGCCGCCGCCGTCGTCGGCGTCGTTTTGGTGGTCGTGGTCGTGGTGGTCGTGGTTGTGGTCGTGGTCGTCTTCGCCTGCCCGCGGCGAGTACGGGGAGGGAGTGTTCGACCTCCTCTCCCCACCCTCCTTTGCGCCAGGGGGGGTGGTCGTAAATCCCCCCCTCACCCTTGCGCCAGAGTGGCGGGGTCGTTGCGACACCCCCCCCTGCCCAAGCGCACGTGAACAACGCTCTCTCTAAAGCTCGGAGCACCTTTGCGTTCCTCGTCGTCTCCACCTCCCAGGCCACCTCGAGGCTCCTCGGCCTCGGTTTCCCTCCTGGGGCTCTCCCGGCCAGCCCGTCGTCTTTGTCGTTCGTCGTCGTTCTTCCAGGCCTTCCTGGCGGTCCCTGGGGCCTCCTACCGCCTTCCTGACCCCTGCCTCCCGTCTTCTGCCGCTCGTTCATGTAAGAGCCAGGGCACGCGCGCCACTTGGCACGATATGTTCGAGCACCGTGGGCCATTAAGGACCTGGGAGTTTTCCACTACGTGCCAGATGCTCGGCAGCGGACTTCTCGCTCGTGACGTCTCCGATTGCAAACACGGTGTCTTTGAGTCCCAGCTTGGTCGGCACGTCTACTGTAGCTCTGATGGATCAGAAAGATCGGACCGGACGAAATGGCAGTATAGGGAAAGGGGGATTGCGAAATCTGCTGCATGCCGCTGGTTTCCGCCCCGCCGCCAGGCCCAGTCCTCGATGCATCGGCGCCTTCGGCGCCTTCCGGCGCTAGGAGGCGCCAGGAAAACCAGCTACGTGAGCCAATTCTCTACCCTTCGGAGGTGGATAGACCTCCTACCCGTCGATTCAGGAATGGGCCGTTTTCGGTCCGCGAGAGGGCATCGCGGCCGTCATCTTTGCGGGTCCAGGTCCGTCGGTTTCGGTCCCAGGCCGTTTTCACTAAGGGGAGGTTTGCTGAAGGGAGGTTTGTCCACCGCCGAACCCTGCCCTTTGCTATCTTACCCTTTTGCTCGCCCCGGAAAGAGCTCATGTACACGCCGGTCGTTGAAAGTAGGTATTTTTGGATTCCCAGATCCCAATCTACTTCAAGCCTTCCTACTTCACTCTATCCACTATGTCCACTATATCCGCCTTCCTATCCAATCCACTATATCTGCTATATCCGCCTTCCTACTTCATGTTTCTACCTACTTCTTCCGACCGACGTGTACGTGTCCACACGCAACGCCCCTCTGTCGGTGGCTTCTGCTGGCCCGAGCGATGGCACCTGTTGGCGCGCGGCTCCTGGTCGGAGCCTTCACGCACCGAGGGAACGCCAATCAGGTGCCAATTGATAGGTCGGAGAGAATAGGAGTGGAGCAGGAAGAGACGGATGAGAGGGGATGAACAGCTGCGGGAGGAGGACGGGGTGAGACGGAGGAGAGCAGAAGGGGGATGATGATGCTGCTGATGATAGTGGTGGTGTTGTTGATGATGATGGTGATGATGGTGATTGTGGTGATGATGGTGGTGTTTTTGTTGATGATGATGATCACCATGACGTTGACGATGACGATGATGATGATGATGATGACAGTGATGATGATGATGATGATGATGATGATGATGATGATGATGATGATGATGATGATAATAATAATAATAATGGTGATGATAATATTAGTGATGGTGCGGATTAAGATGCTGCTGATGATGATACTGCTGACGATGAATGATGAATGATGATGCTGATGACGATGATGATGCTGCTGCTGCTGATGATGGTGATGATGATGATGCTGATACTGATTATGCTTATGATGATGATAATGATGCTGATAATGATGATGATGATGATGATGATGATGATGATGATGATGATGATGATGATGATGATGATGATGATGATGATGATGATGATGATGATGATGATGATGATGATGATGATGATGACGATGATGACGATGATGATGCTGATGATGAGTATGACGATGCATGATGATGAGGATACTGATGCTGGTGCTGATGCTGATGACGATGATGATGATGCTTATAATGATGGTGGTGGAGAAGAAGATGGTGTATGTGGAGCACCCTACCTCTGGAGTAGCCCCACCTGCAAGACGTTAACCTCGATCCACTCGTCCCTCCCGAGGAGGTACGTGGTCAGCTCGAGGGTGCAGTCTGGTGTCCATGTCGGTGCCCAAAACCACCAGCGCCATCTCGACGGCAGCTGTCAGCTTGGTCGCTCTTGCAGTAAGTGTCGGCGCGTCTGCGAAGCAAACCCACCCAGACTTGCTCAACACTCGTGGTGCCGCAGTCCACCAGTCCAGTGGAAGTCCGTATCGACGTGAAATTCCCACCCGCGCAAAGTTGTATTCTGGGCACTCCTCCCAGTAATGTCTGAAACTCGGGGACACCGAACCGCACAGTTTGCAGTCCTTCCCCGAACATCTCCGCGTCTCCGAGGACACTGCTCCAGCACGGTAGATCCGTACCAGTCGTCTCTCGTCCTCTGAGAGGCGCTTGTAAAATTGCTTGTATATGGTATTCGACTCTGCGTCCACATCCACGTCCAGGATCTCAGCAGCATCGAACCTCGCGTCGTTGACCATAGCCAAGCATCGTATCCTCGCAATACAGCGTAGGACATGCTCGATCTTCTTTTCGTAGCGGGGGTCTCCACCAGGGCGATGTGTCCAGAAGCGGTTCTGGCCGTCCACCACCCCCTGGAGGATCTTCACCACTCTGTGATCGTCCGTTGGGTCCACCTGCAGACAGCAGCCCCGACGATCGGCGTATGAAATGAATATAAGGCCCACCACCTGCGTATGTCGCAATATCGCTTGCTCCAGAAAGGTAGACCACGCCAAACGTTCTTGAGCAATCACTTTGAAAGCCTGCAATGCCCCAGATAACTGGGGATGAAGGTGTACATGCTGTGCCCACCATCTGCCATAGCACCACCACTTGTTCGTCGACCGTGTGATCGCACGAAAGAGCGTCCTGCAGGACACCAACGGTGGTGGTGCTATCAGCGGGCATGCCCACAACCACAGTGGGCGAATCTATGCAACAGCCAGTCTGGCACGGATCTCAGCTCCCCCAGGCACAGTCCCCAGGGCACGTATAGCAGTATGGAGTTTGTCCCAACCTCCTCGTAATAATATCGGCTTCGTAGCATCCGCGGGCGTCGCAACGATCCCCAAGTGCTCTATCCTCTTGTGTGGTCGGTCCGTCCTGTCCCACATCTGCCTCTTGCGCTCGTTCTCCTTGAAGCTGGCCGCCGTGTCGAAGCGCTGCGTGTAGATGAGGTCCCTGGCGAGCTCCTCGGCACTGGTGCTCGTGAGGGACCTGTCGTCCATGAAAGCGTGGCTGGCTGATGGCTGCCAAGGTACCAGGGCCGCGATCATCGTAGCTGGGGCCACCGAGTCTCCCTGTGGGAGCCCTCTCGTCGCCCAGATGGGTGGCGCCAACGAGGAATTGACGCTGCAGTAACGTGGCCCTCTCCACGCGGCCACTGCGGTAAAGGTAACTGCTGCGGGCATTCCTGAACAATGATGGCGGTAATGATGATGATGATGATGGTACAGGTAAATGATGATGGTGGTAATGATGATGATGACGATGACGATGATGTTGATGACGATGATGATGATGATGCTGATGATGACGATGATGATGACAATGATGATGCTGATGATGATGCTGCTGCTGATGCTGATGCTGATTATGATGATGCTGACGATGATGCTGATGATGCTGCTGCTGATGATGATGACAATGATGATGCTGCTGATGGTTGTGATGATGATGATGATGATGATGATGATGATGATGATGACGATGATGATGCTGATGATGATGATGATGATGATGGTGGTGATGATTATGATGTTGCTGATGATGATGACGGTGGTGGTGGTTATGATGATGACGACGATGATGAAGATGATGACGATGATGATGATGCTGATGATGATGCTGCTGATGATGATGATGATGATGCTGATGATGATGATGATGATGATGATGATGATGATGATGATGACGCTGAGGATGAGGATGAGGATGTTGTTGTTGTTGTTGTTGTTGTTGTTGTTGTTGTTGTTGTTGTTGTTGTTGTTGTTGTTCTTGTTGGTGTTGTTGTTGTTGTTGTTGTTGTTGTTGATACAGGCGGGGCAAGCCCCCCCGGGGGGGGAGGGGGGGAGGGGGGGGGGAACAACACAACACAACACAACGCACCCCTACAGGAGGATCCTGTGGGATCCGTACAGGGTTCCATAGGATTCCCACACGACCCTTACAGGGTTCCATAGGACGCCCATAAAACCCCTACAGAGTTCCATCGGACTCCCATTCGACCCCCACAGGGTTCCATCGGAGTCCCATAGAACCCCTACAGGGTTCCATCGGACTCTTTCGGCGCACCCCTCACGCGGCTCGTGGCCCTACAGGGGGCGCAGCCGAAGGCTTCGGGACCCTTTCGGCGCACCACTCACACGGTTCGTGGGCCCCCAGGGGGCGCAACCGAAGGCTTCGGACGCCCTGGCGGTTTTCTGGGGCTGTTTTCGAAGGGTATTGGAGGTCATCTTGGGTCCTTCCAGAGGCCTTGTTGGACCCGTTTGGGGCTCTTTTGGGACCGTCTTGGGCCAGGTTGGGGCTCTGTTGGGGCCGTCCATACACAGATCCTCTAGGATTCTTGTAGGGATCCATACGGATCCTCTAGGATGCTTGTAGGGATCCACAAGGATCCTCTAGGATGCTTGTAGGGATCCACAGGGATCCTCTAGGATGCTTGTAGGGAGCCACAGGGATCCTCTAGGATGCTTGTAGGGATCCACAGGGATCCTCTAGGATGCTTGTAGGGATCCACAGGGATCCTCTAGGATGCTTGTAGGGATCCACAGGGATCCTCTAGGATGCTTGTAGGGATCCACAGGGATCCTCTAGGATGCTTGTAGGGATCCACAGGGATCCTCTAGGATGCTTGTAGGGATCCACAGGGATCCTCTAGGATGCTTGTAGGGATCCAGGGATCCTCTAGGATGCTTGTAGGGATCCACAGGGATCCTTCAGATCCCTGTAGGGTCCTTGTAGGGATCCAGAGGGATTCTATAGGGTCCCTGTAGGGATCCACAGGGATTCTAGAGGGTCCCTGTAGGGATCCACAGGGAGTCTAGAGGGTCCCTGTAGGGATCCACAGGGAGTCTATAGAGTCCCTGGAGGGAGTCTATAGAGTCCCTGGAGGGATCCACAGGGATTCTATAGAGTCCCTGGAGGGATCCACAGGGATTCTATAGAGTCCCTGGAGGGATCCACAGGGATTCTATAGAGTCCCTGGAGGGATCCACAGGGATTCTATAGAGTCCCTGGAGGGATCCACAGTCTATAGAGATCCCTGGAGTCCCTGGAGGGAGTCTATAGAGTCCCTGGAGGGATCCACAGGGATTCTATAGAGTCCCTGGAGGGATCCACAGGGATTCTATAGAGTCCCTGGAGGGAGTCTATAGAGTCCCTGGAGGGATCCACAGGGATTCTATAGAGTCCCTGGAGGGATCCACAGGGATTCTATAGAGTCCCTGGAGGGATCCACAGGGATTCTATAGAGTCCCTGGAGGGATCCACAGGGATTCTATAGAGTCCCTGGAGGGATCCACAGGATTCTATAGAGTCCCTGGAGGGATCCACAGGGATTCTATAGAGTCCCTGGAGGGATCCACAGGGATTCTATAGAGTCCCTGGAGGGAGTCTATAGAGTCCCTGGAGGGATCCACAGGGATTCTATAGAGTCCCTGGAGGATCCACAGGGATCTATGGAGTCCCTGTAGGGATCCACAGGGATTCTATAGAGTCCCTGGAGGGATCCGCAGGGATTCTATAGAGTCCCTGGAGGGATCCACAGGGACTCTATAGAGTCCCTGGAGGGATCCAGAGACTCCTAGAGGGTCCCGAACGGATTCCAATGGGAATCCGTAGGGAGCGTGTAGGATTCATACAGAATCCCCACAGAATTCATACAGAATTCATAGAATTCAGAATTCGTTGTGTTTGTTGTGTTGTTTCCCCCCACCCCCCCCCCCCCCCCACCCCCCCCCCCCCCCCCCCCCCCCCCCCCCCCCCCTCCGACCTCCACCGGGGGGGCGCGGGCGGCCTCCTCCACTGTGGCGGACGCGGGAAGTGAAGCCCGGACCCGGGGGGGGGACCATGCCGGCCTGTACCTTGTTGTTGTTGTTGTTGTTGTTGTTGTTGTTGAATGAGGACGATTAGACCGGCCCGGGGGGACCCCAGCAACCCCAGCAACCCAGCAACCCCAGCAACCCTTCCGCGGCCGCGGAAGGGGTCCTGGTAGGATCCCATAGGATTCCTGAGGGATCCCTATCGGATTCCTCAGGGATCCCATAGGATTCCTTAGGGATCCCATAGGTTTCCTATGCGATTCCTATAGGATTCCTTAGGGATCCCATAGGATTCCTATACGATTCCTATAGGATTCCTAAGGGATCCCATAGGCTTCCTCAGGGATCCCATAGGATTCCTCAGGGTACCTAAGGGATACCCATAGGATACCCATAGGATCCCAGTAGTAGTAGTAGTAGTAGTAGTAGTAGTAGTAGTAGTGGTAGTAGTAGTAGTAGTAGTAGTAGTAGTAGTAGTAGTGGTAGTAGTAGTAGTAGTGGTGGTCGTAGTAGTAGAAGTAGTAGTAGTAGTAGTAGTAGTAGTAGTAGTAGTAGTAGTAGTCGTAGTAGTAGTAGTAGTAGTAGTAGTAGTAGTAGTAGTAGTAGTAGTAGTAGTAACCGTAGTAGTAGTAGCCCTAATGGAGCTCCTAATCGAGCTCCTAACAGAGCTCGTAGTAGAGCTCCTGGTAGAGCTCGTGGTAGAGCCCCTAGTAGAGCTCGCAGTAGAGATTTTGGCAGACCTCGCTCACACTAGAGCTCCTAATAGAGCACGTAGTAGAGCTCATAGTAGACCTCCTACTCGAGCTACCAGTAGAGCTCCTGGTAGAGCTCGCAGATTAACTCCTCATGGAGCTCGTAGTAGAGCTCGTAGTAGAGCTCCTAAGCGAGCTCCTGGTAGAGCTCCTAACAGGGCTCTTAACAGAGCTCCAAACGGAGCTCCTAATAGAGCTCGTAGTAGAGCTCGTGGTAGAGCTCGTAGTAGAGCTCGTGGTAGAGCTCGTGGTAGAACTCGAAGTAGAGCTCCTCGTAGGGCTCGTAGTAGATCTCGTAGTAGAGCTCGTAGTAGGGCTCGTAGTAGAGCTCTTAATAGAGCTCGTATTAGAGCTCGTGGTAGAGCTCGTATTAGAGCTCGTAGTAGAGCTCCTAATAGTAGTAGAGCTCGTAGTAGAGCTCCTAACAGAGCTTCTAATAGAGCTCCTAGCAGAGCTCCTCATAGAGCTCATAGAGCTCCTCTATGGGATTCCTAAGGGATCCTATAGGATTCCGAAGGGATCCCACAGGGTTCCTAAGGAATCCTATAGGATTCCTAAGGGATCCTATAGGATTCCTAAGGGATCCCATCGGATTCCTAAGGGATCCCATAGGATTCCTAAGGGATCCAATAGGATTCCTAAGGGATCCTATAAGATTCCTATAGGATTCCTAAGGGATCCCATAGGATTCCTATAGGATTCCTAAGTGATCCAATAGGATTCCTAAGGGATTCCTCAGGGATCCCATAGGATCCTCTAGGGTTCTTAATGAATCCTATAGTATTCCTAAGGGATCCCATAGGATTCCTAATGGATCCCATCGGATTCTTAAGGGATCCCACAGGATTCCTAAGGGATCCCATAGGATTCCTAAGGGATCCTATAGGATTCCTAAGGGATCCCATAGGATTCCTAAGGGATCCCATAGGATTCCTAAGGGATCCTATAGGATTCCTAAGGGATGCCATAGGATTCCTAAG
>CAUYUJ010016641.1:195000-268806 GCA_963575745.1 Prorocentrum cordatum
AACATCGGATCTCAGGCAACGGTGCCCGTACCGCTACCCTTCCCTTTTGGTTCTCTTTTTGAGCCTCCTCCAGCGCCTGGTTCTCGTTCTCTTTTTGAGCCTTCTCCAACCCTGGCTGACCCCCGTTTGCATTGACCCCCGTCTCAAGGCTCCCGAGGGGGGGGCGCGGCCTGGGGCCCGGCGAGGGCCGCCTCCTCGAGGGGAAGCGCCTGCTGCAGGCTCGCGTCGTGCAGACCTCGGCGTCGGTCTCTGACACCGCGGGGGTCGTTCCACCTTGCACGATCGATCTCTTTACGGAACGTCACATCGTTCCACATCGACCGCTTCTGGGCCGCCCACGGCGTTCAACGCTGAACGCCGGCGGCGGGGTCGCCGCTGGTCGACACGACGCGAACCTACCGTACTGGCGCCTTCCTCTTTTTTCGCCGACACAGCTGGATTCTCCAGATCCTGGTCAGGGCGCACGTCTGGAGGGGTCCGGGAAGCATCGGTATTTGTACCCTTCGGCCCCCCAACTCGGGCCGGCCTGGGCGCTTCCGCGTCCGCCCTGTGTTTTTGCACCCCTCTTAGCGTTAAATCGGGCCTGTCCCTCTACAGGAGGAATATTCAAAAATAGTCAAAAATAGTCAGAGGACGATCTTTTGAATGTTTTTCGGCAATTTTGGGTATTTTTGCACTACTTGTTATTTTTCGTCCAAAATTCCCCTGAAGGAGGACCGGCCCGACTGAATCTTAGCGCCCCGAGCCCGGTGCGCCCCGCCGGTACCGAGCCCCGCGCTTGCGTTCGCCGGCTCCTGCCGAGAATTTCTCGCGCGTCGTCGACTTCGCAGCGCGGCGTCGAACAGGCCAGAACAAACGAAAATCTCATCAAAGAATTCACTTGTCAAGCCTGCGGGGCCGCCCAGCCTGAGAGAAAGAGTCGGGGGGCAGGGGAGCGCGCCGATACCTCTGCCCTTCCCCTTGTGATTGCCTTCTTGGGCCTCCCAGGGGGGGGCCCTCGTCGCCGCGGCGGAATTCCTGTCCAGGCTCTGGTCAGGACGCGCCCCTGGGGAGGTCCGTCGATGGGGTCGGTTGCACCTTTTGCCCCCCCCCGTTCCCGCCGGGCGAGGGGGTCTGAGGGGGGGGAGGGTCGGAGGGCGACCCCGCGCGGTGTTGGGGTGGGCCCGGCTGGGCTTCGGCGCGTCCCCTGGTTCTTCGGGGCAGCGAGTGCACTCGTCCTCCGCCCCTCCCTCGTTCATCTTTTTCCCTTCCCCTCCTCTTCCCTGCTCTGGCCCCCTCGCCAGTGCCCCCTCCGCCTCCTCCGATCTGCCCCTCCCCCGCGCGCTTCCCCCCGCCGCCTGCCGCGTCGCTCGCTCTTCTCCCGCTCCCCCCCGCCGGTGTGCCCCCCGTCGCCTCCCCGTTCCCCCCGTCTCTTGTGTTGCGCGCCATATGCCAGCCGCTAGGCGCGTTGGCCAGCGAAACGATTGCGGTGCCCGCATCAGAGGAACATCCTGGCGCCCGTCTGCTCTGACCCCCCCCCCCGCGCCTCGCCGCAGGAGGCGGAGATACTCAAGGCGTGTGCGAAGCCGACGCGGCCGCAGGGGTTCGTGGAGTGCCTGTGGTTCGCCCGGGAAGGCCGCTTCAACTGCATGGTTATGGAGCTGCTGGGCAAGTCCCTGGAGGACGGGCCGCCACGCCGCTTCCCGTCGCGGCGCCGGCGGTCGCTCGGCGCGTGGGGGCCACGCGCAGAGGGGGGAGCAGGGGGAGGGGGGAAGGCCTTGCAGAAGCACCCCTGCTTCTCAGAAGGCGCGGGCCTTGTCTACAGATGTACGGCTTGCGCCTTCTCTATGGAAAGGAGAACCTTCTAAGAAGCCTCCCCCCTTCCCCCTACCCCCCCTGCGCGCCGCCAATCGTGGGGGCCGAAGTCGGGCTGCGAAGTGGCAGAATCGCACCGACGAGGCCCGAGGAGCAGAGGGCGACCGCGGAGAGGGGCCCCACGGGCCGCCTCACCGGCGACGCAGGCCGCCCCCTCCGACGATCATCGCCGTGTGGCTCGGGTCTTAACTTGGGTCTTCGGCAGCCCTTCGGGACGATCTGGAAACCTCCGGACGTCTTCCGGCGAGGCGCAGCTGCTGAAGCGCCCCCCCGTGGCAGGCAGACCTCCAGCGCATCCCGAGACGGGAACGCCTCCTGGACCGACAAGTCGGGCCGGGGAGCGGCAGCAACGCACCAGGGAGGCGGGAGTCGTAGGCGACGACAGGGGCGAATAGCCCAGGGGGGAAGCAATACATGTATGCAGGTGCGCCGATGATATATGTCTTCGACAAGGCTCCTGGGCGAATACGTGTAATGCCTGCCCCTGGGCTATTCGCCCCTGTCGTCCCCGCCGACAGGGAGGCGGGAGGAGGAGAGGGCGGCCGCGGAGAGGGGCCCGACGGGCCGCCACCAGCGACCTCCGGCAGATGGGGCCCCCTGCCGCTCGCGGGCGCAGGCGGCCCGCGCCAGGCTGCCCCCCCTCACCCAGGCGGCGTGCCGCGCCGCCTCGGCCCGCGCAGGCTGTGGTCACACGGCCGCCTCCGCCACCTCCTCCTCCTCCTCCTCCTCCTCCTCCTCCTCCTCTCCCCATCCGCCTCCACTCACCTCCTCCTCCCTCCTCATCCCTCCCCTCCTCCTCCTCCCCCTCCTCCTCTCCTCCTCCTCCTCCTCCTCCGCCTCCTCCTCCCTCCTCCCGCAGCGATGTGCGGCATGCCTTGCACGAAACGGCGGACCCAGAGCTCCAGGGGGCGACCCAGAGCTCCAGGGCTCGCGCGAGAGTTGGAGCGCGCCTGGTTTTGGGCCGCGGGCGACTTCCGGGGCTTCCTCGACAGCCAGAGGTTGATAGACCTCCTACCCTGACACGTCGATTAGAGAACTGACCGTTTTCTGTTCGCGAGAGGGCGCCGTGGCCGTCATTTTTGTGGGTCTGGATCCGTCGGTTGCTGTCCTGGGCCGTCTTCAGTACAGGGTGGTTTACTGAAGGGAGGGTTGTCCACCGCCGAGACAGGCCCCGGGACCGTCCAAGAACGGCTCGGGACGAAGACGTGGCCCTCTGGCAGCGGCCCAGCCCTCCGTGGGCCCACGCACAGCAGAGATGGTGGAGCGCCAGCTGCCTGGGGCACGGCAGCCTCACGTCGTGCCGACGCGGCGACCACCCCGGCGAGGATGCCCGTCCCCAAAAACCTCGGGGAGGGGAGGGGGAGGGCTCCCCTCCCCGAAGGGATGGGGAGGGGAAAGGGAGGGGGAGGTGAGGAAGAGGGGAGGGGAGGGCTCCCCTCCCCGAAGGGAGGGGGAGGGGAGGGGAGGGGGAGGGGAAAGATACCCTCACCTGTCGCCCAAAGGGCCGCTGGGACTTCGCAGAAGGCCAGGGCAGCTTCCGAGCCTTTGAGAGGGCCCGCCCCTTCTCACCTCCCCCCCGGCTTGCCGCCGAATCCACTGAATGACTGACTGCATGATTGAGCGATGGACCGACCGATGCCAGCGGACGGCTTAGGGAGCACATCCTGGGCCGCTTGTGGGCGCCGGCACCCGGAGCCGCAGCCGCAGCCTGGGAGCACATCTCGGGTCGACCGCGTGCGCGGCTGCGGCCACAGCCGCATCCTCGGAAGAGGAAACTGTCACGATGGAAATGAGGGGGTCTGATTTGGGAGGGGGGTCTGATTTGAGCGGTCTTGGAGGGTTTCAGGGGGGTCTGGGCAAAAGGCCGCCTGTTCATAGCTGGTCTGGGATGGGGTCTAGAATTGCTCATCATGGAGGGTTGTGACCCCCTCCCATTGCTTACGAAACTTGGAGTACGCTTCCCTCGTCGCCATGGTGGGATACCCATCCAGGTCCAGGGACTAGCAGTATCGGTACCTCTGGGTCCCCCACAACTGGGGGAGCACATTCGGGCCGCCCGCGCCTGATTGCAGGCGTACTTGCACACGCG
The DNA here is from genome assembly GCA_963575745.1 of Prorocentrum cordatum. Lineage (NCBI taxonomy): Eukaryota > Dinophyceae > Prorocentrales > Prorocentraceae > Prorocentrum > Prorocentrum cordatum. The sequence goes on from CAUYUJ010016641.1 coordinate 198,944, forward strand.
ACTTTGGCACCGCACCTTTAGCCGTGCTCGCACTTGCAATTCGTACCGCGGCTGGGGAACACATCTAGTGTTCAGGTTGCCGAAGGGAAGTCTGGTTGATTCGATGGCGCGCATTTCCGATCGTGACAATTTGCGTGTCTCTTCATTGTCTTTGCCTTTCCGGCAGAGTCGCTGCTTGTATTAGCAACCGCATAATGGTATACCATAGTCTTTTCCACCCTTCGACGTTTGCCCGAGCACGGCTTCACAGTTTATACCCCCGCAGCCCCCCGATGGAGGAACAGTTTATGATAAACTGTTTTTTTCGTCTGCTCTCTGTACCCATGTGTTCGGGGTTCGTCCAGACTGGGTCATGCGGACACATCTTCAGTCCACCCGAACGATTGAGGCGGGCCCATTTCATTCAAGTCGGTACATCTTGCCCTCCTTTTCCTTGCACCCCTACCTTTTCCCCTTCCGTTTTCTCGCCTGCTCCTCATGCCGCCCCCTTTCCCGCTCGGCTTCGTGCGATCTGGTCCACAGAAGCACCGCTCGTGACTGCATCGTCGTCGACGTCTTGCGAACAGGCGACCCTCGAAGAAAGCACAAACGGCATTAACATTAATTATCGGAGCTCTGCGCGGATTTGTCGGATCCGCGCCGGACCCCCCCCCTGGCGCGCTCCAGAGGCGCCGCCAGGGGGGCCCACTGCCGATCCAAAAAGACCGTGCCGAGCTCCGAAAGTCTATGTTTACGGTTGGCGTTGGATATCCATTTCGCGGTCCCCAGGCGTCCACGTGCCGAGCCTTTTTCAAGCCTCCCACCCCGCGAAGTGGAGCGACACGCTATCCGCTTGCCAGGCATGGCGTGTCGCCGGTGCCGCCGCCGTGACACGCTAAGCAAAAGTCCCTGACCGTGCGCTCCCTGGTTTTTGGGCCATGATTCTGGCATCTGGCGGCCGTTCGGGACGATTTCTGGCACCCACAGAACGCTCTCGACAAAGCGCAGCTGATAGAGACCCCTGGGCCTCGGAAGCGTCCGAAGACTATCGAAAACCTTTGAAGCTCTCCCATTAACGGCGCCCCTAGGGAGAGGAGGAGGGAGGAGGAGATGGAGGAGTAGTAGTAGGAGGAGGAGGAGGAGGAGGAGGCGGAGGCGGAGGCGGAGGCGGAGGCGGAGGCGGAGGCGGAGGCGGAGGCGGAGGCGGAGGCGGAGGCGGAGGCGGAGGCGGAGGCGGAGGCGGCGGCGGAGGCGGAGGCGGAGGCGGAGGCGGAGGCGGAGGCGGAGGCGGAGGCGGAGGCGGAGGCGGAGGCGGAGGCGGAGGCGGAGGCGGAGGCGGAGGCGGAGGCGGAGGCGGAGGCGGAGGCTGAGGCGGAGGCGGAGGCGGAGGCGGAGGCGGAGGCGGAGGCGGAGGCGGAGGCGGAGGCGGAGGCGGGAAGGAGGAGGAGGAGGAGTGAGGAGGAGGGGAGGAGAGGAGGAGGTGGAGGAGGCGGAGGAGAGGAGGAGGAGGCGGAGGAGGGGAGAGGCGGAGGGAGTCGGAGGAGGCGGAGGAGGAGGAGGAGGAAGAGGAGGAGAGGCGGAGGAGGAGCAGGAGGAGGAGGAAGGAGGAGGAGGAGGAGGAGGCGGAGGAGGAGGAGGAGGAGGAGGAGGAGGAGGAGGAGGAGGAGGAAGAGGAGGAGGAGGAGGAGGAGGAGGAGGAGGAGGAGGAGGACGAGGAGGAGGAGGAGGACGAAAAGGAGGAGGAGGAGGAGGAGGAGGAGGCCATACGGAATAATGCTCCCAGGACATGGTGCAGAAGTGCAGCGGCAAGTTCTCCGTCCCCACGGCGGTGCTATGCGCGGAGCAGGTCCTGCACCGGATAGAGTACCTCCACTCGAAGGCGGCTGGGGGGGGAGCGCCGCGGCATCACCTTGCAGCTTTTGGTTCGAGTGCCGAGTGCTTTGCTTCAGTTGTGGGCGAAACAGCGTCACGACAGGAGGTTTTTCGCGACTGTCAGCCGCTTGAGACCTCCGGGGGTTTGATGTTCTGAGAAATCATGACGTCGAGGGTCTGGGTCGTGGGCGCGAAGCATATCTGTATCCGCGGCCGTGCGGGCCAGGCTCCTGGGCCCCGACCCAGCGGGTAGGGGCTGTTTTTTCGCGAATGCCCTCGAGGAGAGTATCCGTGCGACTGCGTATCCGCGGGATCGCGCCCCAGAATCCAGACCGCGAGGGCGCGGATACAGATATGTTTGCCACTCGTGATTCAGAGAGGGAAATAACGCATCAAGAGAAACTTTCGGAGCTCCGCGTTGATTTTGTGGATCTGCGCTGTGATCTCCTGGCTGCGCCTCTGGCGCCGCCCCTGTCGCGCTCCGCGCGCCAGGGAGGGGGTCCAGTGCCGACCCAAGATACCCACATGGACCTCCAAAGGTTTATGCTTCTGCAGTTTTTCCCCATTACAGCTTTGTCGTCCTATTGCCCATCCCACCCGCACATACATACGCGGATATGTATGCACGAGTCTACGCATTCGTCGCTCTCTTCAACCAGTGTACCCTTTTTGCGAGCGTCGTCTTCCGCGTTCGAGCGCTGGCTGTAGCCCCCTGCTCCGTTGGGGAGGAGGATGAGGAGACGAGGAGGAGGAGGAGGAGGAGGAGGAGGATGAGGAAAAGGAGGACGAAAAGGAGGAGGGGGAGGAGGGGAGGAGGAGGAGGAGGAGGAGGAGGAGGATGAGGAGGAGGACGAACGGGAGGAGGAAAAGGAGGAGGAGGAGGAGGAGAAGGAGGAGGAGGAGGATGAAAAGGAGGAGGAGGAGGAGGAGGAGGAGGAGGAAAAGGATGACGAAAAGGAGGAGGACGAAAAGGAGGAGTAGGAGGAGGAGGAGGACGAAAAGGAGGAGGAGGAGGAGGAGGAGGAGGAGGAGGAGGAGGAGGAGCAGGAGGAGAGGGAGGAGGAGGGGCCTCAAACGTGGCGAGACAAGAATTCCTCGAGCGGCAGTGGATGTCAGCGAGGCCCTCTCTCCGTGCTATACAGCTGCGCGGTCCGACCGTCGCTCAGTGGCCTGCGCCTGGAGGACCAGAGGCTCGGCGAAGCGTCGTACTCTGCGACGCCGCTTTTCAGGAGGGAAAGCACACACAGACACAATGAATCGTCGACTCCCCAGAAAATATGGGACACTATGGGAAGTGGGGGGGAGGGGGGAAGGCAGAAGAAACAAACCCAGAACATCTGGGGAAATATGGGGTGTCCTGTCATTCGTGTATGTTTATGTGTGTGTGTGTGAGTCCCAAGGCCCCTGCAGTTTCACGACACGGAGGGATGGCTAGGACGGTTGGCGTTGGAAAGCTCGCGTGCGACAGGGCGCCGCTGGCCCGCTCTCTTGCCGCACGCTGTCCCCGGCAGGGGCGCGGCGTGCACGGGCGGGGCCGCGGCGAGTGGACGGCGCGCTCTTTTCGCGCATTCCAGAGCGGCACGCGCACGGCGCGGCACGACGGCACGGCGGGCACGGCGCGGGCACGGCGGGCGGGCGGCGCGGCACGCGCACGGCAGCATCCAGAGGGGGCCCCTCTGTCGTAGGATCGAGATCGCCGACGCGTTCGCTGTTTCGAGAAGCAGTTCGGCGACGTCTTTACAATTCGGACTCGCGGGGAAGAGGAGGACAGAACAAGCCCAAGGTGGATCCACGATGCTGCAGTACACCCTCCCGCCCCAAGCCCCCTCATAAATCCTGACAGACCATCCCTCCTCTTCGGCAAGCGCTCCCTCGAAAGACATGCCATTCAGGCGAGAGCCCCGTCTGAAAACGGAGCTAATTGTCTTGCATCCTTCATCCTTCCAGTGAGTACTCAGGAATGCGCACAGGTAGGATCATACAGTTCAGCGGGGTGTCCAGCGAGATCACCCGTTTTGAAAACATACCAGTCCGATCTGTGCAGATTTTGCACAAGCGTCGATGAAGCCTCAAGAGCGAGTCCCATTTCGAAAAGGAGCTGCCCTCCGGTATTGATCTTTCAAGAAGTTTTGTGCGAGCGCCCAAAATTCAACAGGAGCCGTCATTCATCGTGCAGCTGTTGCAAATGCTTGATTTTCTGGTTTTCAGTTCACAAAAGCCTCATGGAAAAGGGACCGTCCACCATTCTTGTAACTGTTCCGCATGCGCGGCGCTAAGGCGTACCCCCCTATTAAACAACAACTACCCGCCCTGCGTCCTTGAAGCTGGTCTTGAATGAGCACGGCGCTAAGGCGAGAGCTCCATTTCGGAAAGGTGCCGCCCTCAATGTTTGAAACAATTGCAGATTGGCGAACACGGCTGGGCGCGGCGCTCAGGTTGGAGCTCTATATTGACACGGAATCGCTCTTCATCTTTCAAAATGTTACTTTCAGACGAGTGTGCGCGGCCGCTAGGGCGAGAGCTCCTTTTTGAAAACGACCCAGGCGTCAGGATCATAAATGGTCAGGGAGTCTCAGGCGAACAGCCCGGCCTGCCCTTCCGACACGTGTATGAGTGCGACAGGACTGGAGTTGAGTAGAGAGAAGAAGGATGGAGTAGCAGGAGGAGGAAGAAGAGGAGGAGGAGCAAGATGAGGAGGAGGAGGAGGATTTAGGGGAAGAGGAGGAGGAGAGGGAGGAGGAGGAGAAGGAGGAGGAGTAGGAGGAGCAGATCCATGAAAAGGAGTGTGATGTGTGACGCGTGACGCGTAATACGTGATGTGTGCGACTCATGTGTGTTGGCATGGCCCTGCGCATGCAGCTCCGCGGCTCGTTGACGGACCTCAGTTTCTGCTTTCTGTCCGGCCCTCCTTCCCCCTTCCAAATTCAGCATTTTTGTTGTTCCAATACAACGAACAAAATACATCCACTAATTATTATTATCGTTATCATCATATTCTTATAGAATAATTAGAACATAAAAAGCAGGATTTCACAAATTGTTATTGTGAAAGCCTTACGGAGGTGCCGCCGACCCAGAAGGACGACGACGACCACGACGACGTCCACGACGACAACGGCAAGTTATGAATGCCACTGTCCCCTCTCCCTGTCTGCGTGATGTTTTCGTCTACAAGATTCTACACATAGTTGTTTATGTTTTGTTGGGCAGTCCGATGGTTTTCGGTACTTCACATGTGTGCCACCGCTGCAACGTTGGCCTCATTTTCGGATCGGTGCTTTGCTTCCGTCGTTCAGAATGGCGCTCTCGCCTCAGCGCGGGCCACTTTTTGAATCCGAGTGTTTCTTCATCGTTGTCGCCCCCCTCGTTTCCCCTCCTCCGCCTTCCCCTGGTCCTCCTGCTCCTCCCGCTCCTTCCACTCTAGTTCTCTCTGCTGCTGTTCGTCTTCGTCCTTTTCCTCCCGCTCATTCTCATGCTCACCCGCCGCCTCCTCCTTCTCCTCCTGTGCACGCAGCTCCCCTTTTCCGATTGCGCATGGCCCGATGTGGTCTTTTTGATGGAGTTTCAGGTCGGCTATGATACGCGTCCGCGGATAGAGAAACACTCTGCGCTATGGGATGGGACGGGAGGGAGGGATCGGATGTCAGATGAGGCGCGAGCGTACCTAGCTTGTCCTCTCCCCCTCCCCCCTCCCCCTTCCCTTCCTCCCGTCCCCCTCGTAGCCCTTCCTTTCCACCTCCCCTTCGCTCGGCAAAGTGCTCTTCGCATGGCGGCGATTCGGGCCTGCTCGGAACATGCGCGGCGTCAAGGGCTGCGCCAGGCGTGGCTGGCCCCAGAACTGGAATTGGCAGGGCGTTCCATATGGTTGGTCAGTGTTTTGTCACGTGACCGAGACCCTCCTAGCCTCCCTCCTCCTCCCTCCTTTCCCTCTTCTCCCATCTCCTCCTGCCCTGCTCCTCTGCTGCACCCCCCGAGCTTTCCTCCCCTTTTCTGCTCCCTCAACACTGGGGGTTCGACCGAACATGACATACAGTCAACCCTCATAATAAGGATGGGCAGCCTTCCCAAGGATACCCTTGCATCCTTGTCCCTTTGGCCCATCCTTGGCCACTTTCCCTGGCCGCGCCCCGCTCGAAAAGCATCGAAATGGCCCTCCAAGGCCCTTGCATCCTTATCGGGCGTCCTTACTACGCGGGTTGACTGTAGTCAGAGCGCGTGCCCCAGTGCGCCCCACCTTCAGCACCCGCCGCTCCCACCAGCACCAGTCTGCGCTCTGGCGCCAGGGTGGGTTCCTTCGCCGCCCGTGCGGGCAGTGAGGCTCCACGTCCTGCGCGGCGGCGACTTTGGATTGCGTGCGTGTGCGCGCTCGCTGCGGGGGCTGCCGCTTGGCAACGCGCGGCTGCGCCTGCGCGCTTGCGTCGGAGGCGACGATAGGGGCGAATAGCCCAGGGGGGAGCAATTCATGTATCCAGGTGCGCCGATGATCTGTGCCTTCGACAAGGCTCCCCGGCGAATGCGTGTAGTGCCCGCCCCTGGGCTACTCGCCCCTGTCGTCGCCGCCGACTGCGAGCGGGCAGGTTGGGCGAAGTGGCCACGCAGTGGGCGTGAGGGCACCTGGGCACCCCTTTCGTCACGCAGAGCACGGTCACGCCACGTGCCCGCACATCCTGCCTCTGCACAGCACTGCCCGGTCTCCCCCCAACGCCGCCACCGGAGCGCTCTCGGGGCTGCGCCGCTCGTGCTGGACAAAACAGAGCGGGGCGGAGGGGGCCAGCCGCAGGCACGCATGGGGGGACGGCTGCAGCGAATTCTCCTCCGTGCACGCGCGGCCGCGCTTGCTTCTGCGCGGCAGCTCCACTCGCGGCGGTGGGGCGAATAGCCCAGGGGCGGGCATTCCACGTATTCGCCCGGGAGCCTTGTCGAAGGCATAGATCATCGGCGCCCCTGGATACATGTATTGCTCCCCCCTGGGCACTTTGCCCCTATCGTCGCCTCCGACAATGGGCAACATGAGCCTGACACATGAATTGGACACGCGTTGCCACTCTCACTGGTGCCATGCCGCCCAAGGTTAGCTCCAGCAGCCTTTCGGGTGGGCTGGCGCTGCCAGGGCGTTTTGCGTGTTGCTTCCCCCTTGCGCTCCAGAGTGAAGTGAAACACATGCCATCAGGTGATCGTCTTCGTATTCATTGTTTTGCCGATCGGCGCGGGCCCTCGCCCCCCCCTCCCCCCATCGCCATGGAATAGATCTTGGCTGTTTTGGCGCGTGTTTCGACCAGATGGAGTTTCCCCCACTGGACGCACTGTTGCAATCGGTTGCACTAAGCAGAGGTTCGGAGCCAGACCCCCTCCCTCCCCCTCCCCCCCTTCCGCCCAATGCCGAAACGCCGAACAAGTAAACGTTCACCATCCTCCTCCTCCTGCCCCCCGCTCGCCCGCCCTGGCCAACGTGGCCCACAGCGTAGCTTCCATGGCGGTTCCGTCGAAGCTTCCCGTTGGCACAGTAGTGCCTGCGCCGTGCGTGCACCGCGGCTGTCCAGGGCACGCCGCTGGCTTCCCTCGAGCTGTGCCTCGGCACCCTCGACGGTGAAGACAAGGGCGCTCGCGCCCGTGTCGGGAACGGAAGCATGACAGCGACGGACATCGCACGGCAAATTTGGAGGCTCATGGCAATGTCGAGCCCATAGTCAAGCAGAGTGTATCCATTCGCAGCGGATCGAGCCCACGGCGAGCCTGGCGCCCCCATCTCCCTCCACCTCTCCTCGCTCCTCCCGTCGGCCTCCCCCCGCAGCCCGCGTCTCCTCTCACCGCCTCCCTCTCTCTCTCTCCCCCCTCCCGTTTCCCCCTGGCGGAGGTTCGCAGGAGGAGGATGAGGAGGAGGATGAGGAGGAGGAGGAGGAGGCGGATGAGGAGGCGGAGGAGGAGGAGGAGGAGGAGGAGGAGAAGGAGGAGGAGGAGGAGGAGGAGGAGGAGGAGGAGGAGGAGGAGGATTTGTCCCCACGTGTTTCGTGGGGTTTTGGTTTTCTTCCCTGCCGCGTCGCACCTGCGTCTCCCGCACACCTCCATCCCTCCTCCCTCTTCCCCTCCTCCTCTTCCTCACCTCACCCGCGCGCAACACATGCACGGCGCGTACATGAGACACGCATCTACATGCAGCCGCACGCATGCACATACTCGCACGCACCATGCAACAAAGCTAGTGCACGCATGGCGTGTTCACTGCACTATACACCCACGACGTATGCACCACATACTGGCCACCCACATGGGGCACGCGTTCATATACAACCGCACTTGCATTGACACTCACACCACAACACATACGCGCAATATGCACAGGGCGTGGCAGGCGTAGGCGGTCATACGACACGGGCGCCATACACACATGCAATACATGCACATCCATATGACGCGGCGGGCGTGCATTCTCTCGATGCCACAGGGGGTGCGCTGGGGGTGCGCTTGCTATCCGTCGTACACTCGCGAAGCGTGGCGCATACACTTTCTCGCTATTTATCGACAGCACAGACGGGTGCGCTGGGGGCGCGGTCGCTATCCGTCGGATGCTCACAACGCGTGGCAGGCGTGGAGGTTTCTCGATGCCACAGGGGGTGCGGTCGCTCTCTGTCGCACGCTCGCAAAGTGTGGCAGGTGCGGATTTTTTTCGATGTCACGGGGGGGGTGCGCTGGGGGTGCGGTCGTTATCCGACGTACGCTCGTAACGCGTGGCATGAGTGCATTTTATCGACACCACAGAGGGGGTGCGCACGGGGTGCGGTCGCAATCCGTCGTATGTTCGCGAAGCGTGGCAGGCGTGCACTTTATCGAGACTGCAGGGGCGCGCGCAGGGGGTGCGGTCGCTATCCGTCGTGCGCTCGCAAAGCGTAGCAGGCGTGGCAGTTTCTCGATGCCACAACGGGGTGCGATAGGGGTTGCGGTCGCTATCCGTCGCACGCTCGTAGTGCGTGGCAGGCGTGGCAGTTTCTCGATGCCACAAGGGGGCGCGCACGGGGTGCTGCCGCTATCCGTCTTGCGCTCGCAAATCGTGGCAGGCGTGCACTTTATCGACGCCGCAGAGGTGGCGCGCAGGGGGTGCGGTCGCTATCCGTCGCACGCTCGCAAAGCGTGTCAGGCGTGTATGTGCCTCGATGCCAGAGGGGGTGCGCTGGGGGTGCGGTCGCTATCCGTCGTACGTTCGCGAAGCGTGGCAGGCGTGACAGGCGTGGCCTCCGCTCGACTCCAGGCGGTGTGCGCAGGGGGTGGGGGCGGTGGCCTTTGCGCAGGCGCAACGCGCGACAGACGTTGCAGTTTTAGTTTCTCGATGCCACACGGGGGCGCGCTGGGTGAACGGTCGCTACACAGATAACGCAACGCGAACGCGAGCCAGACCGCGGCGAGGTAGAGGGAGCCAGGGAAACAAATCTAGGGGAACGGAGGACGGAGGACGAGATGCCATCGCGGGCGTCTTGGGACGGTCTTCGAGCACCTGTGTTCTACTCTGTTTGGTCTGGTTATTGATTTCCGTTGGTTTGACTGGCTGGCTGGTCTGGCTGATCTGGTTGTTTAGTGTTGAGAATGCTCGTCAACCTGGTCTGGCTGGCCTGGCCAGTCTGGTTGGTTGGCTTGGCTGATGACGACGAACGTGACGACGAGTACGACGACGAGTACGACAACGAGTACGACGACGACGAGCAGGAAGAGTACGACGATAAGTACGTCAAGTACGACAACGACGACAAGCGACACGACGAGTACGACGATGGGATGCTAACACACGCGTCGTAAAATGAGTATGTGGCGTTCTTCGGTAGTGTAATTTTTGGTCAAGTTTGACCGAACCAGTTTTTTGCACCGCTAGGCCTTGTTCCTGGCCTCCTTTTCCGCTATGCGTGCACGGAGGGCTGCAAAGCGATCCAACGGTTCTGCGTTCGCCGCCGTCATCTGCGGCTTTGAGGCTTCAACGTACGCTTCCACTTCCACACGCGAAAGCTGACCCTCCCTGGACGCGGAATTGACTGAGGAGGAGGAGGAGGAGGGATGGAGGAGGAGGAGGATGAGGATGAGGAGGATGAGGATGAGGATGAGGATGAGGATGAGGATGAGGATGAGGATGATAATGATGATGCTGATGATGATGATGATGATGATGATGATGATGATGATGATGATGATGATGATGATGATGATGATGATGATGATGATGATGATGATGATGATGATGATGATGATGATGATGACGACGACGATGATGATGATGATGCTGATGATGATGATGATGATGATGATGCTGATGATGATGATGAGGAGGAGGAGGAGGATGACGATGATGATGATGATGATGATGATGATGATGATGATGATGATGATGATGATGAGGAGGAGGAGGAGGAGGAGGAGGAGGAGGAGGAGGAGGAGGAGGAGGAGGAGGGGGGGGATGAGGAGGAGGGGTGGGCACGCCAACTCGAGGAGATCCGAGCGCGCCGAGACAGGACTAGGCACGGCAAGGACGGGTGGAAAAGAAGAGCGAGCGCAGCTGTACGAGAGACAGGATGAAACGCAAGGGAATCACCGAAGACGAAACCAGAAAGTGGCGTCATCCGAGGCGAGGAGTGGACGGGGGTGTCCCTTCCACTCCCCAGAAAGAGGATCTTTGCCCTGCTCGAGGGCTTTCAAATAAGTAGTGTCCTTACTGGATGCAATACCCGAGCAACGGCCCCAGAGCCGCGAGCGCGGGGCCGACGGCTGGGCCCGAGCGCCACACCGCCGACAGAATGCAAGGGTAGCCCCAGCAAGGACGATGCAGTGTCCTCGAGCGCCGGCAGGCCCTACAGGGGCCTTGAGCGGGGAGGGGGCGGTCGGGGGGCGAAGCATCCCGAGCAACCCAGGAGTCGCGCTCCGCAGGCCCGCCAGCGGTCCTGGAGCGCTTGAGGGGCGGAGGCCCCCCCCACCCGACTGGGGGCAGGAGGCTCACCGGCAGAAACCTGGGGGCCCGAGTCCAAACGCGGCGCCTTCGGGCGCGGGCCCTCCAGGGCAACCCCTTCACGACTGTCCTTCTCTAGACTGGCTCCAGGGGCGGCGGATGGGGGAGGAGGGGTGGGAGGAGGGTCCGACGGCTCCGAGCGCGCCTGATCATCCATCCTCTCCTCATCCGTCTGAAATCCCACCCTCTTGAAAGCCAGCTGCCGCCCACGGACCCAATGATCCGATGGCGGCGGACCCCCAGAACCCTCCAAGACATCGTCCGCCTCGAGAGGGGGGGCCTCAACGGGGCCTGCCTTCGTCCGAGGCGAAACCCTCAAGGCCCCAGAGGGCCGCCGCCTCGGCTACTCTACACGTGCGGAGCCTGAGGGCCTTCGCACCTCTGGCGGACAAGGCGAAAGCCTGGCAGCGCTCACAAGCGAACTTTTGTCCACGCCTCCTCACCCTGTGGGGGTGCTGCACAGGCTCCTCCCTCGGCGGCGGGGGCGCCGCCTCCCGCGCAGCGGGCCCACCGCGGGCGCGGGCCGCGCCAGGGGCTGCAGGTGCGCGATGAGCAGCACCACGAGCGGCCCAGCTGCGGCGCAGCTCCGCGTTTCGACACCGAGGAGGGTCGACTCGAGCAGGTGGTACCAACCACGTGAACTGAAGCCTCGAGGCAGTGCCAATCCACGTCGCCACCTGCCTGGCCTTCAATAGGGCCAACGAATGCCTGCCCACAGCAGCCTGTGAAACGTCATGTAGCCGTCGTCCTCGCTTGGCTGCCTGATCGGCAAGATCATTGCAGCGCTTATCCCAGCAGTCGGTCTTCTGGTGGCCCTTCACGCACCTGAGCATAATTGGTGCCGTCGCGCCAGTCCAGCTCGCACCTCCATGATCTGCGCTGCGATGGTGCAGCAACTTTCAGAGGTCAACGTTCTCCCTCCGAGGGTTCGTGCATCACCGCTGGCCACGACGGAGGCCTTCGATGAGGGGGAGGTAGTCCGTGTGGATACGTATCGGGGCGATGCCGATGGTCAAGGCTTGCACGATCGCATGAAGCTCGGCTCGGCCTGAGGTCTGCCGCGGTCCAGGAAGGGCGCCAAAGACTGCGCCAGAGTAGGTGCGATCGCCCACAATCACGAAACCCCAGCCTGCACGAGACGCGGCATCCCAGTGTAGCAGCTTCTTGCAGGATCCATCAGTAAAGACGTCACCAGTCACCACCAAAGGCTCGGAGCGAGCAGTCCTGTCGTAGTGCCAGTGTCCAGAATCATCCCTTGGCGGGAGCGCGGGAAGACCATAATTGGGAAACGAGCCCCGGGAATAAATCGCCAAGGGCCGTGCCGCGCGCAAACTTCAAGACTTCAGAGTCCACGGCATGTTCGCGAAACTCACTAAGACAAGGGCAGCGCCAATGCAGATGATGCGAAGTCCCGATCTCAATGCCACGCGCGAGGCAATAAGGGGAGGTCTCGTAAGCGTGCTGATATAGCCGTTGTTGCGAGAAGTGGCATCCCAAAGCCGCGGCGCGAACAGCAACCTTAGCAACGGGATCGAGGAGCCATCTCTGTGCCTGTTGCCTGCCCTGCATGAAGGGGTCCACGAATAGGAGCTATCCAGCATCCAGCAGGGTCCTTGTGACTGGGGCCAGGGACCTCAGGCGTGACATCAGCGCGCTTAGACCATTGTAACCAGCCAGCCGCTTCCAAGTCCTGAATCGCAAGCCACCGAACAGTGTGTGGGGGGGGGTGCAACAATGCGCAAATCAAGCTTCTCACCAGACCTGGTCCGAGCAAGATACACAGAAGAACATGTCCACTCCGGGAGCAACGATGATCTCGAGAAAGCGCCGGCTGGGCCAGCAACCATGCACCGACGATCCTGCTCTTTTGCCATGGCAATCCTGCGGAATTGCGACTGCCGAGCAACCTGCGTGTCTTGATGAGGAGTATCGCCAGATGCCGTCAACGTAGCCCAGTTGTGAATGGGGCCAACGGCTGAAACGCACGAAGGTTAAATGTCAGGTGACGGGGCAAGCCGCGAGGCAATCCAAGGAGAAGCGCCAACAGGTAAAGAGTCCCATCCCAACTTGACCTGTCTCACCGTGCGCTTCGCGATGTGGGGGGCACCGCGGTGGCCCTTGCAACCTTCCGATTCTTGGATCCCAATGCCGACGGCCTCTGAAAGTGACGCACTCACTTGGAGACCGCTCGCACGCGGCGGCGAAGGACACGCGACCGCGCAGAATTGCCCGCTCCGATCTCCAGCCCAAGAACCTCAAGCCAGGACCCAGAACGGAATCCGAATCTCTGGAGCCCCCGAGCGACACGGGTGGCGGCGTGGTCGTGAGACACCGTGAGCATGGCCTTGAATTTGGCAACGGGGAGGCCCACATGCTGCAATGAGTCGCAAAGTAGGGCGACAATGTCCACTGCCTGTCCAACAATAGACTGAAGAGGGGCTAGAACCTGCACCGTGAGATCGTCAGCGAAACCGTCCAGGGTGTGCGAGGTGCCAGCAACTGCCTGGGCCATAACGTTGGCTTGCAGCAAGTACTCGCCCAGCGCCGTAATCACGGTGAGCCGGGCCAAAGCCATGGCGAACCTGTAGCCTGGAAGCGCGCCCTGCTCAACTGCAGCAGAGTGGGGGGGGGGTGGCCTGCAGCCGCGTCAGCCGCCTGGGCGCCCTGTGCATTGCAAGGGCACGCGCTAGCAGCTGCCGGGGGAAATTGTGGCGCCTGACAGCCTCCACCAGAGAGGCCCATTGGATACGGTCGAAACACATCTCAATGTCCACGATTGCAGTGATGACGCCGAGGTCGCTCGCTAGGCCCGTCTCGGAGCGCTGGGGAGCACGAGGCGCCGCGTCGATGGTGGTCTTGCCCGCTGCCAGGGCGAAGTAAGGCCGATCGTTTGCCGGGGGCCAGTCCCGTAGCTGCTGGCCCCGACGCTGAGTCCAGATGCGGTAGGCCGCCGTCGCGAGCGCGATGGGGCGCCACCCGCTTCCGGGCTTCGCCAACAGCGCGATGTGAACGACCATCATCTGAGTGGGCCACCGCTCCCAATGCTCAGCCAACCACATGATGTGGATGAGCAGGGGGAGCGAGGCGTCGCGCAGCAAAGAGACCGAGCGAGGAGCGAGCTTGTGGGCACCCTGTCCAGTGCCCCGGCGAAAGTTCTTCGCCGCATGACGTGGGTCCGCAATCCGCGGCACAGGCATTGCGGCCTCGGGCAGCCTCTCTGGATGTCGGCGTAGATGGAGGCGGTGTCCTTGAAGTCAGCCAGATGCCGAGTCTCGTAGTGGTCCACGCCGCGACAGAGGCCTTTTACTTGCTCGAGAGTGGGACAGCTCGACACGGGGGATGCCTTCCAAATGCTGGCCCAACCGTCCACCTGATCATCCGCAACATGCTGAGCCGCCGTCGTGTCGACATTGTTCCTTCTCACCTGGGGGTGGGGACTGCCGAGAGGCTTCGTTGAAGGGAAGGCGGCTTGATGCGACCCGCCTCGCAGTCAGATGCCCAATCTGCGAGCGCCTTGCGCCGTTGCCGCACTGCAAGGACCTCCCGGCCCTCGGCGAAGTCCGCGAGCTAGGAAGAAATGGCATGAACCACATCACAAGCAACTTGCCGTAAATCAGCGAGGTCACCGCAGGACAGGTATCCATGTAATAAACCTCGGGTGCAGCCAAGATATATGGGGCCCTCGCCGCGCCGACCTCTCACGGGCGGTGGCGCCTCTCTACCACTTTCGCCCCGCTCTGGGGGGGAAGTCCGCCCGGGCGCGGTCGGCAATCTCGGGCGCCAATCAGCGCCCTCGGATATCGACGCAGCTGGCAGCGGCGCGAGGGTTTACTGCGGCCCTGTGCCGACGTCGCCAGCCTCCCTCTTGCTGGAGGGGATGTGAAAAGGTCCCCCATCGCTAGTACGTAGGAGTAGTTGTTGCTCATGCCAAAGTGTGAAAGCATCGTCATCGGCCTCAAGGAGACCACGTAAAGTAGGGGGCAGTGACCTGAGCAGGTGGACCACGCGACGGCAGTCAGCATCTGCATAGGCTCGTTCAGCTCCCTGCGAAGCAAGACGCTCGAGTCGTCGAAGCACGTCAGGTCCGACCTGAGCAGCACGCAGACAGTCAGCGAAAGCTTGGGCCAGCCGGCGAGCTCGACGCGCATCAGGAGGTGCCGCGGGGTGCGGGCCAGCTCGGGGACCTCCTGCCTGGCGCCGGCGGTGCTCAGCTCCAGGCCGTAGGTGTAGATCAGCTCGTGCTCCGCCGACTCCATGAAGGCGGTCTATAGACCATCCAACCGAATCTGAGCTGCCGCTGGGGTGGCGTCTCCTCCCAGCTCCACATCAGCTTCGATGAGGCGTGCATGATCCGTGTCGTGCACCACCGCAGTGTCGTCGGGAGGGGCGTGGCGAGGGAAAGCGCGAGGCCCAGCGAGGGCCACGAACTTCACGGCCTTGGCCTTTGCCGCTAGGGGCGTCATCATGGGGTAGCGCGGTGCAGCGGGCCAGCCAGGGACAGGCCGCGGGGCCGAGAACGAGCCCGCCAGCGAGAGGCTGACCAGCCAGCAGTCAATATTAGAGTAGTTTCCCTGGGCACTGCGACGCATTCCTGCTCCAGGATCGCAAGCGCGCGAACGAGCAACCGATTGAGCAGGAAAATAGCTCAGGAAACCGATGCCGTCCATGTCCGAAGGGTCGCAGTTGAAGTCAGCCGCCAGGGCAAAGGGGCGATTCCACCCGCGAAGCGCCAGCGCGATGTCGTAGAGCCTGCTGGTGTTCGTGGTCGCCCAGAGCCCGACCTCGAAGTAGGCAGCGACGAGAATCAAGCCACCTTTAATCCCGAAGTCCGCATGGCAAGCCACGCAGAGGTTCGGTATCAAGTCGAACGCGCCTGTGACACCACTCCCAGGAAGTGCAGTGACGCTGATGTGCCGCCTGATGAAGA
Source organism: Prorocentrum cordatum (assembly GCA_963575745.1). Taxonomy (NCBI): domain Eukaryota; class Dinophyceae; order Prorocentrales; family Prorocentraceae; genus Prorocentrum; species Prorocentrum cordatum. Next base: position 214,702 of record CAUYUJ010016641.1, read on the forward strand.
GTCCGACCCCAGCGGACGGCCGCCCAGACTCCAGACGGCGGCACGGAGAGATAATGGCATGCCAGCCAGCTCTAGCTGCCCATCCCTGTGCTCGAGGCACGTCATCCCCATCGACGCGAAGCTCCTGAGCAGCGACAGCCAAGATACCAGTATCACATGCAGTCAAACAGTCACGGCAGGATCCCCACGATAAGCCGTTGTAAGTAACCAAAACTGTGTCTCGACGAGCGGCTCCACGCCTGCCCCGTCTACGAGGGGGCTTCCATCCCGACGTCTTCCCAGGGGCGGACCGGATGGAGGAGTAGGAGTAGGAGGAGGAGTAGGAGTAGGAGTAGGAGGAGGAGGAGGAGGGATAGCACGACCACTATAAGAAGAAACCTACTACTATTACCCATAATGCGAGTAACAGTAATAGTAGTAATGCTAGTACCAAGAAACTACTACTACCAGCACCTGTGATACTACGACTACTACTACTACGACTACTACTACTACTACTGCTACTGCTACTGCTACTGCTACTGCTACTGCTACTGCTACTGCTACTGCTACTGCTACTGCTACTGCTACTGCTACTGCTACTGCTACTGCTACTGCTACTGCTAGTGCTACTGCTACTGCTACTGCTACTACTACTACTACTGCTGCTACTACTACTACTACTACTTGCATTGCTATACATCGTAACGCGCATAAGTCATACCAGTGCGAATCAGGCTAATACTAGTGATAGTAATATCGTGTTAACAACAATAATAATTTCACGAGCGATGCACCCTGGTAAGCATAGTATTACTAATAGTTGGAGTAGGATTCGTAATATTAATCTGCACACCATGAGTAATAACGAACTAATCATAAACACAACGAACGTACGACACATAAGAAGAAGCACAAGGAAGAGGAGGAGGAGGAGGAACAGGAGGAGGAGCGACAGCTAAATGAGGGGGAGGACTGCTCAACCCGCCCCAATCGTTGCGACCCTTCCCTCGGACCACAGGGCATGACCCACCGCGGCGCAAATCCAGAGGGCGAGGGGTATGAGGCCGAGCGCGAGGGAAGGGGGGACAGGGGGGACTAATGTGGAGGAGGAGGTGGATGACCAGTGTAAATTCTTGACGCTTCGCGTATCCCCGCCGTTCCGTAGCCCTCTGGCTCAAGGCCGTCTCTGGGCCCCGGTCCCTCGGCCGGGTCTCCCAGCTCAAGGGGTTTCCCTTAGGAGTCTTTTGCCGCGCGTCTCCCCCGGGGCTGGGCCGCCATAGCAGACTCCCTGGATTCCTCGACTTCGGCCTCGTGAGCGGCCCTCCGCGAAGCATGGGCGGGCGATCGATCGGCGATGATCCTGTCATCCCTGTGGGGACGAGGGCTGCGTCACCCGTCGTCGACCCTGGGGCCAGTGGTCTGGCTGACTCAGGACATCCTCGCCCTAGATCTCAGGACTCCATCCCGCCAGGGCAGCCGTCGCCTCCTGCTCCCTGGAGTGGGAACGCTTCTGCCGATGCTCCATGCGCACGAGGGCCGTTGGCCCCCAGCCAAACCGAAGGAGGGGTTGAGTCTCTCAACCCTGTGATGCACACCGATATTGCGACCTTCCGTCGCTTCCCTGGATTCGAGAGCGGCAGGCGCGAAGCGGTAGAAGGGGTTGATGCGGTCAGCCCCCCGATGCACACTGAGACTGCGACCTTCCGTCGCTTCCCTGGATCTGATACTGGCAGGCATGATGCCCTCCCGCCTAGCTCATCCCCTTCTCTCACCCCTACCCTTCCCATGCCCACTGCTGGGCGCCCAATCTCTTTCTCTCCAGGCGGTGCTGGGCAGAGTGGGATCGCCCACGGCGATGCCAGGTTTACGGGGGCCAACGGCCCCATTCCCGAAACAGCTAATCCCCCCACGGATCCTGGTCCTCTTAGGCAGTCTGACGAGGAGCAGAGAGGCGCCCTCGGCTTCCGACACAGGGACCTCTGCGGCGTGGAGGGGGAGACTAGGGACCCGACACCCCCAGCAGGCGCTCGCGAGGGCGTCGGGGGGGGAGACGGGCAGTCGCCTGCCCTTGGCCCCGACGCGCATCATAGAGGCTTGCGCCCTCACTCCGCCGAGCCCCCCCCTTCTGGACGCGGCCGCGCCGAGTGAAGCTGCCTTCCGCTGCGGTTTGAGCACAGCATAGAAGACGGGCCCTCAGGTATTGGCGCGCATGTCGACGCTGATGCCGCGCTAGGTCGCCCCCAGGGGCCTGAGAGCGGCAGGCGCGAGGGGGCGACGCGCCCATCCCCGCGATTCGCGCAGATCTTGCGACCTTCCGTCGCTTCCTTGGACCGGATGACGGCGGGCAGAGGGATGCCCACGGTGTTCAACCCAGGGAACGGTGCGACGGGGAAGAATGCACCAGGGAGCCAACCCCCATAAGGGGGTGGTCGCGAGGACGTCGACAGAATGCACACTGACGCTGCGACCTTCCGTCGCTTCCCTGGACGTGATGATCGCTGGCAGGAGGCCCTCCCGCCTAACTGAACCTCCTCACTCACCCCTACCGCTCCCATGCCCACTGCTGGGCGCCCAATCTCCCTCTCTCCAGGCGGTGCTGGGCAGAGTGGAGCGGCCCTCGGCGACGCCGGGGCCACGGGGGGCGAGGGCCTCACTCCTGCACAAGCGAACCCCCTCACGGATCCAGGTCCGCGTAGACAGACTGACGAGGGGCAGATGAATGCCCTCGGCGTTCGACCCAGGGGCCAAGGCGACTCGGAATGGGAACCCAGGGAACTGACGCCCTCATGGGGGCGCTCGCGAGGGCGTCGGCAGCAGAAACGGGCAGGCGCCTGCCCGCAGTCCTGACCCGCTTCACGGAGGCCCACGCCTACCCTCCGCCGAGCCCCCCCTCCTGGACGCGCCCGCGCCGAGTGAGGCAGTCCTCCCTGGCGAGCTAAACGCTGAAGTCGGGCCTTCCGCCCGCGAAGCGCATTCCGACGCCGACGCAGCGTTCGGCCGCTTCCATGGGCCCGAGAGCGGTAGGCATAACGCTGGAGGAGGGGGTGATTCAATAATCCCTGCGAGACGCACAGATCTTGCGACCTTCAGTCGCTTCCCTGGATCGGATGACGGCGGGCAGAGGGGGGCCCAAGGCGTTCGACCCAGTGACCGTTTGGAGGCGGGAGTGAGGACCATGGACCTTGCCCCCGCGGGGGTTGGTCGGGGGGGCGTCGGCAGGGTGCACCCTGACGGTGCGACCTTCAGTCGATTCACTGGAGGTGAGAACGGCAGGCACGACACTGGAGGAGGGGGTGATGCTCTCATCCCTGCGAGACACACAGATCTTGCGACCTTCCGTCGCTTCCCTGGATCGAATGACGGCATGCAGAGGGGGGCGCGCGGCGTTCGACCCAGGGACCGCTGGCAGGTGGAAGAGGATCTTGGACCCGGCCCCCGCAGAGGTGGGGCGGGAGTGCGTCGACAGTATGCACACTGACAGTGCGACTTTCCGTCGCTTCCCTGGAACAGGCGACGAGGCTGGCCTCCCGCCAGAAGGAAGAGAACGAGAGTCGGGGGACCCCGATTCCAGTGATCGCAGGGAGACGCCCCCCTCCACGGAGATGATCGATCGCAATCTTCCCTCTTTGGGATTGGCGACTGGATGGCCCGTGGGGCCTCCTTGTTCGCCCAGTGCCACCAGGATCGCTCCCGATCCCGTGGTCGGGGCCGCTCCTCTGGTTGATCGGATCGATCGCGCTAGGTCTCCGATCCCGGCGGCTGGATCGCCCCGTGCCTTCCCTCCCTCGTCCACCAGCTCTTCTTCCGACTTCTCCCTTCCTGACCCGCCTCCCGGGCTCGAGTTTCCTAACGCCGCGTCTGGCGGGCGCCGCCGTGGACTTGAGTACTCGTCACAAGACAGAGAACGGGGGCCCATTCTTTGGACGGACAGCGGCTCGCCTTTCGTGGTGAGCCACACTGCGCACGGGGGCGCCGTCCTAGCTGACCCCCCCTCCTACCCATCCCCAGACCTTGCCCTGGAGGAGGAGTTGCGGATGGAAAACCCGCCACCCCCCTCAGACTATGACGACCCCAGCCAAGCGCCGAGGAGCAGAGGGCAAAGCGCCGTTGACCTCCACGCTCGGTGGTTGGACGCTGGGCACACGGACGCTCACTGGGCGGCCAGCCGGGAGGCGGACGGACCCATGTGTGGCCCACGCGTGGCGGACGCCAGGATCACCGGCAGGGGGGGCACCATGAGGGCCCTACGTCGGCACCTAGTGCGCATTGACGGTCCTTGGCGCGAGGTCCCCGATTTTGGAGCGCCGAGAACACCTCGTGAGACCAGCAACCTGGAGCTCCTCATACACCACGCGTGGAGGGGGCACCGCCCAGGCCACCCAGGCATACGAGCCGACAGCCCCATGCGTGTGGCTCCAGTAGAAGCCGCCCTCCCTGGACGTTGCTCGGAGCTAGCTACTTCAGCCCCGATCCTCGCTATCCTGGACCACTCCTGGCTAGTCTGGTCCATCACTGGAGGAGACTATGAAGGGCGTCTGGGAGGCGTTCAACCGGACCCAATACAGGTCCTTGCCTTCCGCTTTGCGAGCATCACTTATGACCCAGCATAAGAAGGGAGAGACTGGACGCCGCCGACCCCTCAGTGACGGAGAGGCAGCTGGCACGCCTCGAGTACGTTGCCATGGTCGCCGCCGCGCATTACTGCGACATAGGCATGGAGCCCCCGAACGGTTTTGACACAGATAGGATGCTCATGCCTACCAGATCCCCTGAAGACGCTGCCCCCCTGCACAGCAGTGGCCCCAATCGAGCAGACGGGACGCAGGACCCCATGGATGATGAGGTCATGGACTATGCGCACAGAGTCCTAATACACGAGCGCAGACAAAACATAGTCCACTTTCCGGACCATGGGGACGTCAGTCAGTGGGCCATCACGAGAGGGAACCTCGAACGGGTGGGGAACGACGTGCACTCGAGACGACAAGCAGGTAGAGGCCCAGTACCATGGATAGAGCCCGCCCTCTCGGGGATGCCCGCTAGCTCCATGGGCATCCCTGGAGTCCCCATTCAAGGGAGCGACTGCAGCGACAACGTGTGGCCATGGTCCACCACAGCGCATAGGCTACGGCTGCGTAACTTTTTCTGCCCAGGAGAGGGATGCGATTTCTGTGGCACCTGGATGCTCCGAGATCCCACAGGGCGAATCTGCATTACTTGTCACAGGCTGGCCAACCCCTGGAGTTGCAACCCAGGGGGGCCGCGAGCAGACGACCCACCTCAGAGCCGCCCAGGAAGGAGCAGGCCCGGGCCAGCCACCCAACAGGCACGCCCTCGACCTCCTGGACACCGCTCTGCTGGTCCAGCGTGTTAGAGCGGGCATGCGGTACGCCCCAATCGCAGAGCACCTCTACTCCCCCACCCAGCCTGGCCCCTCCGACTTCACCCCGACCTGGCTCGTGGGCGAACTCCTGGGAGCCTGGAGACATATGGTGGCCCACGCCGCAGGCCTACCTGAAATCTGGGCATACGAAGACACAGGAGCCCTCGAGGAGGTCGGGGGCGATTGGCAACTCCGCGCAGCAACGATCTCGCTGGCCTTACTCTGCTCGGCGCCAGGTTCCTGGGCCCTAAATGTCTGCCAGAAAATGCGGCAAGTCATTAGGACCTACCCCCAAGGACGGCTCGTTGGTTGGTTCCCTCCGCCTCTCTATCACTGCGGCCCAGACGCGCGCTCACCACCATGCCGGAGGCCCCCTCTTTCCAGCAGGACAACCACAGCCGTCTCCATAGGGCCCAACACCGTGGTGCGCCTGGATGACCTCTGCTGGCTAAGATACACCATCGGCGGGGATCACCTAGATCGCGCTATAAGCGACGCGCGAGATGATGCTGATCTCAGTAGACGCTGGTGGCATAATAGAGATAGCCCGCGCTCCCAAGCAGCAGAAGTAATGAGAGGTGCACTACAAGCAGCCGCGCGCACCGACTGGCGCCCAATACATCCCCAAATGGGACAGGGTACCCCCCTGGGAAACCTCGTCACAGACGCCGTCATCAGGCGATTGGATGCAGACAGCAGGGGCCAGGACCAAGTGCGTGCTGGGCGTCCTAGTGACGGGCACGCTCCCATGGATGTGGACAACCTCCGCAACGGCAGGGATAGCCACACGGACTTGGAAGCGGTAGGAATGATACCCCCCCAGAGACCCCCCCCAGTTCTGGCGGAGGGGCTTCCCCATGCGGAGCGCTCCCAACGAGATGCATTCAGCGATGAGGTGCGGAGGGTCAGGATGAGGGTCGCCAGCAACTCCGTCACCCCAGGCATGCGGTGGAGCAGAATCATGGTCCCCTTCATATGGGGCACTGCGACCGACAGAGGTCGGAGCGTGCTCGAGCTGGCCTTCAGGAGCAGCAACATCAGCACCAACATCATCGACCATGCAGCAGCCTGGTGGAGAGCACGGGGCGTCAGCTCCTACAGAGATGCCCAGATAGTGCTCGCGTCGGAAACAGACATGGCGTCCAGGGCAGCAGGTGCCACGCTCGAAGCCCCCGAAGTAGGCGGCTACATTGCGCCCCAGCTCCAGGAGCGAATGGTGCTGCACCTGGACGCAAACGGCTTCCTTCAGACTGCCATCCTTTCAGGGGATCGACAGGCAGTAGAGGCTGGAGCGAGGATTCGAGCGCAACTGGCCAGTGCCGAGCAGAGGTTAAACCCAAGGAATCACGGGCCCGCGAGCGAAGGCAGGGCTCGCCCTGGAGTTGAGGCCGAAGCAGTGGAAGCCACAAGCACAACCACTCCCTGGCACGCGGACATAAGACAGATGCTCAATCGGGCAAGCTTCGCTACCCCCCAGGGCAGGTTACCACCCGGCAGTGCCAGAGAAGGGCTCCTGGACAGACTCATGCGCACTCTCGACGCCAGACAGCGGGATGAGGAGGGGGCGGGCAGAGGGACCATGCCGGCCCCCGGAGAAAGGACCTCTGTCAACGGTGACCAGGCACAGTGCCTGGCGCAGAGTATGCTCCTGGAACACAGGGTATATCGACAACCGGGTCCCTGGATCTCTAGGGCCCTGTGGCTCTGCCTGGCACCACACTACTTTCCCCTCCTCAGACCAGTGCTGACTGTGCGGGCAGTGGACTCCCGACCCTACGACGTTCTATACCGCGGATGACCAGGAACGAAATACATGCGCCGGACTTGGTGGCCCGTCTCCGTGGGGACTTCCCGGATGCCGATCTAGCCCCATACTCCGAACTCACCAACTTACAAATCCAGGCCCTCATATGCCATCTCAGTGAGGGAGCTAGTCTGACGCACCTCGACGCTAGTGTGTCCGCCAGGGCCCTCATCGAGAGCCTGGGGGATGTCCTATCCCAACTCAGCCACCCCCCTGGAGACAACGCCAGGCTTCCCCCGGAAAGGATGGACGCCGTGGACGTTCCTCCTTGGGACCTGGAAGTAGGTACTCCCCTATGCATGATCTGCAGCGAAGACATCCTAGTTTTTGCGGAAGCCCTGGTGCCTTGCGGCCACCTGTGCCACGCCGAATGCCTGAGACAGTGGAGGTTTAGCCAGCCAGCGCAGGCCCACTCCCACGGAAGATGCTTCCCAGTGAACTGTCCTATTTGCCGCTCCAATGATAGGGGTAGCGTCACCGTAAGGTTGCCAGGACGAATCCGAGACGCCGACGCTGCCGAGGTGGCGGTGCCACCAGACCTCCTGCAACTCCGCGATGGGACCTTACCCCCACTGCAGCCCTTCCTGAGCCTGCGCGAGTTAGCCGGGGCATTCAGGCACTTGGCCCCAGATCTGGACTGCCTCAGAGCACAAGCGCTCTCCTTCCGACGACCCCACACATACGTCTCGCTTTCAGACATGCGCAGAATCCACGTGCACGTTACGGAGATGAGAACCGCTCAGGAGGCACGTCATGCCCCGATGGAGGTGGACGGAACCCCACCTGACGGTGGAAACGGTGGAAGCGGCATGGGCCCCGATGACGTTCATGACAGCTCGCAGAGCCCTGGGACCCTGCCTCCACAGCGACCCCTTGGTCCCACCAACAGGGCAGATAGGATACGGCAAGCCCCGCGGATCACTTTCGGAAGATGGGCCCTTCTTCTGGGACGGAACCCCCCAGAGGATGAACCCAGGAAGAGAGGGCCCGGGCGGTTCCCGGTGGGACTGCTTACCGCGGCCGTCCGAGACATCGCAGCCGATCTGGTAATTTCTAGAAGCACGTACCTCGGCGAACGTGTAGCGGATGAGACTGGAGTCACGTTCGCCCTTGCAGGCCCAGACGCCTGGGAGCATATCAAAGCCGTAGTCACGGAGCGCAGGAACCCGCCTCAGGGGAACGCCGCCCCAACAATCCTCGTGGTAGATGCCGTTGCTTAGCAGATGGACGCCGCCCTGACGGCAGCTTCCATTGCGGGTAGCCCATGCTGTCTCGTCGCCCTGGCCACCGAGGGAGTTCCATCCCCTGGAGGACCGGATCCGGTCGAGCTCGCGGCACTGGCAAACGCGCAGAGGGGATGCCGAGCCGCCAGCAAAATTACCCACCTCGTCCCGATCGGGCACCCCTACCGAACTGGCAAGCCCAGCCCACCAATGCAGCAGCTCTTTGCCGCTCGATTCGACCTAGCGGGCAGAACACTGCGCGCGATTCTACCCCCGTCAATAGTCGTGCACTGGGGAGGGAGGAGCCGGGGCACCTCTGACGCACTACACATCCTAACCCCTGAGAGCGGCAACGACGGTGTCGTCGCGCAGATCATGAGGTGGAAGAGCGAGCTAGGACGATCCCACAACGGAGCGATCGCAGCCGACTGGGTCACCACGAGAGTGCAACTCCCCCGGGACGAATTACTACGATACCAGGGACTCGAGATGCTCTTCCATCACGTTCTGCGCTGCAGAGCAGCGAGACCCAGGAGCGGTGAAGACGGCATACGTGCCCCCCTAGATAACTTGCAGGCGGCGGCTCAAACCACCACACTGGCCCACCAGACGGCGTGCGTCTGGAGAACCTACGAGACAAGTGATTCTGTGCACATCCCTGTTCCCCCCAGGGCGATCTTTATAGCCCACTCCGTTGCCTCCGCAACAGCCGGAGCCATGGGACACAGAGTGGGAATTTGCGGGACGGGGCTTCTTCTGATCTCCACTCCAGAAAGGATCGCCGCCCCCGTCTTGAGACACCTCCGGGACGAGCTTCCGCGTGTCTTTGGAGACGGTTCCTCCTCCACGGCGCTAGGACCGCGCCGCATCCTCCTGGAAGGACCCTGGGATGGGGGACCCTCATTCGTGCGCCTGTCCGACCCCGAGGATGGCTTCCACCTACGGTGGAACCTCGCGGACATGGGACAAACACGGCCGGAGGACGTCCTGCAAGCCGTAGAGGCCACCACCGGTCCTGGCACGGTCGAGCAGGTTTCCACCGTGTACGCCTGGTTCCCAGATGTCTCTGGCTACAGATACATGACGCAAGTCCGCATACGCCTAGCTGCGGCCGACGCCATGGCGGCAGCCTCTGTGGGCACCAGTTGCATAGTGATCGGAGCCCAGACCGTCAGGATCTTCCCTGCCACACCCAGCAGGGACCCTATGCACAGAGCAGCTGCGGCATCCAGGGAGCTACAGGAGCATGTGGGCGCGCTGGCCAGTATCTCGGTCCTGCAAGCCTCCAGACGCGCCGTTCAACCCCAAGTCCTCGAGATCACCACGTTCGACAGGCACGGGACGCAGCTCGGAGAAATTCGCCCCCGCAGCATGCGCCCTGTCGCCTGGCTCCCTGGACACAACACGCTTCGGCTCTTCTCTGCCTCGGTTGGCTCGGCGAATGCTCAGTTACTAAACCGACTTTGGCCGCTCCCGGATGGCCCGGGCGGCACCTCGCACCCAGCCAACACCAGAGCTGCCCCACCTATCATCACAGGGGACTGGCTCCGGGAGAACTCTAGGGCGATGAGCAGGGGTGCGCCCAACACGGTACCCAGCGTGTCTCAGGAGGATGGCCTACGGGACTGCGAGACTGTCCTACAGCCTGGAGAATACCTGCTCGCTGCAATAGCAGCCGGTGGAGCCGTGGAGGTCACCGCGAGCGGTGAAGGCAGGTTTCCTCTTCACGTCGGTCCCCACCTGGGTGACGGTACTCCTCCCTGCGGACGCGGACATTAGGGCAGCCACGAGAGGTGCGGACAGACCACAAGCCAGACTCAAACTTTAGCTCGCCGCGGGCCCCATTCACGTTGCGCGCCTGGACTCCGCCCCTGCAGCCACACCAACTCCCGCTTCCGTGGGGCTGAGGGTCAATGCTCCTTCCCAGCAGCCACTTCCTAGACGCACCTCTGCATCCCTCAACCCACTCCCTGGGCCCGCCAGGCCCACGCACTTTCCGGAGCTCGCCGAGGTACTAGTGAGTGCATGCAGGCCGCCCCCGGCCGAGCTGGTGAGAGCCGACGAGGATGCAGTCCGCATCGCACGGGGCATGTTGGGTAGATGCGCCGCCGTGGTCCTAGAGCAAGCGGTCCACGACATGGCGCGCGGTGTCCAGCGCCGGATCTCCCTCGAAATCCGCAGGCAACTCGAGGGCCGGCCCATGCAAAGGTACAACTTGGACATGGTCGCCGCAATCTGGATCCTGCAGCTGGCCAACCCGGGGAGCCTGGGCCGCGACCACGTCTGGCAGCTCATCCGAGAGCTTGGGATCCGAGAAGAGGTCACGAGACAGCTCCCCTTCACGCAATGGCTCGCGCCTGAGCCTGACGACACCTACACAGCCCACCAGCCCTGGCTCGAAGTCCCTGGATCCAGAGGCGCAGACGTCGACGCCACCACCGCGCTATCCATACCAGAAAACGTCACTAGTGCCCTGGGCGCCCTGATCAACAGGCTGCCTAACCTACACTGGGAGGAGCGGCAGCGCCACGACCCCGGAAGAGTCACTCGGGGGCGGAGAGGAGTCTCCCAGACCTCCAGAACAATGGGAACGGGGGACAGACCAACGGACAACCCAGGTACGAGCCAGCGCAGAAGCCGCAGCTGGGCGAACAACGAGACGGACGCGGCAGGCACGCAAGCTGGCGATGCGAGAATACCCGCCACGACGGGCCCTGGACCGCTAGCCACACCTACAAGCCCTGGGCTCCCCACTTCGGTGACATCACAGACAAACACAAGCCCCAGCGGTGGTGCTAACGACAGCCCTGACCTCGCCGCGCAGGGAGTGCAACCTCATGCCCAGATGGCGCCACCCGAGCAGAATACGGCACCACCCTCCGTGGCCAGACCGACTGGCGACGGAGTGGCGGACAATGGCGTAACCCGGGTTGACAGCATCGGCCAAATCCCACCCCGGGCGACTTTGCGAACCCCGCGACACCCAGGGAGGGATCGGCACGGTCACTCGCCCCGGTCCGCGCCACCTTGCCGAGCCCGGGCGTAGCGGAAGGCCTCTCCCCAGCTGGCAACTCTGCAGATGCTGTGGGACGAGATAGCTCTGACCCCACAGGACCTCCCGAGAGCCACACCGGCGTGAACATCCCTGGAAGCCTACGGACCTCTCATGCTGAGGCAAATGCCAGCACGGAGCAGTGCGTGACTGGGAGGGGTGGAGCCACGACCCTGGACAGCACAGAAGGCGCGCAGTGTACGCCCGCGGCTGCTAGGACTGCGGGCACGGGGGGCGCAGCGGGCAGCGAGGATGCACCTCCACGGGCCCCCGCGGACGCGGCAACAGCCCAGAGCAGGAGACCGCCGCCAGGCACGGTGCATAGTACTTGCAACGACCCCCTGGGGAGAGGAGACACGCCGAGAAGTGGGCCTGAGCTCCCCCCGTGCATGGAGGCAGACTGGAGGCGGGAGTGTGAAGCCATGGCGCGCGCGCTCAGACAGGCACAGGTGCACGCCTCTGACGGCTCAGGTAGCCCCCCCTCCGAGGACGCATGGAACCAAGTTCTCAGCGTGATAGCGTGGGCGGCAGCGATATCCCAGCTTGACAAAACCATTCGGGACCTGTACCAAGAACTTGGACTTGCCAATCCCAGACGCCTTCAACGCCTATTGGAATACCCACCCACCTCCGGGTACGCGCAACCCCGCTGGCAGGAGGATACACTCACGCCAAGCGGCGCTGACCGCTGACGCGGCCTGCGCCCAAGTGAGACAGCTCGCAGGCAGTCTGGCCTCTCGCTCGGACAGCGTGTTGGCACCCGAGGCCCCCTTTCAGAGCCTAACGCCCGCCATGCTCCGCACCATCCTGCGCGCGGGAGCTGGCGCCCCATTCACCGACGACAGGGGCCAGGTTCTGAGCGAGACTGTAGAGGCCTCTCCAAGGAACCTACGCAGAACCGGAAACGCCGCCCGGCGTGCCTGCACGCCCAGACCGGCTGGGACTGCTGGGAGTACAGCTGACAACGGGTTGACCAGGCGCGCTCGAAACAGAAACACGACCCGGCCGCGACCGGTCGAGCCCAGCACCCAGCTTCGCGCTACCGCCGCTGATAGAGCTCGTGGGAGTCCGGCGCACCGGGCCCCCCGAGGGAGGAATGACGGCACACGCAGGACCGCGCTATGTGGTGCGACCCGCCTCAGAGCTGCGGGCAACGCAGGCAGGGAAAGGTCCACCCGACCAGGCAGCAGACCTCCCAACCCAAGGACTCTTGTCGACCTCTGGGAGCGCTCCCGTGCAGGAGAGGGCCCCCCCACCGGTGTCGCTGGGAGAGGCGTCACAAGACGGGCGTCCAGACCGGCGAGTGCGGAGGGCGCACGGATCCGCAGACCGCGACCCCGTCCAACCGGTTTCTATCAGACGAGCCCACGGCCGCCCCCCAGCCTGCCGATGTGCTCCAGCAGGTATGGGAGCGACACAGGGACGGGCGAACCGGTCCCTCTCCAGTCGCACCTGCCGACACGACACTCGCTGCGTACCAGATTGCGGGCTTGGACAATACACAGATCATCAGCACTCTAAGGACTCTCCAGCAGGACGGCCTTGTCTCCAGCGGTTCCCCCGACGGTACGTGGGACATCACGGGGCACCTTAGGTTCCACCCAATCAGGGATCCCAGGCACGGGGGCGACTGGACGTACGACTTCACCCAGCAAACAAGAGCACGCATAGTCAACCCTCGACCCGGCCCGAGTGCCGCCGCGGGACCAAGTCTTCATCTCGTATCACTCTTCGATGAATGGAGTCTGGCGAGACTTGCCATTGGCGACCTCTTGACCAAAGTCGCCGCGATCACTCGGTTCAGATCCTCCGCCTTCGTCGGAATCAACGAGGAGGTGGCAGCTCGAGTCGAGAGGCGTTGGGGCCGTGACAGCGCCATGCGCTTTGATGGAGGGCCCCCACACGTGAGGTTAGGAGCTGATGTATGGGATCTCCTGAGAGGAGACGGCCGCCGAAGTCCCTGGACCGAACACCTCAGAACCCTGGATCCCGGAAGCCTACTTGTCATCGCAGCGGGGCTCCCAGGTGCCAGCCTTTCTGCAGCCAGCCAACACGGGAGACTTGACGGACTGGCGGGCTCTCAGGCAGTGCACTTCTTTTCCGTGCCACTCCTATGGGACACCGCTCGCAGACTCCGCCCGGATGTACGCGTCATAATATGCTGCGAATGCCCAGCCACGATCCTACAGGCGCACAAGCAGGCAATGTGCACGGCGCTGGGAGAACTCCCCCCAGACTGGGCGGTGCGCCTAGATGCCGCTCCCACAGTCGCCAGCCCGAGGGATCGATTATGGTTCAGCAACTGCCCTCCCGCGGACGACCTCGTTACGTATCCCCGACTCCCCAGTCCCTGGGAAAGGCGATGGACATACAGACCGGACGGACGCATCCCTACCTGGACCCAGTCCAAGGCTCTCGCCAACGCCCCGGAGGTAATAGTTCCGTGCAGCTACAGACACACCCCCTGTGCCTTCTATACAATGGGGACAGCAGCCACAGGTGGCTACTCCGCACCCTCGCCGACACCAGGAGCGGCATCAAGAACATCCTTGAGGAGACTGGAGCCGAACGTAGCTTCCAAGGCTGCACTGAAGGACTGACGCTCGTCTGTCACGGAAGAGAGCGTGAGAGCCTAGCCAGCGAAGGAAAAGCGAGAGCCTGGGCAGGTTGGCTGCTGGCGCACGGGAGAGAGCACGGGCTCAGGATCCCATCCCCGGAGGAACGGGCCCGAGCAGCGGGCCTTGGGTCTTACCTTCGGTCCCTGGGCATTGGAGGAAAGAAACTCTACGACGCCGTGGGGGCCCACCTTGACCCGAGGTGTCTCCAACGCAGACTTGCGACGGCCATCCTGGAGTGGAGCAGGAACGAGAATATCCCCGGCCGTCAGCACGAGGCTCCGACCGAAAGCCACAATTGGGCTGCATGGAGGCAGGCGCGCAGCTTCGCCGACAGAAACTGCCCTTGGGCGCCGCTCGCTGGGAATCCTTGCCCAGATGACATAGTCAGAACCATGCTGCAGCAGCAGCTCCTTGATCAAGGGTTGCCGTTCCCCTAGACTCGCCTGAAGACCCAGGGACGCTTCATCTTGCCCTTGGGTCTCCCCCGCTCGCGAATCTCGTTCCGGGGGCGAGAACCAGAGCCTGGCAGCTAGCCTGCTCCTCCCTGGGCCGCTCCCTTGCCCTGCGCAGTAATTGCACCGTCCGGCGGCCGCGATCCCTCTGGGCCTTCCTACATTCCACCCCCTGGAACAACCCCACCTGGGCGGATCTCTGCGGGGGCCTCTCCCTTCGTGCCCTGGTCGACGCCATCTCCAACGCCGCACAGGCCGGCTCGCTCAAAGTGGGCTGCTGGAGCGTTAGGTACCTCAAAAGCACGACGGCTCATAAGAACATGATTAAACACGCCTTCTTAACGCAGATGACCACCAACGGTAGGATAGGACTCATACAGGAGACCCACTGGACGGAACACGAGGCGGCCGTCTGGTCCACCATGTCTCACGCACGCACGCTCGTCGCCTCTCCAGCCTGCAGCGGACCAGCCGGGGGATGCGCCGGCGGAGTGGCGATTATCATTCCGCACGGCACTACACTCCTCCAGGCAGAAGACCTCGTCCCCGGATGCGCGGTAGCAGCCACCATCAGACGAGGTGATAGCACCTACCGCCTGGTCTCGGTGTACCTTCCACCCTCCAGGAAAGCCGAAGCCATTGAGGCCATCAGACAGGCCATCGAAAGGTGGGACGACACCCCCCACATACTGGGGGGGGGGATGTCAACATCCAGCTTGACAATCCCAGGGGTGGTGAAACAGACGAGGCTGCGGCCCTCGCCGACCTGCTCTCGCTGACTGGATCAAGCGTCTGCCACTGTGACGGGCCCACCAGAGTGGAAGCGGACAATGAATCACAGATCGACATCGTTGCGTGCCCTTTTTTGACAGCTCGGTGCCTACGGTGTCAGGAAGGCCTGGAAACCCTCGGTCTCCGACCACGCCACCCTGTACATGGAGCCGCAGGGCGCCCCCAGAACCCGCCAGGACAACACCATTCGTGCGGGCGACCTACGCCTACTTCCGAGCGAGGCGCACGCTGAATTAAGGACCCTGTACTCCTTCCTCGAGCGCACTTTCGGGTTGCCGGACGTCGATCTGACCGGCCTCCTACAACCCGCCGACTGGGTCCGCCCGGCTACCCCTGGTCAATTCCCAGCCAGCCACTGTGACAACGACGACGGCGAAGGAGAAAGAGAACAGGAACCCTCCACTCCGCCCCCGGCTCCTAATCCGGGTGATGATCACACCGTCCCGCTTCTGCCCACCCTTCTCTCTCTTGGTCGCCACGCCATGTCCGCTGCCATACAGGACTGGTGGAGGAAGTGGCGCAGAAGCAAAACCAACCGCTCGCCAGGGGCCCCGCTCGCGGCAGCAGTAAGATCGGACTCCACGACGCGCCCGGTGGGGGCACTTGCAGCTTGGCTCGCTGAGTATGAGTGGGACGGCAGCGACTTGACACCTCAGCAGGCGGCCCTCTGGCTGCGAAGATGGGACAACGACGCTGCGCAGAGACGCGCCGCCCGCTTCACTCCCGCGCAAAGGGGCCCCGGAGTTGAGCGCCGCGCTCTCGCCTCGCACTACCGGACGGGGCGAGAAATCTTCGTCAGGACACATGCCATCCTCGGAGTACGTGACGAAGACGGAAGCTGGAAGGAGCGCACGAAGGAAGTCGACGATGTCCTATGGCGGAGCCGAAGTCCGATCTGGCAAACCGCCCCTCCTCTCCCCCCTGCAGCGGACTGCATCCTAAACGAGTGCTTCAGGCAAAAGGACGCCGGACATTTCCCGCGCTCTCCCAGCCCGCAGTGGGGCAGGATCGCCTCCCTCGTCCTGGGACCTAGCGGCAGCGCCCCCGGTGTGGACGGAGAGCCGTGCGAGCTGTGCCATCCCGGAGCGCGCTTTGTTGCCGGACTCCTCGCCCAGGCCTGGTACGCCGCGGAGCTGAACCCTGAGCTCCTGGACCTGGCTGAGCTGCCCAACGACATGCGTCCCTTGCAGCTCCCCACTTGCCTTCGAAGACTGCACGGAGCAACCGTAGCCGACTGCCTCGGCCCCGTGATTGAACCCAGGCTTAGCCCCAATCAAGCTGCCAAGCGCGGAGGGCAATGCGGTCCCAACATCGCCACCGCCACCAACCACCTAGCCCTGGATCCTGTCGCCGACACCGAACCTGGGCCCTCGTGGGCCGCCCTGCTTGGTGCGCACCAAGAAGCTGTTGACCGGTATATACTGGATGCCGCACGGCACCTAGGCCCTGCCCCGAGCACCGCTGTCCTCTTCTGTGATCAGAACAAAGCTTTCGAGCGCATATCCTTGCAATGGATGGGGCAGCTGGCGAGGCGTTGGCAATTCCCGACCTGGCTCCTGCACTCCGTGGATTGCCTCGTCGGCAGCAGGAGTGTGCGCACCTGCAAAGGTAGGTACAAGAGCAGAATAAGGAAACTCTTGCGGTCCATCGGAATGGGAGGCACGGCCTCCCCGCTCCTCTGGTGCCTGGGCTACGACCCTCTCATCAGCGCCCTGGCCGACATCACCAGGGCGGACGATCCGACGTGCGTGGATGATCTGGCTGCCCTATTGGGCGCCACCGCCCAATCACTACGTGCCGGCATCGCTCTGCCCTGGCTCGCAAGAGCGGCGGGGCTCCTCGTCGAAGCCCACGCGTGCAGGGGCATCGAAGCCCCATCCGGAATCAACATCAGGCAGCACCTGGACACTGCCCCTGTGGATTTCAGCGACAATCGCACCACCGCAACAGTTACAGGCCTGCCGGCGGGACTCATCCTGGAAATGATAAGGCGAGCAGCCAGCCCCGGAATCGCGGCTCAGTGTACTCCCTGGAGCTGCTCATGCAGTTGCAACTTTACAACGGCCCTGGTCCCCGCCAGCAGCCACGAGTGGTGGAGACGTACCATGGACTACACCCCTTTTGGCTCGTCCGTTGTTCGCTCCCAGTGGCCCTACCTCGGCGCCTGCGTCGTATCTCGGGCCGCCGAAGGGGAAAGCCTTCCGCCCAGGGGTACAATGACAAAAGGGCAACTCGACGCCCTCGTCGCCGGCACCTGGGGCAAACCTCTCCCCAAGCTACGGGGCCGGGCCATGGCCCTGCGCCTTGCAAGCATGTCTCCCACCAAAGCCGCCCTTGCCTGGAACACCTATCTCATCGCGCTCATCCCTTACCCATCCCACTACTCCCTCCCGGGCATCGTGCAAGAAAGGACACTTCGGGCCCGGTCTCGCCTCCGCCTCCTGGATCCCCGACAACATTCTCACCGGCCTGGGCATCCGCTTCCAAGTCTTTGGCTGCCCCAAGTGCCCGGTTGCCACTTCGCGGGCGATTGCGGCCAGGGCGCGCGCCCTTGATGACCTGTGGGGGCCCCTGCAGGCGAGACGCAAGGCTGGGAGAAGGTGGAACAAACTTGTTGAATGGGCACGGGACGTCACCCCGCGGGATGAACCACGCAGGCCCGGCTCCAAAGTTCTGACCGACGCCAGGGCCGCCGACCTCTTCAATCGTGCCATGAGAGAGCCCCCACGACGCCGGGCACGCTACTTTGGGCGCGTAGTATACGTTGCGGCGTGGACGCAGCTCCACGGGCACGTTGTGAGCAGTTGGTCCTCCACAACCAGCCACGAGCGAAGATGGGCTCAAACAGATGGCGCGGAATGGTCCCTCCTTGGGCACTGCGCCTCCTTCACCGAGGCGCATCACGTCCTACGAGTCCTGGCAAACGGACTACCCGGGTCCGCGCGTCGACGAAGTGTTGCTGACAGGATCCCCCACCAGTGCGGCTGCGGCAGGGCGGCCAGAAGAGTTTGGCTCACCGCCGGGCAACGAGATCGCGGACAGGCCTGGTGCGACTCGTGCCTCGGGCCCTGGACTGGAGAGGCTTCCCTCTGGCCCCTCCTTGGCGATGACGCGTTGCCCGAGGACCTGCGTCCACTTGCTGCAGAGAGAAGAAGGCAACTCGGCAGCATCAGCGTTCCGATCCGACAAGGACTCTACGGTGCTTGCCCTCTCTGCGGCCTGGGGGAAGCCACCGCCGAGCACGTGTGGTGCTGGTGCCCCGCCGCTGCCCTTGCCTGGGAGAAGGCTAGAGGCCCAGACCACCCCAGAGACCTTCCCGCAGCGATATGCTCCAGGGGTCAGCACCAGAGGCTTGCCTGCCGCCTTTTACACCAGACCTCCTTCAGATACTGCGTGAACCTGGACTTCGCTCCCATCGGTGCCGACGAAGCTGCCAGACTCATCGTCCAGGGAATCGCTGTACCTGATACCGACCTCCAGGAAGACAGTGATGACGACGACGACATACAAAGGCTTCAGGCTGTCCGAGGGCGGCGACGGGAACAGGATGCGAGCGAAATCGACCATCGGGCTACATCCCACACCTGGACAGGCTACAGGCTCCTTGGGCGTGCCTCCCCCTCCGCCCCCGCCGCCTCGCCCTCCTCCTGCCCGGGCCCCACCCTGTCCGCAGCGAACAGTTCTGTTGGCCGAAGACAGTGCGACGGAGGTCGACGCTCTCTCTCCTATGGGCCCAGCTGCCCTGGATGAGTCTCTGGCCATGCAGGCGGCCTCAGAGGTCGCCAGTCTCCACTCGGTTCCGCTGGACTCCCCGCGCTCTAGAGTCCACCCCAAGGCAGCGCTCGGGGAGCTGATCGGCGCCGTTCGACTCCCCTCACAATGGCCCTACTCTCTCCAGGGCCGAGGACAAACGCTAAGGATAATCGCCTGGGTGGAAAGCCAGGCCTCGGTCGACACGGTAGACGATGGTAAAGGCTCCGCTCGAGAGGATCTCGCCAGGAGAGGTAACTGTGCTCTCGGAGTTCGCGTCGCCAAGATCGATGCCAACGCGGACCTGGAGGACCTGGATACTTTTCGGCTGCGGAATGCTATGAACCTACCCGACGGTAAGGAGCTTCTTTTGTTGGGGTGGCCCTCAATGTACAAGGTTGCATCCAGACCCCTGGAACGTGACAAAGAGAGCAGGTGGCTGTATATTTCCGTCACGGGCCCTGCAGTAGACAAGGTTGCAGATGTCACAGTCTGGTGGCCTCCTGCTCTGGGAGGCCCCATCCACCCCAAGGACGCTCAAACGCTAGGTCTCGGCCCTTCCGCCAGGTACCCCTCGAACAGGTGCATCGTGGTCTACAATAGTGGGAAGGGTGGTCAGTTCCACGAAGACGAGACCAAGGCGAAACGCCGCCCCCCTAGCGATGATGTTCCCTGGTATCGTGTGGATGAGGCCCCTTCTGACATCCAGTTCTTGCGGCAATGCGCGGCGCTCGACCAGATCTACTACCTTCGCCAGAACCCAGCGGATCTGTTTGCCCACCAGTTGTCTCCGGAGACTTTTCTCTTGGCCTTTGTATACGCCCCGCGGTCGGAGCGACTTTTGGCCAACGACCTGGGGCGCACTCGTTCACTGGGGCTGAGCCTTAGGGCCAGGGCGGCCGCCACCCTGGACCAGAGTGTTCCCGACGCCGACCACACGCAGGCTTTCGGAGACGGCCTACTACAACAGGAACCGCCTCTCCCCCAGGGTCTGAGGGCGTTCTCTGACGAGGAGATCTCAGAAGCGACAGGCTCTGTCTTTCAGGGAGTGCGTCCGACTCCCAGCCTGGACACGCTCCAAGCACAGGCCGAACAGCGATGCGACCAGGGCCCTGCAGGCCACGTTGAGCCACCACGCCGTACTAGTGCATGGACCCCCTGGAACGGGCAAGACCACCTTCTCAGTAGCCTGCCTGGACATGTGGGGCTCCTGCCTACGCCCTGGACGCGCGGTCGCTATGGCAGCAGGTTCCAACACAGCGGTGGACCAACCAGCTCTGGCAATGATGGAAGCACAACGACATCGGCGCCTCGACCCAGACACGGGTTTCCCTGACAAATTCGTGCGCCTGGCAAAGAAGGACCGTGTCAATGAGGCACTCGTCGACCTGACGCCTGAAGGTCACTACAGGAACGCCCGCGGAGATTTCCCGTTCCAGGACGGGGACAAGGCGAGCTTACTACGGGAGGCCAGGGTAATCATGTCTACACACGAGGCGTCAGAGGCCCTCGGTCAAAAGGACAGCCCATCTTCGACAGGATGTTTCACGCACTCCGCGGCCAAGAACCGTCCGTGGTTCACCTTTCGATCTGCTATCGGATGCATCCGCAGCTGCTCGCCTTCCTTAACGCAGCCTACTACGGGAAAGGCATGAAGTCTGGTATCCTGGATCCGCTCAGAGAGCGGCCAATCGTTGAATGCATCCCCTGGAGAGGCATTAGCGCGTGGGAACCCGGGCGACTGACAGCGCTGGCGAAACTCACCGAGTCTGACGAAGGTGACCTCCGCGCCACCCTCGAACAGCTAGATCCGCCGCCAAGCGCAGACAAGAACCGTTTCCTGATGGTTCACACACCCTCCTGGGAGGTCACCTCAGAACTACAACCAGGCTTTGCCAATCTACCGGAGGCGGCTCAGGCCGTGGACATCGTGCGTGCTCTTCTGCCCGAGCTCAACAATGGCACCTCTGTCAGGAAGGATTGTGGTCGGATGCCAGCTCCAGACGGTTATTCTCATGGATGGGTGGCCGCAGGGTCCTCGCCACCTCTCCGGCGTCCTGCGTAACACTAAAGGGGGCAGGAAAGGGCAGACCGGCAAGGGGAGAGACGGCCCTGGACGCGATGGGCAGGACACACCCGGCCCTGGACAACCCCCTCAAGGCCACAGGGTGGACACTCAACGCTGGCAACACGTGTTCCGAGAGGACCATACTGTCCATACTGCTATCGGCTTTTCTTTCCCTGGACTACGGCAGATTGCGGGCGAGCACATGAAGAGTGGGGCGCTCAAGCTCACCACAATCGACTCCAGCCAGGGAGGCGAGGCGGACATCGTAATCGTGTTAACTACTCGGAGCAACGGGAACTACAACTGGGGTTTCGTCGATGACGCCAAGCGCCTGAACGTGGCAATCACCAGGGCTAAGCGGAACATCCTGATCTTGGGAGACGGACGCATGTTCGCCAACGCCACCTGGTCCCAGCTTCGAGTACTCTCAGAGTACGGGCGATTGACCCGCCTTTGGGTCCGGTTTCGATGCCGCGCCCCTGTGGGCCACAGGCTCTCCCTGGATATCGACGAGAGCTTCGACCCACTCCAGGACCTCGCTGCATGGATGCCCTCGCCCGTCGCCTGGAGCTGCGACGCAGAGGGGGGGGGCGGGCAGAGCGAGCTGGATGCTGCCAGGAAAAAAGCGCGTGATGCCCAGGCCACCGGTTTCGCCGAGCGCTATAACACACCCCTGGACGAGCACTTCGACTATGAGACCCTGGGTAAGCTAATCTCGGGAGGGCTCCACGATATCCTCTCGACGCCTGCCTTTCATGTGCTCATGTGCCTGATGTCCGGGCTGCGCCCTCACGAATTCTCACTGGCCACGACGCCGCGACAGCCGGGCATGCTCGACCGCAAGGCTTGGTCGCACTTGGGCTTCTTGTTTGACATGTCTCTGCGGCTCGACGCGACCAATCTAGTCTACAACATGCTGTGGGCAGCAATCGTGTGGTCGCTCGGCCTGGGCACCCCCTGGGAGGACGCGAGCTACGCCGTCCCTGACGACTCCCTTCCTCCGTTGCCTCACACCAGTGGCAGGCGTTTAACACTCTGGAAGCGCCGCCAGTGCACCCCCAAAGGGCTCTTCCGTCAGGTCCCCAAGGCTTGGAGCACCGCCACCAAGGACTGCTGCCGAAACAGGAGGCACCCTGGAATGACCGGGTTGGGAGAGATCCTCCGAGGGTGCGGTTCCATGATGGAAGAGTTCCGCGAGGGAATCATAGACACCGACGGCTTCCCCATGGAATCCTGCAAGGCCCGGTCGCTTCTGGTCGTCATGATGCTCATGCTCCGCGAACTGCGAGTGTTTCTGTGGTCTTTCTCTCATGCAGAGCAGGCCGGGGACGTCATCGAGGCCATTCTGGGGTTCTGCGTCCCCTGGCAAGAGGTCCACCAGGATTTCCGAAGCCATTTCGCCCGTACCTGGAGCCTCACACTGGACGACCTGGCAGACCTGCACGGCCGCATCGAGGCGGTTCTCCCCCACATCTCCAAGCTCGTGGCGTTGGCGCATCACCACCCGGCTGCGCGGGAAGCCGGCTGCCCGCAGACCTGGAGCGAGATGGACAGGCAAGACTTCCAGCTAAAAGCGCCGATGCTCGTCCTCGAACAGATCGTCCCGGCAGCAACTCTGACCTCCTTGGATACACGCGGCTGCTCAGTGTGTGCGCTACACGTCGCGCTGGCGGGGACCGACGCCTCCCTGGGTCCTGACGACCAGGTTGCGGGTCTCTCCTACATCGGCGGCGGGATTGCCCTGTCCAAGACCGACCTCAATGCCCCCCCACCACCAGCCCCCGCCCCAGGCACCAGGCTGGACCCTCGAGCCACCCCCGACCAGAGGCTCGCGCTCGAGAAGAAGAACGGTATATACACGTGCGACAGGTGCGGAAAGGACCAGCTGAGTTCCGCCGAGGGCACTTGGATCTCCGACATCACGCGCCATATGGTCGCTCAGAATAGGCCCCAGGCCTACATCAACGGCGCCAACATGGGGTGGCACTGCGACGTCTGCTGGGTAAGCCACCTGGAGGAGCAGGGCCTCCCTACGCCTGCAGTGGCGAAGCTTGCCGACAGAGTCAAGGAGCATGAGCAGCAGAGGACGGGGGCCAGCAATGACAGAGCGAGCGCCCTCCCTTCACTGGGGCATCTTCCGCTCGGCTGTGGATGCAGCCCCCTTGCGGACGCGAGGACGTTAGCGGACCTCCTCATGGTGCCGACGGGCATGAAGATCCCCGAGCGTGCCAATGCCACCATTCCCATCCTACGGATCCGGGACGAGCGCTTGGGTCTAAAAGCCGCGCAGACGCAGACCTACTCTGCGCGGTGCGACACCTGCCCCCAGGGGGCCCCACTCCTCGTCTGGGACCCTGGCTCCCCGCCCCTGGGATGTTTCATATGGAAGCCGGCGCAAGGTATAGGCGTTCCCGAGCAAGCTGGGCTGCCCCCTATCGACAAGCGTGCCCTGGCCTGGTGGGGGCGCCAATGGAACGCTACATGGTGCTGCCGACGCTGCCTGGTCCCGATCTGGAACATAGGCCCGGCCACCCTGGATCGCATCCTGGATCGAGACTTCAGAGCACTGTATCCAGAAAACCCTCCAGTCCTTCCCCCGCTCAGCAGCCAGATTGGATTCGAGGCGCCAGTGGACATTTCTGATTCTCTTCCTTGGCTAGGCGTGGACGCCAAGGCCCAGGATCAATTCACCAAGGTCGGAGCAGGCAATCCCCCTGGACCCAGCGCCGCGGGCGGTACTGGTGCAGCGTCAGAGCCGCCAGGGCCCTCACCCAGCTTTTGGAGCTCCTGCCAGACCTGCCAGCACCGCAGGGCCCGCTCCTGAGCGACAGGAGCGTCAATAATCCCACCCTAAGCGCTGAGGACCCCAGCAGACCTGGCCCCGGTGGACTGTCCGCACGGCGATCGCTGGTAACCTTCCTCCGCGATTTCCATCCTGGACTGGAATACACCTGGAGGCAGTTTTGTATCGTCAACCGCGACAGAAGCGCCCCGGAGCCCAGCTGCGACGAGGCCTTCTGGCCTGACGAGTTCCTGTCAGAGTTCCTTAGGACCATGTACGGTGACTACATCCCAGACGACTGTCTCCCTCCCAACCAGCGCTGGGAAGGTAAGCGCGTGGCCGCGGCGCGAGTCATAGCACACCTGGCCAACGGCGAGAGACATAGGGAGCCCTGGAGGATTTATGCGGCGACGCTTGCCCCGGCAAATGGCCTCGATCCCATCCGACATGAGATCAGCACGCTGACGGGCTTCCTACTCAGCCTCGGTGCCGATGCCCTCGCCTCTGCATCCATCGCCTCCTTGGCCGAGTCTCCCCCAACGGGCGTTTTAGCCATGGGCGACGACAGACCAGACACTCCCATGGCTGCCGACACAGACAAGTCCCAGGGCACGATGGACAACGACTCGCGTATGGGCCACCAGGACCCGCCCGACCACAACGGCAACGACGAGAGCGCGGAAGACGAGATCCCTCCTACAAAGGTGGAGTCTCCCGACTTCGGAGAAGACGAACCCCCTCGTCCTCTTACTTGCTCAGAGTCGGCCCAGGACGACGATGATAATCGCTCAGGCGACGAGGCGCCACAGCAAAGCCCATCGGCGGACAGCTCTGACTCCAGCCGCGAGGAGACCGCGACCTCAGCTGGGGAGGAAGCGCCCTACGCCGACCGCCGTAGCGATCCAGCCCGGGATCCCGCGAGGGACGAGAGAGCCCGTGACCGAGGTGACTCGCGGTCCGAGCGCTCTCCCCCGCCCGCCCCGCAGCTCCCTGGACAGAGGCGCTATCACGCTTGCCATACTGGTACATCGGAGCAGGATGCACTCAACCGGTTGACCTGTCCGGAGGGGGGCGGCCCCATGTACAAAGTCTGGCTGGGCACAGTTGACCTCGAACGTCCCAACGAGACTCCAGCCAGACGCATATTCAGGCTTCAGTCGGAGCTGGGCGCAGTCTTCTGCGCGCTTTGGACAGCAAGCGCGCAGCGTACTTGGATCCCTGGATCCAGGGCGCCCAAATCCGACCCGAAAATACACACGGCCACGGACATCAACAAGTTTCTTGATGCCTGGAAGGACTGGGTATGACGCCTACCAGATGAACACGAGGCTGGGCTATGGTATTGACTGGGATAGGCTACGAGCCAACTACCTGCGTCACTCCCATACAGACGACAGGGGCAAAGGCAGCTACCACCAGACCGGCTGGTGCGACCGCGCGCCAAGCTCCTGGAACACCTGGGGCAGCTGGCAGGGCGAGTGGAGTGATGGATGGCGCGAAGATCGCTGGCAGACGGGAGGCAAACGCGGCGGTGATTGCTCCGACGATCGGGACGATAGAGATGAAAAGAGGCTCCGTTGGAGAGTCTGAGCTCACTCCTCGCTCTCTCCCCGCCCCCAGCGCCTTGCGCCACCGCCAACGCCTCTCTACGCGCTGTTTGCGGCCCTCCGCCGCTTTCTTTCTCCAGCCGTGGGGCAGCGCCACTGCCCCCTCCCTTGGGCGGCACTCCTCCTACCTTTGGACCTTGGTGTGCCGCTCAGTAATACCATCTGCACTCTGCGTGACAGCGCGCATCCTGCAGACCCACAGGCCACTGGCCCCGCTGCCTTACTCTACCGGTGGCCGCTGCACTCTCGCCGCAAGGCTCTCCCTCTGGGCCGCGCCGCGGGCCCCTTCAATTGCGGCGCTCTGCCGCCCTCCTCCCGATGTGCGCACCTCCTGCCTTTGGATTCAGGTGCGCGCTTCGGTAATACCGTCCACAGCCCTTCCGCTGTTGGACTCGCGGCCGCTGGCCCTACTGTAGGTCTTTCACCGCCGGGCGTGTCCTGGCCCGTGTCTGTGGATTCTGGCTTGCCTGTCCACAGTCCCACTCCCTGGATTTCTTAACCACTGAACGGCCTTCCGCCGTGACCCTGGATCGAAGTGACTCTGAGGGGCGCGTCTTGGGTATGCGGCGGTCTCGCCCCTCGGGTGCTATCCGACTCGACTTTGGGTAGCGCTGAGACACTTTGGATGTGCACTCGACACGTGGTCCACCGTGTATCGTGCACACTACGGCGCCCTTCCACTCGCTGGATCTGGGGTGACGCATCTCAGTTGTGGAAGGTTCGCCTGGCTGCATGATTCCACCTGGATGCGTGTTCTGGCGTCGCGACTTTGATTCGCCGTCAGGCTCTTCCGCTGGACTTATGTCTCCAGTCAGTCTGTGTTACCCGTCAGACTCCCTGGATCGACGTCCTCGGGAACGTTTCTACTTGTTCACATTTGAACTGCTGGGAACTCCTCACGCGCCAATTTGGCTGCGCTCGGTTTCCCCGGTGCTTGTCTTCAGACTCCCTGGATGCGCCGTTGCATGTCTCGTTCAGGGGCTGTTCTGCAGACTCCCTGGATTGCGCGCTGGCTCTGACGCCCTGGGCGCTGCCCCCCCCCGCCGCCTGATCCGCGGCCCCCGCGCGCGCTCGGATATTTAGTCGCGGCCGCAGGCCGCCCGCGACCGCCCGCCGCTGGCGCTTCCGCCTGCGTTTTTTTTTTTTTTTTTTTTTTTTTTTTTTTTTTTTTTTTTTTTTTTTTTTTTTTTTTTTTTTTTTTTTTTTTTTTTTTTTTTTTTTTTTTATATATATATATATATATACACATATATATATATATATATATATATAAAAATAGATAAAAAAAAAACACCGGCATCATCCCATCATCCCACCGTTGCTCCCCCGCTCCACCCGGATGAGCGGTCAACTCCCTGGGCTTCTTCGTGACCGCTGGCTGTTGCTTGGGCTGCAGCTGGTAAGAGGCAGCACAGCTCCCCAGAGCGCCATCGTCTACTTCACTCTGGTACGCCAGGGTACCATGGATAGGCGGCTGTTTGTGCTGGTCACGTTAGATGCTCCCTGGTACGCGTCTCTGTTCTTATCTCGGTTGGCGTCGCTTGCGACTTGTGCCTGGTAGAGGATTGGGACAGTTGTACCTTCCGCATAGCGTCACATCATGTCACTTGATGGCCGCTTGCGTTCGCATCCATTCGCGGTTGTCTCCTGGGCCTGACGTGCTTTGTTCGGTTTCTGACACCACGAATTTCGCGCCTTTGGGCTGCGTGGGTGCGCATTCTGAAGCTGCGACGGTTCGCTGGCGCTGTCAGAGTCCAACCTCTCCGTACGGGATGCCGACTGGCGACAGCTTGCGTGTCTCTCGGTTGATGCTTGTGCATGGCAGGCACCTTGGGACCCCTTGCGCGCCATTCCCGCCGGGGTTGGAGACTCCCTTCTGTTCAGATAGTGTCTCAGGGCGTACTGCCTTCTATGGCTTCTGACACGGTGGGGTATTGCATCGCGCCACTTTGGCAGCGTAATTACTGCTCCCTGGGTGCTGTTCCCGCCGTCAGACTCCCTGGGCTGCAGCACCCTTGCACCCGCCGCCCGGCGCCGGCCGCGGCCCGCGCGCGCGTCCGGCCAATTAGTTTCGGCCGCAGCCCGACCGTTACTCGCCGCCGCTGGCGCTTCCGCCCGCGGCTGTAAAACAAAAAAGTATCCCCACCAGCCCATCCTACACCAGGCACTCGAACGAAGAGCGCCGATGATCGGCAGCTGTTCTTCTCCCCCTCTTCCTCCTTCTCCTCCGCCTTCTTCCTCCTCCTCCTCTCCTCCTCCCTCTCCTCCTCCTCTTCCTCCTCCTCCTCCTCCTCCTCCTCCGCCTCTTCCTCCTCCCTGGTGGCGTCTTGGAGGTATCTTCGAACGGTTTGGTGGGCTCTTGGGCCTTGCGGGCGGGCGGGCGGCGCTCCGCCCGCCCGCGCGCAGGGCCCAAGAGGAGAGTCCAAAACGTCTCTTGTCGGGGGCGGACAGAACCCCCACCCTGACACGTCGATTAGTGAATTGTCCGTTTTCGGTTCTCGAGAGGGCATCGCGGCCGTCATTTTCCAGGCTTGCGCCCGCCAGGTTTGGGCCCGTGGTCGTTTTTACTAAACCACGTTTTACTAAAGGGGGTTCTGTCCACCCCCGATCTTGTAGCCATTTAGGAGGAGATCGATCAACGAAGGAGGGTCCCTCAACTTGGCTCGCCCCCCAGGAGCTCCAAAAATCGTCTCCTGGACCCCTCATGGATCGCTCTTGGAGCGCTCGTGGCCGCTCTTGGAGCCGTCCTGAGGCTCTCTTGGGCCTCTCTTGGAGCTATCTTGAGCCATCTTGGAGTCATCTTGACGCCTCGGATGTGCATCGCAAGCGAAAAGGTGAAAACGCCAAAAACATTGATTTTCCGAAGGGTTTTGAAGCATTTTTGGGCTCCTAGAGGCTTCCTAGTGATGCTCTTGTGGGTTCTTGGAGCCGTCTTTACGCGATCTTGGAGCGTCTTGGAGCATCTTCGGAACCATCTTCAGGCATCTTGCGCTATCTTGAGCCATCTTGGAGGCGATCTTGGGCTTTCTGAGGCCCTCTTGGAGCCGTCCTGGGCCATCTTGGAGCAAATCTATCAAAGAAGGGCAGAGCTTTAATTAGCGTTGCCCCTCCAGACTGTCTCAAATCGCTTCCTGGACCCCTCTTGGATCGCTCTTGGAGCGCTCTTGGACGCTGTTGAGGCAGTCTTGAGGCTCTCTTGGGCCCCTGTTGGGGCCCAGTTGGGACATCTTGGCGCCATCTTGAGGCCTCGGATGGGCTTCGGAAGCGAAAAAGTGAGAACTCCAGAAACATTGATTTTACCTAGGGTTTTGAAGCATTTCGGCCTTTTGAGGGCACTCTAATGATGCTCTTGTGGGCACTTGGAACCATCTTGGAGCGGTCTTGGAACGTGTTGGAGCGTCTTCTGAACCATCTTCAGGCATCTTGCGCTATCTTGAGCCATCTTGGAGGCGATCTTGGGCTCTCTGAGGCCCTCTTGGAGCCGTCCTGGGCCATCTTGGACGCTCTGACCGCTCCCCGCCCCTCCTGTCCAGGTCAGTGGGGAGGGGGTAGGGGGAGGGGTAAACCCCTCCCCGAAGGGGAAGAGGGAGGGGTGGAAGAGGAAACGCCCTAAACCACCGACGCCCAGAGGGCTGGTGGGATTCAAGACGCATCCGCAATGTTGCAACACACCCTCCCTCCAATTGCCCTCCTTGACAGGGCCCTGCAAGATTCCATTCGCGGGAAATGCCCAATCGGAAAACAACCGTCTGAGAATCCTCAACCGTGCCAAAACATAATTCCTAGGAGTTCAGCGCTACGAATCAACGTGACCGCTGCGTCCTGACAGCCCTAAATGGTGCCAGAACACCATTCCTTGGACGTCAACACCGCGAACCAACGAGACTCTTGCATCCTGACAATCCTAAACCGTTCCAGAAAACCATTCCTGGGATATCGACCATGGGAATCCCTAAACTGTGCCAGACTTTAAGAACACATATTCGCGGCGTTGAGATTCGAAAGAGCTGCACTTCATCTTCGAACATGCTGCAAATACTTTTGAAACGAAGATGTGCATTGCTAAGGCGAGAGTGACATTTTGAATACCGCCCACCCTCCATCTTTGACACTGTTGCACACTTTTTCAGACGAATGTGCGTGGCGCTACGGCGAGAGCCGCACTTTGAAGACGGCCCGCCTTCCATCCGTGAAGCTGGTCGTACATTTCATTCAAGCTTCATGATCATAAATGGAGGAAGTCCCAGACGAAACACCCTGCCCGCCCTACTGACACGTATGGGGGTGCGACAGGGAGAAGTTCTTTATAAGGAGCAGGGATGGAGGAGGAGGAGGAGGAGGAGGAGGAGGAGGGGAAGTTCGAACAGGGAGGAGAAGGACGAGGTGTAGGAGGAGGAGGAGAGGACGAGGAGGACGATAATGTTCAGCTCCCAGGGTATCATCCACCGCGACATCAAGCCAGAGAATTTCATGTTTGGAATTAAGGAACCGACCATGTCTCCCTCCATTTCCCAACAGTGGCGCCTTCGTTGCCTCTTCTTTCGCCATGAGCCGAAGATGTCGTTGACGTTTTCGGCCCGTTTCAATGTGTCATGGTGTGTATGTCCCTTTCTCCGGAGCTACAACAGGATCCACAGGGTTACGAAGCTACATGTTGTGTAGGATACAACTCAGTCGCCAGCTTGTTCTCATTCGGCAGCCTCTGACAATCTACGCGGCGACATGCGGTCGTCATGGGTTCTTGTGTACGCGATTGCAGGCAATCTGAGCCCGACTGCGCCAGATCTCATGCCAACTTCAATATCGCTTTGACAGGACCAGTGCGAAAACTATACACGTGGATTGGCTCAAGGGGAACATTCGAATAATTTAATGCAATTCGCAGGCTGAACATGGCATTTGTTTTTGTTGTCGCTGTTTGAGTTTCGCTACCCAAGTGAAAGTTTAGATCAGTAAAAGCTTCGCTGCCGTTTTGGCATTTTTTCACAACCATCCTGTGGTGTTGGGTCCTCGTTTTGAAGAGACGGTGCCCCGCGTTCCCGCCTCCTCCCTCCTCCTCCTCTCCTCCTCCTCCTCCTCCTCCTCCCTGTCTTCCCTGCGTTTCACCCACCCAGTACAACGTTTCGTAGCTCCATAGGGAGCTCCGCCGAAGGCCCCAGTGCTGCCGCCCGCATGCGTCACCCACACCCAATTCGGCACACCCCTCACACGTTTCGTGGCCCCATAGGAGCTCCGCGGAAGGCCCCAGTGCTGCCGCCCGCATGAGTCACCCACACCCAATTCGGCACACCCCTCACACGTTTCGTGGCCCCATAGGAGCTCCGCCGAAGGCCCCAGTGCTGCCGCCCGCATGCGTCACCCACACCCAATTCGGCACCCCCCTCACACGTTTCGTGGCCCCATAGGAGTTCCGCCGAAGGCCCCAGTGCTGCCGCCCGCATGCGTCACCCGCACCAAATTCGGCACACCCCTCACACGTTTCGTGGCCCCATAGGAGCTCCGCCGAAGGCCCCAGTGCTGCCGCCCGCATGCCGGCATTCACACGTTTCGTGGCCCCACTCCACCGAAGGCCCCAGTGCATGCGTCACGGCACACCCCTTCACACCCCTCACCGGGTTTCGTGGCCCCATAGGAGCTCCGCCGAAGGCCCCAGTGCTGCCGCCCGCATGCGTCCCGCACACCCAATTCGGCACACCCCTCACACGTTTCGTGGCCCCATAGGGAGCTCCGCCGAAGGCCCCAGTGCTGCCGCCCGCATGCGTCACCCACACCCAATTCGGCACACCCCTCACACGTTTCGTGGCCCCATAGGGAGCTCCACCGAAGGCCCCAGTGCTGCCGCCCGCATGCGTCACCCACACCCAATTCGGCACACCCCTCACACGTTTCGTGGCCCCATAGGAGCTCCGCCGAAGGCCCAGTGCTGCCGCCCGCATGCGTCACCCACACCCAATTCGGCACACCCCTCACACGTTTCGTGGCCCCATAGGGAGCTCCGCCGAAGGCCCCAGTGCTGCCGCCCGCATGCGTCACGCACACCCAATTCGGCACACCCCTCACACGTTTCGTGGCCCCATAGGGAGCTCCGCCGAAGGCCCCAGTGCTGCCGCCCGCATGCGGTCCCGCACACCCAAATTCGGCACACCCCTCACACGTTTCGTGGCCCCATAGGGAGCTCCACCGAAGGCCCCAGTGGCGGCGCTCACATGCGCATGCGTCCCGCACACCCATTTCGGCACATCCGTCACAGGTTTCGTGGCCCCATCATCCACCGGAGGCCCCAGTGGCGGCGCTCACATGCGTCGCCCACACCCACCCAATTCGGCACACCCCTCACACGTTCCGTGGCCCCATAGGGAACTCCACCGAAAGCTCCAGCGGCCGCGCTCACACGCGTCCCCGCCACCCATCCCGGCACGCCCCTCACAACAACAGGTTTCGTGGCCCCATAGGGAGCTCCACCGAAGGCCCCAGTGGCACCGCCCGCATGCGTCACCACCCGCACCCAATTCGGCACACCCCTCACACGTTTCGTGGCCTCATAAGGAGCTGCACCGAAGGCCCCAGTGTCGGCGCCCACATGCGTCCCCGCCACACATCCCAGTACACCCCTCACGCGCTTCGTGGTCCCATAGGAAGCTCCACCGAAGGCCCCAGTAGCGGCGCTTACATGTGTCTCCGCCACCCATCCCGGCCCCCCCCCCGCAGCAGCATCATGTTTCGGGGACCCAAAGGGAGCTCCACTGGAGGCCCCAGCGGCGGCCCTCGCATGCGTTTCCGCCACCCATGTCGGCACGCCCCGCGCGTGTTTCATGTCCCCATAGGCAGCTTCACCGAATGCCCCAGTGGCACCCATCTCGGCACACCCCTCACACGTTCCGTTGTCCTATGGGGAGTTCCACTGAAGATGAAACCCGCAGCTGCGGTACTGACAACTGCATATGGTTGGGTTCTTCGCCAGGCTAATGATACAAGACGGCAGTCGTCTCAACCTACCACAGGTGATTCCCGAATTAATGTGGAATGTAGAATCGATCTTTTGATGCCGATCGCTTGGGTCCCCATAGCCTTAAGTCGGGCCCGTCCCTCTACAGGCGGAAAATTCAAAACAGTCAAAAATTAGTCTGGGGATATTTTTTTGACAATTTTTGAGCATTTTGAGTGTATTTGAGTGGGGTATTTTTAAGTGTTCGTCGAAAATCCCCCTGTAGGGGGACAGGCCCGACTTAACCATAGCCTCCACCTCTCGCCCCTGTGCATCTTCTGCAGTCCCGACCCCACCTGCTCCTCCGCTCTGCCCTCCCTTCACTCGCCTGCCTGCCCGGCCGCTTCCCCCTGCTCCTTCCCTCCCTCCCCTCCCTCCCTCCCTCCCTCCCTGCCTGCTTCTCCCTCCCTCCCTCCCTCCCTTCCCTCCTTCCCCCCCCTCCCTCCCTCCCCCCTTTCCTGCCCTCACCTCCCCTCCCTCCCTCCCTGCCTGCTTCTCCTCTCGAGGGAGGAAGGACCAGCCCGACCCTCACCAATGGCGAAAACTGCGCGACTCCGGGCGTTTACCAGCCCTGCCCTGCCCTCTGCGATTCCCCTCTGGGTGTGCTTACCGGACGGACTTCGCTGGTCGGGGTGCTTCCCACGAGGGTGTTCTTTTTGCTTTTCTGCTCCCCCTCCTCCCCCCCATCCCTTCGCTTCGCTCCCCCGCATCCCTCCTCTCCCGGGTCGTGCGCCGGCCCGGTCAGGACAAGTGCCACCACATATACCTGATCGACTTCGGGCTGAGCAAGAAGTCTCCGCCGCCGCTCCCCTGCCCCTCTCTCGCCCCTGCGGCCCCTGCTCTCCTCCCCTCTCTCTCTGCCCTCGCCCGGCGGACGAGGAGGAGGAGGAGGAGGAGGAGGAGGAGGAGGACGAGGAGGAGGAGGAGGAGGAGGAGGAGAAGGAGGAGGAGGAGGAGGATTTTTTTCACCTGGACCTTTTCCTAGCCTGGTCTCAGGCTAGGATCCAAGCGGTGACCTCATGCGGTGGCTGACTTCGGCAGCAACCCAAGGGCCCCGACAAAAAGAGCTAGTTCGAGCCACATCTGGGCTCATAGCTCACGCGAGCAGCTTTAGAGCGAGGACCCTCCGCACCATCCTCACAGCTCGTCTCGCGGCCCCTCGCCCCACTCTCGTTGGAGGGAGCCGAGGGAAAAGAATTCACTGCCTGCTGCACTGACTCGTCACGATTGGCGGTGTGACGAGCAAACTTGTTGGGCCGAGACTCGGCACCAAAATCGGAGGCTGGGCGGATCTTCGACCCCTGGTCTGCAGGGGCCGAGTGGGACAAAACACTACATCGGTACGACCCTTCGTGGGAAGGCGCTCTGAGACCGTGGATTTCGATACCATCCGAATCAAAAGTTGGGGACGGGCGTTGAAACAAACCTTGGTCGCTCTCCGTGAGAGCGTGAGGACCCTCCGCACCATCCTCACAGCTCAGCACGTGACCCCTGGCCCCTCTCTCGTTGGAGGGAGCCGAGGGAAGAGAGAAACCAGCCTGCTGAACTGACTCGGCACAATTGGCGGTGTGTCGAGCCGTCTTGTAGGGCCGAACTTCACCACAAGAAACAGACGCAGGGCGGATCCTCGACCCCTGGGCTGCAGGGGTCGAGTGGAACAACTGGGGAGTGGCAGCAGCAACCACGACCTGCACGACAGACGACTGGTCAACGACCTCCTCACGCTGCTGCCCATCTCCCGTGAGCGGCAAAACGGTGCCATCCTGCAAAAGACTGGTGCGGGCGAAGCTGCTCGGGCCACTTGGGCCACTGACTGAGATTGCTGCAGCAGCCGTATCGACAGACGAAGACTCAACGACATTGTTAATTTGCTGCAGCTCCTGGCTCGCAGGTTGCACGGACGACGACTCAACGACATTTTTTTTTGTCCTGCGAGCCAGGGTGTGCATTCACAACTTCTGGTGAGATTTCAACAGTCACACCAGGAAGTCGTGGGTGCCGACCCTTACATATTCTGTACTTCCATCTCTCAGCATTGTTCCTGGTAGGGCGCCCGCACTTCTTACCCAGGAGAGCAAGAGGACCCAGGGTCGAGACAGCCTTGCAACTGACACAAACGAACAACGGCGAGTCGTCGCTACACTGGAAGGATAGAAGCCTGTGTCCGAGAGCCGAGACCTGCCACAAAGTGTCGGGAATAACGCCAGAACAACCCTCACATGCAGGCTTGCCTGAGCTACCGAAAATTAGCGGAGTGGGATGCTTAGTGCGCAAGCAAACTCCACAACGCCAATGAGAGCGGCACCACTCCCACACATGCTCAAACTCCGTGCCAGGTTTCACTTTGATTTCCTTAGGGGGCCTGGCCAACACAACCCCGCTGAGGTCGAGCCGAGGCCACAGTGGCAAAATCCGAGCGGCCAGGCGGCAAACAGACTTCGCAACGCTGATTTTGCGCGCAAGGTCTGTCAGTTGGGCGTCCGTGGGCCTAGGATGCGTGGCGAGGCCAGCCTTGGCAGCCTCATCAGCAGCATCATTACCAATTTTTAAAAATCGGTCCCTGTCAGACAGGTCATCCGAGTCCACAGCATGGGCTTTGACTTTGTGGAGGGTTCCCGTCCACCACGAAGAAAAGCTAGAAAACATGAGCCCCGCATAAGGCCTCTTATGGGACAGCTTAATGGCGGGGGGCTCACCGTGGGCACGAACAGCGTTGAGACAATCGGAGTAGCCAGTAGAGGGGCCAACAAGGCACTGGGAGGAAGCCTCGAGGCCCCCGTGCTCCCCAGCCTGGCTGGTCTGGGGGAGGGGGGCCCACATAGGCCCAAACGCGCTAAACAATTTAGAACTGTCGTCTGCGTGGGCTGTAAAACCCCAGCTTGCTCTGGATAACTCTTTAATGATGTGTCTCTGACAGCTGCCGTCCATGAATATGTGACCCGAGACCGCCGTATCGACCCTATCAGGATTTCCTTCCCGCCTGGTCTGGGTACCTCCTTCACCGCGAGGACGGGGAACCGAGTCACCTGGGTGCGGGAACAGACCCTTAGTATAGAGGAGGAGGGTAGCAGGGTCAGAAAGATCGCACGACCGAGCATCTTGCTGGATCCGATCTTCCACAAGGTCGTCGCGATCTTCCTGAACGTTGGGGCAGAGCCACAGGCGGTGCAAGAGGCTGTCAGAAGCAGCCAGGCACAAAGAGCAAAGATCGGAGTCGAGCTGGTAGCCTAGGGCGATCGCACGGTCCCTGGTCCAGGTCGCCCCACAGCTAAGCCCGCGGATACTGCCCTTCTCGAGGGCCGTGAATTTGCTAGAGTGGAGCTGGGCCTCCACCACATCGTAGCACAAGCGCATGCCAACACCTAACGCCTGGCCTGAGTCTCTCTGCAGCTGGCGGATGACCCCTTCAACCAACAGCTTTTTGACCAGGGAGGGGGAAAAATGACGTGAGCCCAATAGTTTCCCCGAAATCATTAATGAGCTCAGTGAACGACTTCATGCCCCAGTGGATGCGCTGCAGAGAGAGCTTCATGGCCCCCAAAGGCCCAGCCACAGTACGCCACGAGAGGTCCTTATCGTCAGGATCCCTGATGAAGATGGTCTCCCAGGCTTCGCGCAGAAACCTGAAATCAAGGGGGTACTTGAAAATCCTAACCTGGTTGGCCCAGACCTCCTTGCTGTAACGGATGACAGGAGCGACAGCGTAGGTAGCAGTAGGGTCCCTCTCAAGGGTGCGCAGGGACGTGAGGGGCTTCATGCCAGCGGAAGGTTTGAGGACCCTACCGAGCCCCTGGCGGAGCCCCTGGAGCTCGAAGTCGGAAACTCCGTGAACCTCCGAACCGTGCGTGACGCCCGCCAGGGGCCCTGACGTGAAAACTTTCCTGCAATACCTCTGCCCTAGGATGCCTCTCAACCTCTTGAGTCGGGCGACCCTCTGCTTGAAAGCTTTGCACCTAACAGAAAATTTGCGGCCGCGCCCAGCTTGACGTCGGGGCCGACCAGCCGTGTCATCAACTCCTAGATTCACGGCAGAAGAAATACATGAGGGTCCACCCACATGCCCCAAAAGTGACCTGATCTTGTTGCCGGCAGCCTGGTCGGAGCAGATCACAAACGCCTTATCTTCAGAAACCACCACCTGCATATCGTCCGACAGAACCGAATACAATTGAGCGGCCCCCGTGACAATGTCATCGACGACTGATCTGGCCGAACCCGTAGCTTGCAAACCGTAATCGTCGATACATATATATATATATATATATATATATATATATATATATATCGAGGGCATCGCGGACTTTCTGCGACAGCAGGTCGATCGTGGGAATGGCAGAGACCCTCGCGAAGGTAGCGGCAAGGGAATCTCCCGCAATGACTCCTTGCCAGGCGAAAAAGGGCCCTTTAACGATCCCGCTGATGTTGATGAACCTTGGGCCTCTATAGGCCGCCATGCAGAGTCGTGAAATAGGAGAAGGGAAACCTAGGTCATCACACCGCTGCTGAAGTATGTCGAGCCTAATAGATTCGTAAAACTTGTGGAGGTCCCATAACACAGAGCACGCAACACCTTTCTTATCCTTCCTGCTCGTCGCATGCTCCGAACGCACAGCTTGCCTCCATGCAACATCCCCAGCCCCAGTGAAAGCTCCTGCACTGAGCTGCGATTTATTGAACCTGGCCTCCCATTGGACAGCGTACGGTCTCCTCATCCTCCCCCATAACCGATATGCCGAGCTAAACAATCCGATGGGTCTCCACCCACCAGCAGGCTTGGGCAGAAGCGCAACCATGATGGCTCGCAGGTGGTTGGGCAAGAGGGAGGGTGCTTCCATGATGCTGATGATACTCATTAACGCCACCAGCGCGTCATCACATAGCGAGGCATAATGACGCATATGGAAGCCGTCGACACTGGTGGCCGTGCGAGTGGGGTACGACATGGCAACTTCTCTCAGCAAGTCGGGCGACTCGAAGGGGAGCGGATCCTGATACTCGATGGGCTCTTGCTTGGGGGGCTCCACTGTGGCCTTCCATAACCCACAGAAACGAGCAGCCTCCGAATGAAGAAGAGCTTGGGGATCAGATAAGACAACGCCCTTAGCCGACAGAGTAGAACATGGGGACCACGGGGCGACTTCTTTGGTCCACCAATGGGCTCTACGGGCACCTTTTGAAACACCTTCCAGGATCCAGGACTTCCAAGACTTGTTCGCCACCTCGCGCTGCTTGATGGAAAAATCACCCAGGAACTCCGAAACCTCGTCCAGGATACTAGCACCATCAATAATCAAACCTTCTAAAACTTCAGTCTCACCAGGATCATCACGAGGAATACAACCTGTAGAACCGTCGCCCTTGGTCGAGTTGAACAGGTTGCTTTTCCCACGGCAAGAGGGAGGGTTCAATCTCATACATCGTTGAACAAACTGCTGCACCTTCTCCCAGCTGCCCTGGCAGACCCCCATGCTGTCGACAATGATGTCGGGGGGGCGGAGGAGGAAGTTGCCAGAGTCGAGGGCCGAGCCCTTCACGTCACAGCCGAGGTTCGAGCAGAAAATGCGCAGGGTGCTCTCCAAACAACGAACTCCGTACAAATCAGGCTGCCGTGAAGTGCGCCTATCTTTATCCAAAACAGAGCGCCATGCAAGCTTGGGCAACCTGCCACGGGTGCCTAAAACAGGAAGAGAACACTGACGATTGGCGGCCAACTCTCTCTCCGCCGTGTTAGCCCAAAGCTTATATAACATATTGAGGTGGCGCTGCAAACGCTGTCTGGGGACACGGTTGCGAACCAACCCCAAACCATAAGACGCACAGTCCAAAACATCCTTCCAGTCTTGAGGGGCAGGGGCAGGGCCAATAGGGGGCTCAATCGGGATGGGGGGAGGGTTAACAAACCCCAAAGCCTGCAAACTGGCCAGCTGAGGGAAGAAGCTCAACTGCACGGGCTTGTGCGGCTTGGTGGCCGCCTCCAAGCAGACACGGGTGGCCTTCGCGGCCTGCGAGAGCCCGCTGGAAACCAGGAAATTGTCGAGCATGCGGACTCCTTCCTTGCTCGTGCCCGTGCAGGTGCCCTTGGATTCAGGCGCGACCAGGTTGGCACTGAGCGCCGAGACCAAATCGCATGAAGCCAGAACATCAGGCTCCATCTGGAAGTCCGCACCCAAGATGAACGGACCAGGAACAGATGATAATTCAGCACCGAGCTTGCACAAGATACCCAGATTGGACTCGGAGAGGCCCTCGGAGTCCCTGAGATACGCGGAGACCACAAGGATAGAGACTCCGCCTGGGATCTGAACAATAGCTGAAGCAGCACGATGAGGAACCAGAGTGGAGCCCACCTTAGGCGAGACGTCATGACAGCCCAAGAAGTCCCTGACGAAAATGCCCACTCCACCAGAGGTCCCGAGCCCTATACCTGGGGCCGCAGGGACGAGCCTGGACTTCCAGCCTGAGCGGAGGCCCCATTGGGAGGCCTCGCCAACCAGATCACCCAGAATATGATGTTCTTGAACAAGCGCCACATGAGCCGTCGTACGACTCAACCACGCTTTCGCCGCATTCCAACCCGTGCAGTTAGCTGTCTCCACGACCAAATCAAAACCGTCGAGATCCGAGCAAGCTGGGGCCCAGAAACAACTGCCAAAATTCAAGGACGGAGCCTTGGGGGCGGGAACACGGCACAGCCTGGCAATAGAAGGTGAAACATGCAAAAAGTCACCCCCGACACGCTGCTCACGTGAGCCTTAGGCGTCGGGGGGGGGGTTTGTTTGAGAAGGCGGCTCAGGCTGCATCCTGTTGGCGAGCATCTCCTGCGCGAGCTGCCGAACGTCAGGATGTGGGACAGCATCAGCCTCATGGGCACCCCCGTGGTCACCAGAAGAGCTGCTGTCTGCACTTCCTCCCCCGCTGGCGGAGTCCTCATGAACTCCATCTGCTGCATCTCCAAGCTCCTGCGGTGGACGAGCACCAGCGGGGCTGTTGCCCCGCGCGATCTTCTCAGCAGGCTGGACGGAAGTCTCCTCAGGCTTCCTCTTGTGGAGCTTGGACATGTGCTGGCGGTGGGAGGCTTTGATCTGGTCCACAGACTGCTGAACCTTCTCAAACAAGTGCTTCGTGATGGCGACCACACTCTGCTCCAGCTCGCGTTTCCTGGCCTCGAACTGGTTGTGGTCGTCGGCTGATAGCTCGTACTCCTTAGCGTCGAGGCCGAGGATGCCTTCACCGTAGTCGATGGTGAGGGCCCCTTCCTTACCGTCGAGGATGTCACGCAGGCAGAGCTTGCCAACAGACCGATGAGGATCAGGATGCACCACATGATGCAGCTGCTCGACCAAGGCTTTGTGCTCCTTGTCGGCCTCGGACAGCTCGGCAGTGAGTTTGGCCATAGCTTCTTCGCATTGATACACCCATTTCCTCGCCTTGGCGACATCATCAATCTCCTTCTTGAGGCGGCGCTCGATGGAATGCACACGCTGGCGCGCCTCCTCAGTCTGCCTTTCCAGGGGCTTGGGTGGGATCTCCTTGGGTTTCTTAGCTGCAAGCCACACCTTATACTGAGAAGCTGCAATAGAGTCACCGAACTTCTCAGCCAACGCGAGCAACTGCTTGACATCATCTTCAGTCGCTGTGTCTGGGACCGTGATGGCTGCTGGCGACAGGTGCGGAGGGCCCCGCTGCCAACTTCCCCGAGGCGCAGGAACATCACGCACAGGCACATCGACACGTTCACGCTTGCAGTGCTTACAAAACCACCAGTTGGCAAGATTTTCCACACCCACAATCCTCGTAGCTGCACTTCCACATCGCCTGGCGACCGCCTCCGCGATGCTGGGTGTCCTCTCCGTCGACACCTGCGGCGAAGCGAACACGCTTGGCCCACGGCCGCTCCTCCCAAGGCGAGGCCTTCGGCGGCGGCACCATTGCGACTGCTGGAAGTGGCGGGACGTGGCTGGAGGAAACGAGAGCCAGAATGACTCGCTGTCACCCAGCCGTTCTGAAGCGTCAGTGACAGCAAGCACAAAACTTTGTGCCAGAACGGCTAGGAGGAGGAGGAGGAGGAGGAGGAGGAGGAGGAGGAGGAGGAGGAGGAGGAGGAGGAGGAGGAGGAGGAGGAGGAGGAGGAGGAGGAGGAGGAGGAGGAGGAGAGAGGAGGAGGAGGAGGAGGAGGAGGAGGAGGAGGAGGAGGAGGAGGAGGAGGATGAGTCTGCCCTCGCCCGGCCTGTCTTTGCCCGCCGTCGGCCTTCCCCTCCTGCTTGGCCCGCTTCTCCTCTCGCCTCTCGTTCCTCCTCCTCGCGTGGCCACCCCTTCTCCGCTTCTTGTGTCCTTCTCTCCCCTCCTCTCGCCCGACCCTCTGTTTTCATCCCTTCACCACTCCCTGCGTGTTTTGATGCGTGCCGCTCCGGCTTCCGATCTCCCACGGGGTTCGCGTGCGCCGGGGCGCACGCCGGACCGAGGTTGCCTGCCAGAGGTTTCTGGGGCGGACATTCGCTGCGTGACCGAACCGCACGCGGGAGGCATCTTGCTTGGACGCCTTTGCGCTGCGATCCGTCGGGCTGCTGGCTAGGTTTCCACCCGTGCCGCTTTGGCCGGCACTGCCGCGAGCCGTTCGAGCCCGCCGTCGTCGGCCTGGAGCCGCGGTGGCGCTCCGTCCACGCGATGGCGCCGCGGGTGTGACCCGCAGAAGTCGGTGGTTCAAAGAGGGGGCCCTGAGGGATGGTCGGGCCGGACGAAAGGTTTTTTG
Organism: Prorocentrum cordatum; assembly: GCA_963575745.1. NCBI lineage: Eukaryota > Dinophyceae > Prorocentrales > Prorocentraceae > Prorocentrum > Prorocentrum cordatum. Next base: position 255,949 of record CAUYUJ010016641.1, read on the forward strand.
TTTTTGTTTTTTGTTTACTTAACAGCTCTTGCCGATAGGTTTCTAGTGGTGTCAAAAGAGAGCATCTTGACGCCCCAGGGGGGTCTGGGCGGGAACTGGGCAAAACCGGCAGGATCTGGCAGCCCCAGGAATCTTTAGGAACCCTTAGGAATTCTTAGGAATCCTTAGGACTCCATTCCCAGAACACCATTCCCAGGCCACATTTTGAATGCCCGGAGCCAACTGTAGGCCACTTCTTGTTCTTCGTGTTCCCAGAACGCCATTCCCGGGCCATATTTTGAATGCCCAGAGCCAACTGTAGGCCACTTCGTGTTCTTCGTGTTCCCAGAAACCATTCCCAGGCCACATTTTGATTGCTCGGAGCCAACTGTAGGCCACTTCGTGTTCTTCGTGTTCCCAGAACACCATTCCCGGGCTACATTAAGCCCGGAGCCAACTGTAGGCCACTTCGTGTTCTTCGTGTTCCCAGAACACCATTCCCAGGCCACATTTTGAATGCCCGGAGCCTACTCTAGGCCTTTTCGTGTTCTTCGTGTTCCCGGAACACAATTCTTGTACCATATTTTGATTGCCCAGAGCCAACTGTGGGCTACTTTGTGATCTTCCTGTTCCCAGAACACCAGTCCTGTGCCATATTTTCAATGCCCGAGCTGACGCAGGCTCAGGCCGAGGCAGGCTGAGGCCGAGGCAGGCTGAGGCTGAGGCTGAGGCACGCCGATGCAGGCTGAGGCTGAGGCTGAGGCGGGCTGAGGCTGAGGCAGGCTGAGGCTGAGGCTGAGGCTGACGCAGGCTGAGGCCGAGGCAGGCTGAAGTTGAGGCTGAGGCAGGCTGATGCTGAGGCAGGCTGAGACTGAGGCTGAGGCAGGCTGAGGCTGAGGCTGAGGCTGATGCAGGCTGAGGCTGAGAGGCTGACGCCGAGGCTGAGGCAGGCTGAGGCTGAGGCTGAGGCCGAGGCAGGCTGAGGCAGAGGCCGAGGCAAGCCGAGGCAGGCTGAGGCTGAGGCTGAGGCTGATGCTGAGGCAGGCTGAGGCTGAGACAGGCTGAGGCTGAGGCTGCGGCAGGCTGAGGCAGGCTGAGGCTGAGGCAGGCTGAGGCTGAGGCAGGCTGAGGCTGAGGCCGAGGCAGGCTCAGGAGGCTGAGGCAGGCTGAGGCTGAGGCAGGCTGAGACTGAGGCTGAGGCAGGCTGAGGCTGAGGCCGAGGCAGGCTGAGGAGGCAAGCTGAGGCTGAGAGGCTGACGCTGAGGCTGAGGCAGGCTGAGGCTGAGGCTGAGGCCGAGGCAGGCTGAGGCTGAGGCTGAGGCAAGCCGAGGTAGGCTGAGGCTGAGGCTGAAGCTGAGGCAGGCTGAGGCTGAGGCTGAGGCTGAGGCCGAGGCAAGCTGCGGTTGAGGCAGGCTGAGGCTGAGGATGCTGGCTGAGGCAGGCTGAGGCTGAGGCTGAGGCAGGCTGAGGCTGAGGCTGAGGCTGAGGCAGGCTGAGGCTGAGAGGCTGAGGCTGAGGCTGAGGCAGGCTGAGGCTGAGGCTGAGGCCGAGGCAGGCTGACGCTGAGGCTGAGGCTGAGGCTGAGGCAGGCTGAGGCTGAGGCTGAAGCGGAGGCAGGCTGAGGCTGAGGCTGAGGCTGTGGCTGAGGCTGAGGCAAGCTGCGGCTGAGGCAGGCTGAGGCTGAGGCTCATGCAGGCTGAGGCTGAGGCAGGCTGAGGCTGAGGCTGAGGCAGGCTGAGGCTGAGGCTGAGGCCGAGGCAGGCTGAGGCTGAGGCCGAGGCGAGCCGAGGCAGGCTGAGGCTGAGGCTGGGGCTGATGCTGAGGCAGGCTGAGTCTGAGACAGGCTGAGGCTGAGGCTGAGGCAGGCTGAGGCTGAGGCAGGCTGAGGCTGAGGCCGAGGCAGGCGAATCCTTCGGAGTCCTTCGGATTCCCTAGGAATCCTTAGGAATGCTATGGATTCCTAAGGATGCCTAAGGATGCCTTAGGAATCCTTAGGAATCCTTAGGAATCCTTAGGATGCCATTGGATCCAAAGACCGTTGCCACTGCGACTGTCATTGCGACTGCGACTGCGACTGCGACTGCGAGAACAGCAGAATTCTACAACTGGATTCTCACCCGAATCTTAAGGGGAATGCTTCCAGATATGCTTATACACATCGCTGATAGGTTGTTTTGCCATTTTTTTTTTTTGTTTTTTTCCATAGGAGTATAGAAGTATGTTTGGCCTTTGGGCTGGGCGAAAGGGGGGGAAAAGAAAAGGGGGGGTTACGAAATCTGCTGCATGCTGCTGGTTTCGGCGCTACCAAGGGGCCCATTCCTCGATACATGGCCGCCTCCGGCGCCGGGAAAATCAGCTACGTGAGCTGATTCTCAAACCCCCCTTTGCTTTCCCCCCCTTTCGCCCAGCCCGAGATGGGGTCCTGTGGATGCTCAAGGGTGGATCTACGTCATTTGGTGCACCTCGTCCTGGGGACCCCATCCCTCAGGGTCCCATCTTCCCAGGCCCCGACGTCGTGACCTTCTCGCAGCGGCGACCCTCAGAGGTCTCGACCCACTTCCTGGGACCGGCTCTTCATCACGAGTTGTTCCTTGATGGCCCAGGGGCCTAGCGAGGGCCCCCAGAGTCCGAAAACTGCGAAAAACCTCCCGCTGTGTTTTTTTACGACGCCAGCGGGCCTGGGTCCGACCCACCGAAGCGGATGGCTGCCGCGTGGGCGCTCGCAGCATCGTGCGCCGCAGGGCCGCCGCCTCGGCGGTTCGGGGCGCGGCGGCGGCGGCCCCGAGGCCTGCAGGGGGAGGAGCGGCGGCGGGCTCCCCTGCAGGGACGGACGACTCCCGACCGCCCAGGGCCCGGGTGCAGAGCAGAGTTTTTCTCGGCGGCGCGCAGGGAGGGGAGGAGGGGTCGGGGGCGGCAAAGAGGGGGGTAATGACTAGGGGGGGGGGGCGATATCATGGCGGGGGCCATGGTATTTCCCCAGATCTCAGGACGCCTCTTCTTATTCCATTGCGTCCCTGGCCCCCCTTGGGCCGCGCACATGCCGCCCGCCACGAGTTGCGCCCCCCCCCCCCCCCCCCCCTCTTGGACGCCCCCCTCTTGGCCGCTCCCGAAGGAGGGGGAGGGGGGAAGGCTTCGTAGAAGCACCCTTGGTTCTGAGAGAAGTCTTCCCCCTTCCCTTGCCCCCTTCGTGCGCACGGCCAGGTGACGGGAGGGGCTTGCCGTCGGCAGGGACTGATGCATTGGTGAGGAGAGGAGGAGGGCGACAACGTGGAGGAGGCGGAGGAGGAGGACGACGATGATGACGACAATGACAACAACGACGAGGAGGAGGAGGAGGAGGACGACGGCGACGACTACGACGATGAGAGGTTCGGCGGCAGCAGGGGCTGACGTATCGGTGGTTCAGAGATGGGGTCCCGAGGGATGGGGTCCTAAGGACAAGGTGCTTCAAACAATGTAAATCCAGACTTGGATCCCTTCCTATCCATAGGTCCCCATCCCTGAGAACCACCTCTTTGAACCACCGAACTTACTGGTGACGGGGGCTCAGATGTTGAGCGTCCTGGAGCCTTGCTCCAGGGGTTCGAGGATGGGGCCCTGAGGGATGTGGCCAGAAGGGTAGGAAGGGATGTGGCCAGAGGGGTAGGAAGGGGCTGACGTACCCACCGGTCGTTGAACGTACGTTTTTTTGGAGTCCCATATCCCAATTTGCTTAGCGCGCCTTCCTACTCAAGACTCGAGCGGCTTTCTCTCCTCCCTCTTCAGGGGGCGTGCGAAATCCAATATATTTCCAACGTCTTCCTATTTCATACTTCTACCCACGTTTTCCGACCAGCGAGTACTGGTCACGGGGGCTCAGATATTCGAGGAAGAGAAAACGGCATAAGCAGAAGCTTTCGACGCTCCGCGCGGATTTCTCGAATCTGCGTGGAGCGTCGAAATTTTATGTTTATGCTGTTCTTCTTTCTTCTTCTTCTTCTTCTTCTTCTCTGTATGTGAGTCTCCTGGGGCTTTACTCCTGGGCTTCGAGGATGGGGCCCCAAGGGATGGCGCCGGAAGGGTAGGAAGGAGCTGGCAGGTTGAGCTCGCACTGTTGATGGCCTCCGTCCTGAGAGCCCATGTCTCAGGGCGCCGTCTTTGAAGTACCGACGTACGCTGTTTGTGTTGCGCCCTGGCAGAGCATCCTTTGTCCGGCCCTGGGGGCTTCGTGGGATTTCTGGGAGCAGCGTCTCGGGAACCCCCTTTGGGCCCTCTTGGGGAGCTTCTTAGGATGTCTGGGAGCGTCCTGGGGGTCTCTTGCGTCTTGGGGGCTCGCGAGGTGTGTAGATGAGGCGTCATGTCAGTGACGGATTCCACGCCTTTCACACCGAAGCGAAGAAGCAACTTGGCGCCTACGTATCTCGGCCCGTCGCGGAGACCACTGTGGGCATGCTGGAGGCGTCAGAGGCTGTGCGGAGGCTCTGAGCGTCCAGAATGTGCTCTGCCCCCCGCTACACAGGAGTTTGGGACCTCGAGGGCCACAGGCGAAGGAGGACATCCAATCAGCTCGCAAGACTTATCGCGTCCGCCGTGCGGGGGCCAGCGGCTTCGAAGTGCTGCATCCGATCGCCGAGAGCTCGAGGGCGTGCCGAGCAGTGCGGACGTGCACCTGGCCCCCCCACCCCCTCGCTGGCTCGGCGTTTGATCATGGACCCTGCATCGGCCAAAAAACAGACGACACCACCCCACCTACGGCCCTCCATGTTGCGCCACGGCCCATCGGGGACCGTAGCGTATAACCGCCTGCTGCTGATAAAGAAGGACCCCCCCCTTAACATGCTAGAGTTGATTCTCCACGGCCAATACGAGTTTGGTCAGGGGCGCGGGGCGCGAAGGCCGAACTTTCTTTATCACTGTGAAAAGTTCACCATCGAGGTCAACTTCCTTCTTATGTTGAGATAGCAACATCAAACGCAGCGAAGACGTTGTCGAGGATGTCTCAAGCGAAACCAACAATTTTTGGAGGCAGCCTCGGCTTTCGGTCCTTTTAACATCATCTCTTTCTCCTCCCACATGCTGGCCTCTGGTAGGCAACATTTATAATCCCCCCGCAGCCCCGAACTTTATTGTCCCTGTGGCATTAATCTCGGGGGCACTCGGTTACCATGCAAAAACCCACACCGGATGTCCAGGTATGCGCTACGGCCCGTGGGGCCGTAGGTGGGGTGGTGTCGTTTGTCTTCATGGGCCCCGTTGTGAGCGCAACCGCACAGCTTTCGCGCCCAAGGGACCGCCAGAAGCCGCCGCAGGGACCGCCAGAAGCCACCAGGGGCCACTGACCACGGCGGGCCGTCGAGGGCTGGCGGGAGACCGCCAGAGGGCGCCCAGGGCCGTCCGAGCAGACCGCGGGGGGCCGCCAGAGGCCGTCGGAGGACCGCCGAAGACCGCCCGAAGCGGATGGGTACCACCCGGCGGCGAGCGAAGGCCGCCGAAGACCGCCCAGAGCGTCAGAGGACCGCCGAAGACGGCGTCAGGGGACCGCCGAAGGCCGCCCGAGGACCGCGAGGACCGGCCGAGGACCGCGGATGGGTACAGCGTCAGAGGACCGCCGAAGACCGCTCCAAGCGAGGGGGGGAGACGAGGAGGAGAAGGCCTTATCAGAAGGCGGCGAGGCTTCTTAGAAGCCCCCCCTTGCCTTCCGAGAGGCTTCTTGTGGCCTCTTGGGGGGGCACGGGGAGCTTCTCAGAAGCCCCTCGGACTTCAGAGCCTGCTGAGAAGGCCCGCCCGTGCTCACTTCCCCCCCCGGGCTCGCCACCCAACCAGGGGGGCCTATGGCCGAATGCGTGGCGCCGAATTCGTGCCGCTCGTCTCTGCCCGCCAAGGGCACTGCCCGCCCGTGTCGACGCCTCCGCGCAGCTGCTGCCCGGGAGGCCCGCGCGGCCGTTCGCGGGCCTGCCGCGGAGCTGGCCCTCGGTATCGTTCAACCGATCCCCATCCCCATCCCCGCGAACTTCGAGACGCCCACCAAATTGCCACGCCAGTGGGGGATACACCCCTCGAAACCCGAATGGAACGGCCTACATCCCCATCTAGGGGGGGTAAATCGGCCAGTGGGGCCCAGGCCACGCCGCTGGGGATAGGGATCGGTTACAGTCAACCCGCACAATAAGGATGGGCAACCTTCCCAAGGATACCCTTGCATCCTTGTCCCTTCGGCCCATCCTTAGCCACTTTCTCTGGCCGCGCCCCGCTCGAAAAGCATCGAAATGGCCCTCCAAGGCCCTTGCATCCTTTCGCGCATCCTTACTATACGGGTTGACTGTAAACGATACTCAGGCCCTGCCTCCACCTCCTGTCGGAGGCCACGGTTGCGTCGAACCGCCCAGGGGCAGGCATTGTACGTGTTCGCCCTAGAGCCTCGCCGAAGGCATGGACCGTCGGCGCTCTTGGATACATGTCGGTATTGCTCTTCCCTGGGCTGTTCGCTCCCATCGTCGCCCCCTCCCCCTTCCCGATCATTGGCAACATTCGGGGGCTCCGAGGGGCACGTTTCGGGCTCGAGGTTTGGGGTTTTCGGGCGTTCTCGTCGGTTCTCGGCGGTTTTCTAGCCTCGGGGTGCGGTGCAGCAGGTGTGCCTCGCCGCGAGCGTTCCAGTTGCGCCCAGATTGTCCCGAACGGCCGCCCGAGGCGTGAGTTATGGCTCGAAAGCCAAAGTCCGAGTCAGGGGCAACGCTAGGGGCGGACATGCACAGCTGGGATGCATCGACTCCCAATCGACTTTTCATCGCGGGGGCCCGATGACCCAGCCCGCCCAGGAACGTGCGAATTCGCTATCTGGGGCATATTGCCGATCCACTGGCGATGATGTATCGCTGATTCAAGCACGATGCTTCCCCCCTGAGCCGGCCGCCCCCTAACGTTGCCCCCCTCCTCCCTATGAGCGTAAGCTTTGGAGGTCCGCGCGGACTTCTCGCATCGGCACTGCACACCCCTGGCGGCGCCTCTGGCGCCGCCCCTGGCGCGCTCCGCCTCCGCCCCAGGCGCACGGAGGGGGGGTCCAGCATCGTGCCAAGAGATCGCCGCGGACCTTCAAAAATTCTGCCTGCGGCCACTTGCGAGCCCTTCCCATGCTGGTTGAATCGACGCTGGGGTCTCGGACACCCCCGCTGCGGTTCATCTGGTTGCAGGGCTGCACCTAAACGCTGTTTTTCGTTTTGTTTTCGTTTTGTTTTTCGTTTTGCTCTACCCGCTTTCCTGTACTTCCTTGCCAAAGCGAAAAACAAGACACAGCCGAAGTCCAGCAAACCAGCGTTTAGGTCCAGCCCTGTCTGGTTGCAGACATCCTCTGGACTCCGACCCCCAGCGGGTTTCTCAGAAGTTTGACCTGCATGGGTCGGGTGCACGTGTGGGTCTCTCTCGCGTGTACATTTGGAGACCTGGCGACTGCCACCAATACCAATATTCAAGGGAGGAAAAACCACCCGGACCGGACAAATGGCGTTTACTAAATTGCCCTGGGCGTTTACTAAACAGCCTTGCCCTGTTTGATTCCTTCTCTAGGTGCGTTTACCGAACGGCTTCGCGTGTCGGGGTGGTTCTCATCGGGGTGGATTTTCTGCCCTCTAAATATCGGCTTTGTGCCTCCACCGAGGGAAGATGATTCCGATTTCGGTAATGGTGTAACATTCGGGCTTCCCAGGTGGCCGAAATATTACCTCGGAACTTCATTCCCCCGCGAACGCACCCCCCTGTGCTGACGTTGGTGCCGATTTCCAAGCCTCCAAGTTCTTCTTTTCTTCTCATACCCCTGCTCATCCTTACCCAGTCCACCCACCCGCTAGAGCCTCGGCTCACAGGTATTGGGACCAGAGGCACATAAACATGAGGACGGCGCCTCGGCTTGCTCCCGATCGGGGCGAAGCTCGGTTCGGCTGTCCCGATCTGGCGGAGCCGACCCCGCTGCGGCGATCGGCGAGAGGGAGGGAGGAGGAGGAGGAGGAGGAGGAGGAGGAGGAGGAGGAGGAGCACGAGGAGGAGGGAGGAGGAGGAGGAGGATGAGGATGGAGAGGAGGAGGAGGAGGAGGGGAGGGAGGAAGGAGGAGGAGGCGGAGGCGGAGGCGGAGGCGGAGGCGGAGGAGGAGGAGGAGGAGGAGGCGGAGGCGGAGGCGGAGGCGGAGGCGGAGGCGGAGGCGGAGGAGGAGGATGATGACGAGGAGAAGGAGGAGGAGGAGGAGAAGGAGGAGGAGAAGGAGGAGGAGGAAAAGGAGGAGGAGGAGGATGAGAGGGAGGAGGAGGAGGAGGAGGAGGAGGTGGAGGTGGAAGAGGAGGACCAGTGGAAACCCAAGAGTCATCAACGATGTTGTAATAAACCCTCCCTCCAAGCTCCCCCTCTTTACAGGCCCCTACAACGGTTCAATTCCACTGAGGGAACTGCCTCGTTGGAAGACAACCGTTAGAAGACCCTGAAGCATGTCAAAACAATGCTCGCGGGATTCCAACGCCACGGATCAACCTGACTGTTGCGTCTTGACGATCTGGAATCGTGCCAGAACACCATTTCTGAGACTTGAACACAGCGAATCAGCGTAACCGTTGCGCCCTCACAATCGTGAATCCTTCTAACAACATAGTTTCGGGTATGCGGATCATGGGGATCCGTGAATCTCCTTCATCTTGTAAAACGATTCTGCGCGTCGCTAAAGGCAAGAGCAACATTTTGAAAACCACCCGCCCTCAATCCATGAGCCTCTTGCACATGTTGAAAACGAATGTGCGCGGCGCTAAGGCGAGAGCCACGTATTACAAACCACCCGCCCTCCATGTGTGAAACGGTTAACCTTCTTAAAGCTTCAGGTCATGAACGGTGAGGAATTCTCAGGCGAAATGCCCGACCCGCCCTAAAAACTGGCCTCGGGGTGCGACAGAGAGAAGTTATTTATAAGGAAGAAGAAGAGGAGGAGAAGGAGGAGGAAGAGGAGGAGGAGGAGGAGCAGGAGGAGGAGGAGGAGGAGGAGCAGGAGAAGGAGGAGGAGCAGGAGGAGGAGGAGGACCAGTGTAAAACCAAGAGTCATCAACGATGTTGGAATTAACCCTCCTCCAATACTCCCCCTCTTCATAGCTCCCTATGACGGTTCATTCCAATGGAGGGAATTGCCTCCTTGGAAGACAACCGTTTGAAGATGCCGAGGCATACCACACCATTGTTCTCGGAATTTCAACGCCACGGATGAACCTGATTGCTGCGTCTTGACGATCCAGAGTCGTGCCAGAATACTGCGAATCAACATAACTGTTGCACCCGCATAATCCTGAACCTTTCCGAAACACCATTTCTGGTACGTTGACCATGGGAATCCGTGAAGCTCTTGCATTTTTACCTCACGGCCAAGACTGATAGGTTTCTAATAGATTCAAAAGGGAGCATCATGACTCCCCAGGGGGGTCTGGGCGGCATCCGGACAGGGATCCGCGGAAGTCGTTTTAAGCAAACAGTTGCACACTTTGTTGTCTTCGAGGTCCCAGAACTCCATTCCCGGGCCACATTCTGAATGCCCGGAGCCAACTGTAGGCCACTTCGTGCTCTTCGAGTTCCCAGAACTCCATTCCGGGGCCACATTTTGAATGCCCGGAGCCAACTGTAGGCCACTTCGTGCTCTTCGAGTTCCCAGAACTCCATTCCCGGGCCACATTTTGAATGCCTGGAGCCAACTGTAGGCCACTTTCGTGGTCTTCGAGTTCCCAGAACTCCATTCCCGGGCCATGATTTTGAATGCCCGGAGCCAACTGTAGGCCACTTCGTGGTCTTCGAGTTCCCAGAACTCCATTCCCGGGCCAGATTTTGGATGCCCGGAGCCAACTGTAGGCCACTTCGTGGTCTTCGAGTTCCCAGAACTCCATTCCTGGGCATGATTTTGAATGCCCGGAGCCAATTGCAGGCCACTTCGTGTTCTTCGAGTTCCCAGAACTCCATTCCCGGGCCACATTTTGAATGCTGAGGCAGGCTGAGGCTGAGGCTGAGGCAGGCTGAGGCTAAGGCAGGCTGAGGCTGAGGCCGAGGCTGAAGGCAGACTGAGGCTGAGGCTGAAGCAGGCTGAGGCTGAGGCAGAGGCAGGCTGAGGCTGAGGCAGGCTGAGGCTGAGGCAGGCTGAGGCTGAGGCTGAGGCTGATGCAGGCTGAGGCTGAGTCAGGCTGAGGCTGAGGCCGAGGCTGTAGGCAGACCGAGGCTGAGGCTGAAGCAGGCTGAGGCTGAGGCTGAAGCAGGCTGAGGCTGAGGCTGAGGCAGGCTGATGCTGAGGCAGGCTGAGGCTGAGGCTGAGGCTGATGCATGCTGAGGCTGAGGCAGGCTGAGGCTGAGGCCGAGGCTGAAGGCAGACTGAGGCTGAGGCTGAAGCAGGCTGAGGCTGAGGCTGAGGCAGGCTGAGGCTGAGGCAGGCTGAGGCTGAGGCTGAGGCAGGCTGATGCTGAGGCAGGCTGAGGCTGAGCCTGAGGCTCATGCAGGCTGAGGCTGAGGCAGGCGGAGGCTGAGGCCGAGGCTGAAGGCAGACTGATGCTGAGGCTGAAGCAGGCAGAGGCTGAGGCTGAGGCAGGCTGAGGCAGGCTGAGGCCAGGCTTGATGCGGAGGCAGGCAGAGGCTGAGGCTGAGGCTGATGCAGGGTGAGGCTGGGGCAGCTGACGGCTGAGTCGAGGCTGAGCAGACTGAGCTTTCGGCTGAAACAGGCTGAGCTGAGGCTGAGGCGGGCTGAGGCTGGGGCTGGCTGAGGCTGAGGCTGAGGCAAGGCTGAGGCTGAGGCTTGAGGCTGAGGCGGAGGCAGTGAGGCTGAGCAGCATGAGGCTGAGAGCCGAGGCTGAAGGCAGACTTGAGGCTGAGACTGAACTGAGGCTGAGGCTGAGGCAGGCTGAGGCTGAGGCTGAGGCTGAGGCCGAGGCTGAAGGCAGACTGAGGCTGAGGCGGTGACTGCGACTGCCGTTGCCACTGCGACTGTCATCGCGAATGCGACTTCGACTGCGAGAATAGCAGAATTCTACAACTGGATTCTCATCTGAATCTTAAGGGGAATGCTTCCAGATATGCTCCTACACATCATTGTTTGGGTTCTTTGCCGGGATACTTTTTTCGAATGTGCGCCGCGCTAAGGCGAGAGCCACATTTTGAAAAGGAACCGTCCTCAATGCGTAAATCTCTGGCAAATGTTTACAACGAATGTGCGCCGCGCTAAGGCGAGAGCCACTAATTTGTGCGCGGCGCTAAGGCGATATCCATATTTTGAAAACGACCCGCAATAAATCCGTGAAGCTCTTGCAAGTTTGTACAACGAATGTGCGCGGTGCTAAAGGCGAGAGCAACATTTTGAAAACCACCCGTCCTCAATCCGTGAGCCTCTTGTACACGTTGAAAACGAATGTGCGCGGCGCTAAGGCGAGAGCCACATATTACAAACCACCCGCCCTCCATCGGTGAAGCTGTTGCCATTTTTTAAGCAACAGAGTCATACATTTTGAGGAAGTCTCAGGCGAAACTCCTGGCCCGCCCGACAGGGAGAAGTTATTTTTAAGGAGATGAAATGGAGGAGGAGGAAGAGGAGGAGGAGGAAGAGAAGGAGGAGGAGGAGGAGGAAAATGTCGGGGGCCCCCAGACGGTGTGGTGACCACACCGCGTGGTGAGTCAGCGGGGATGCGGGTTCGCCGCGCGGTTTCGGGACTGGGGCCGTCAAGGTCACCCCCAGGGGCGCGAAGATGATTGCGCTTCGCGCATCGCGTCTTGGGCTGGAGAGGCGCCCTTCTACGGGGCGGCGGCGCGCGGGTTCGAATATAGCCGCGCGTCACGCACCGCGGGGCGCGGTGCGCGAAGGGGGACGACTCGAGCCCTTCACCGAGGACGTCTCGGGCGACCTGGGGCCTCCAGGGCCCCAAAGACCCGTGCGGTGACGGACCGTGCGGTGAGGTCGCCACCACGCGGCCGTGAGGCCCCGAACACGAGAGGCGGCGGGCCCCAGCATCCGGCGCCGCTTCGGCAAAGTCGGGGCGCCTCCGGCTCAATTCGATTTCGATAGATTCCGAGCCCGATTTGATTCTACATTGGATTCTGCTCGCTCACTGGAGGCCTTGTTAGCCCCGCGAAATCCGCCGATCCGATGTATTTCGATCGCCGATTCGACTTGGCGGTTCGATTCTGTGGCCTCCAGCGGTTCTGAGCGGGGGGCCGTCTGCAGAACGACCCGGGATGAAACGTCAGCCCTGTGCCAGGGAGGGGGCCGAGAGACCTGGGGGCCGATGGATCGAAGCGGCCTTGGGACGCTCTCTGGCCTCTCGGGTCCTTTGAGGCCCCCGGGGACATCCGGAGACTCCTCGGTCGACCTGCAAGAGTTAAGGCGGGCCTGTCCCTCTACAGGAGGAATATTCAAAAGTAGCTAAAAAATAATCAGGAGACGATTTTAGGACTATTTTTGAGCACTTGTGGGGTAGTTTTTGGGACTATTTTTTATTTTCGTCCAAAATTGGCCTGTAGGGGGACAGGCCCGACCTAATGCAAGAGACTGGGGTCAATGCAAACTGGGATCAGCCAGAGCGCCGGATCTTTCAGGATCCTGCAGAGCCAGGGCTGTCATGACCCAGGTTAGCGCGCAGGATCTTGCAGGATCCTGCAGGATTTTCAGGATTCTGCAAAGCCTGACTGACTCAGGTTTGCATTGACCCGTTTCAGTAGAAGCCCGACTCGGGACAGTTTGCAGCGGCACGAAAAGTCTCGACCCTGAGCCCCAGACCCCGTCTCTCCTGTGGCATTTTTCGAGTGGGATCGATCTGTGATGGTCCCCGGGCCCGAGACTGGGCGAACACTCCTGGTGTGGAGAAACTGTCACGCCCGGATCTCAGGAAGGGTGCGGGGGGACGAGATCGAGTGGG
>CAUYUJ010016642.1:0-25000 GCA_963575745.1 Prorocentrum cordatum
GACGGAGAAGCGGCGCAGCCGCCTTTCTTGTAGTCACGGCGGGGGCTCATGACAGTTCGGCGCGTCGCCGCCGCCGTCGCGCGAGGACCCGCCATTGGAGCCCCGCGCGGGGCTCCGCTCGTGGGGCCCTGGAGCCGCCGCCCAGGCGCCATCCCTGTACACGCTAAGCGCGGTGGAAGTGGCGTTCGTGGCGGATCTGTTTTTGGTGCGCGTGCGTGTTTGCGTGCGTGCGGGCGTGCGGGCGTGCGTGCACGTGCGTGCGTGGCGTGGTGGGTGTTGGCGTCGGTGGTGGTGGCGGTGGTGGTGGTGGGTGGGTGGGTGGGCTGGGCGGGGTGGCGGTGGCGGGGCGGGGCGGGCGGGGGTGGTGGTGGTGGTGGCGGTGGTGGTGGCGCTAGTGGGGGGTCCTGAAATTTGGAGCTGCGCCCCCTGTAGCGTGACGTTTGTCGCTGATCAATCTGGGCCTCCGTGAGAGTGCACTTGGTCGCAGTGCTAGCGCGGCAGCGATTCTGATCTTCTCCGATTGCGGCGCAATTCGTTTGAGTTCGGCCGTGCCAAGGCCCCAATTTGGCCACTGCTTCCTGCGCGCGCGCTGCATGCGCCCCAAAAGCGTTTGATAGCAGGAATTTCGAGCTGAATCAAGGTCGGCATGACTTTTTTGGGGGCTGCAGTGGTTTCCTGCCAAGTTCGTTTTTCGGAGCGCGGCCCCAGACCGCAACCATCATCAAAAACAGTGCCTCCCCCTTAACCCCCACCATGAAAAAAAACAAAAAAAAAAGAGAAGCGGCGCAGCCGCCCCCCCCAACCATGAAGACCACACCCCCAAAAAGAGAGAGAGAGAAGAGAGATAGAGATATAGAGAGGAGAGAGTAGCGAAGAGAGCAGAGAGGAGAGAGAGAGAGAGAGAGAGAGAGAGATAGCGAGAGAGAGAGAGAGAGAGAGAGAGAGAGAGAGAGAGAGAGAGAGAGGCGGCGCAGCCGCTTCTCTTTTTTTTGCATGGCCCGGGCGCAGTTTGACGCCTCGCGGCCATCGCGCGAGAATCAACGATTCGAGCCCCCTCTGGAAGTTCCGCTAGTGGAGTCGCAGGAGCAGCCGCCCAGGCGCCAAGTTGCGTTTGCGATGGATTGGGGGCTTGCTAGGGCGGGTGCAGTAGTAGTAGTAGTAGTAGTAGTAGTAGTAGTAGTAGTAGTAGTAGTAGTAGTGGGTTAGTAGTAGTAGTAGTAGTCGTAGTTGAGTAGTAGTAGTAGTAGTAGTAGTAGTAGTAAGAGTAGTAGTAGTAGTAGTAGTAGTAGTAGTAGTAGTAGTAGTCGTAGTAGTAGTAGTTGTAGTCGTAGTAGTAGTAGTAGTAGTAGTAGTAGTAGTAGTAGTAGTAGTAGTAGTAACAGTAGCAGGAGCGTTTCTTCCCCCCCCTTCTTTCCCTGATTTTTCTCGAGGGCGGGGAGAACTGACCTTCGCTGTGTTTCTCCCTTTGGGAGGAGGGTCAAGAGAGGTGACTTGTACCGTTTGCCCCTCCCCCCCTGACCTGTCCAGTTCTCTTGACCCCCCTCCTCCCCCCTCCTCCCGGGAACAGGGCCAAGAGAATTGACCTGTACTGTTTTCTTCCTTCGCGCTTCATTGTTGCGCCGACGATTACGTCGGGACAGTAAAGCAATGGTCAGGGGACGCTGTTGCCACCATTTCTTTTAATCATTGTGGAGGGTGTTTTTAAATTTTTCATTTTTCGCACGGAATATTTCGTGTAACTCGAGGAAGCACTTAATAATCCCCCCCCATTCGGCGAAACGATTACATTCCCCGCGCCCGAGGAGGAGAATTGGCCAAATCGCCTCAGACATCCTCAAATTTCTTCAAAGAGTTAGCCAAATCGCCTAAGACATCCTCACATTTCTTTGTAGAATTGCCCAAATCGCGTGAGACATCCTTACGTTTCTTATAGAATTGACCAAATAGCTTCAGACATCCCTACATTCCTTATAGAATTGACCAGATCGCCTGAGACTGCTCACATTTCTGAGTAGAATTTGCGAAATCGCCTGAGACATCCTCACATTTCTTTTTATAGAATTTGCCCAAACGCTCAGACATCCTTACGATATATATATATATATATATATAATTGACAAAATCGCTTGAGACATCCTCGCATTTCTTATAGAATTGATTAAATCGCCTGAGACAACCTGACGTGTCTTTATAGAATCGGCCAAATCGCTTGAGACGTCCTGACATGTCTTTGCAGAATTGGCCAAATCGCTTGAGACACCCTTGTATTTCTTAAAGAGTTGGCCAAATCGCCGAAGACATCCTCACGTTTCTTTGTAGAATTGCCCACATCGCGTGAGACATCCTGACATATCTTAGTAGTAGTAGTAGTAGTAGTAGTAGTAGTAGTAGTAGTAGTAGTAGTAGTAGTAGTAGTAGTAGTGGTCGTCGTCGTAGAAGCCATCGTCGTCGTCGTATTCGTCGTTGTCGTCGTCGTAGTCGTAGTCGTTCTCGTACTCGTACTATTCGTAATAGCGCTAGGCTTGATGAGAATTTCATGGAACGCTTATGTGTACAATCAGTTGGGGGACCCCGCCTCCCGTTTTCAAGATTTGTTTCAGCTTTCACTTAGCGTGGAACCTAGCGTCGAAACTCTGCCCCAGAAAGCGATACACGCTATACATAGATACCTGACCGTACGCCACGCCCCCCTGCCTTGGCCAGGAGGGCGCCTTCACAGCTCCTGGGCCCAGGAAGGGCCCGGGCCAGGGGGCAGTGGACATGTATGGGTTCCGTCGCCACATCCGATGCGCACCTCGATTCGATCCGCTTGGCCGATCCGATGCTGCCTGACCCTGCCGTCCCCGCCACGCGCCCGAGCGCGCAGCCACGCACCGCGCTGTCGCCAAGGAGCGCTCGCCGCGCCTCCCGCCGCGGCCTCTCCCCGCCTCTGCCGGCCGTCGTCGGAGGAGGTCAGCGGAGGCTCGCGCACGTCTGCGGGGGCTCTTTCAGGGGAGGAAAAGCACCCAGTGTCCTTACACGACCCTTCTCTCGTTTTCGTTTTTTGGAGGCCTCGCCGCTGGATTCTCCTCGAGACTCAGGACGCACCCCGGGAGAGGTCCGGGGAGTAATTAACGGTACCTGTACCTCTTGGTTGCTTCATTTTGGTTGCGTGTGCTGTAAGGCCTTCGGTGGTCTCGGCCAGGCCTCCCCGTGGTCGTCGTCGCAGAGCCCCGGAGGGGCCCGAGGCGTGTGTGTGTTTGTGTGTGTGTGTGTGTTTTTTTGTGTGTGTGTGTGTGTGCCCAGACACTCGTCTAAGACAAATCTTCAGTATATCGGGTTCCGAACAACAGAAAATGAGGATATTCTAAAATTATGTTGATCTATTCTGAATGTATCATAGAATTTGGGATCATGTAGTGCCCGCGGGAGAAGGGCAACAGTTGCGCCGAGAAGCGAACAATAAAAACTGGAGTCGCCCCAGGCGCCCTATTCCCCCCCCATCCGCCACCCCATTTGCGCGGGCCCCCCCTCCGCCATGGGCGCGAAGCGCCGCCGCAAGGGGGGGGGCCGCGCAGATGGGGGGGGGGGGGGGCCGCGCAAAAGGGGGTGGGGGGGCCCGCCGCCGCGACGGAGGCGAGAAGGACACCGTGAGGAGGAGATGCAATGCCGCATCATTCATTCGATGTCCTCCGAACTGTCCCTGAGAAAGCCTGCGCCTTTCTCGAGAGGGCACCGAGAAGATCCACGAGAGGTCCTCGCGGCCCCAAGAGCTCACAGGAACCCCCAGATCAGCCCCCAAGACGCCCCGCGAAGGCCTCAAGACGCCCCGAAAAACAGGCTTCGAAGAAACCGGGAGAGGCCACCGGGAGCCCCCAAGGCAACATCCCCAATGACTCCGAGAGGCATCCGAGAGGCCTCTAGTCCACCGAGGTATTCAGAGGACGCCGCGCCACCCCGACGTGGGGGCACCCTTCGACGTCGTTCCTGGACGGGCTGCTGGGGATACGCGAAGCGTTCCGTCATGAGTCGCATCCCGCCCCCGGCCGCTCTCTCCGCTCGCGCTTTATTCGTCTTTGTCTGGCGCGACGCGTCTCTGGCTCACTCCTCTCGCGCTGTAGCGTTCGCGTTGCGCTGCCAACTGCAGAACTTAGCACTGCGTCTTTCGAATTGTACATGTGCAATCAGCCGCATCATAAGGATGCGCGGCATGGATGTAAGGGCCTCGGAGGCCCATGGTAATGTGTTTCGAACGAGGCTGGCCAGCGAAAGTCGCTAGGGATGGGCCGAAAAGGGCAAGGATGCATGGGTACCCTTGGGAAGGTCGCGCATCCTTACAATGCGGGTTGACTGCGCTGTTGTTTTCTATAACGTTGGTTATTTATATAATGAAAATCCATATGCTACAAGCTTCGTGAGTGCATTCCTTGCGCTCGCGCTTAAGCTGAAGACGCGGCCCGCCCCACGAGGCGAGCACGCCGTTCGCGCCCAGTGCCAGGCTGGGCGGCGGGCGGCCACCGAGCAAGGAGCAGCAAGAAACGCAACTGAGCGAGGCTCTCACCTGCGGAACGATGGGGGGCGGGAGGTCGAGCAGGGATCGACCGAGGGAGGGGGTGAAAAAGGCCGGGAAGTGCGAGGAGGGCGGCCAGAAGGCGGGCGGCGGCGGGGGGGGGGCGAGAGGGGCGGCGCAGTGCGAGCCGATGCTCAGTTCCGATTGTTGCTGTTCTGACGGGCCGCCCGGCGCTGATCCGTCGGTCGGTCGCCCCCTCCTCCGTCCCCCCCCGTCCATCTCTCCCCCTCCCTCCCCTCCAACTCGCGCCCACAATTAGTAGCGCGAAAGACGCGACGCCCGCAGTCCCAACGCGGGAGACACCACAGTGCACCTAGCGAACTATTGAAAATCGTTTAGCTCGCAAGCGCGGTACTGCCGCAAAAACTCGCAAGTATGTGTTGCGGACACCCTGCTTGTTCTGGCTGGCCTCCTTGGAGAGGTGGCAGGAGGGTCACGATAGTAGTAGTAGTAGTAGTAGTAGTAGTAGTAGTAGTAGTAGTATTATTAGTAGTAGTAGTAGTAGTAGTAGTAGTAGTAGTAGTAGTAGTAGTAGTAGTAGTAGACTTTAAGGGTAGCTCTTTGGGAGATGTTACAGTATCGGGAGCATAGCTCGCGCGCCGTTGCCTTTGGCCCAAGGCACGCGCGCCCTATTTGCCCGGACACCGCGAGTGTTCGCTATGTGCTGGAAAGATCATTACATCGATCTTATCCTATCTTATTCATCCACCCCTCATACTGTACCTTCACAGCAGAGCGATGGATGCAATTTGCCAGGCTATATGCCATATTTGAGCTACCAGGCTCACTTTCGACTTGGTAGCGGAGCTGGCCGCACTCTCGTGTGGTCAGCTCTTGCTCTTCTTAGCCTCATATTCTTCGGCACGATCTTCGTGACTACCTACCACCCTGCGCCACCACTCCCAGTACGTTTACGAGGATCTATCCAAGAGCAAGAAGCAACACGAGAGGTACGACGTCTAGACGACCAGACTGGTACCGTATACGCTTCATCAGTGCGTTACCACCAACCGCTCGGCAACGAGCCAACAGCGCAATACTTGAAGCAGGGGCGGGGAGACCCGCCAGACAGAGCGCCTCGAAGACTCGACAAGGCGCTACCCCAGCGCGACAACGCGCATCATAACCGTCCTTCGTTACACATTCTCGGGCTAGTCGTTTTCGCTATTATATGGTTCGCGCTGGGGGCAGCAATCGGACACATGCGTCGTGGAGAAAACAGCACCGATGGGCAAACACATGGCCCATATTGGGACCCTCAAGGTAATGTACCTTTTCGTGAGTACATCTACGAGGTCAACGCATGGCTCAACGTTACAAGCGGACGTATGACGCCACAGGCCCAAGCGGCCGCAATACAACGCGGCCTAGGTGGCCTAGCGAGGACACTCGCCATGAGGGTACCGCCTGACATTATCAACTATGGTGCTGACATCGATGGGGTCCACACAGACCCAGTGACCTACATCATGTTCCTCCTAAGCATGAAGTTCGAACGCCTGGAAGATGAGCGACAGCTCACTTCCGGCACACAACTCATCGACTTCCACGTGCCTCACGGGGAACGAATCGATGTCACCCTTACCCGATTCGAAATGGCCCGACTTGAGGCACAATCGGTGGGATTCGACCTTCCCAACTTCCAACTGCTAACCACTATCCTATTCCGCGCCTTAGGCGTCGGCAACCAGCGAGCCATGCAACTCTTACAGCCACTCAATCACCAAATGCCCCGAACACAACAACAGTATGATGAGTTGCTGGAGAGGATGCGTTCGATAGGCCACCTATCCGAACGGTCTCCTGGCAACATAGGATCTGTGTTTGGAAGGGGAAGGGGATCTGGTAGTGGAAATTTCTACACTACCTTGACCACTGAAGCCCAGCCTGGAAACGGGCCCTCAAGCATATGGGCCGATGACCCAGGAGAATCCATTGCTTTATTCGCAGGGGATCGATCACAACCAAGCTGGGCAACCAGCCCTCCTTCTAGAGAACCACAACCACACCGTACTTTGTGGGGGGAATCAAACCCCCTAACCGACGGTGTATCCACCTACTTGGGAGACGAGGATTTCGACTCCGGCACCGATACAGACGCTATATCATCAGATGGTGTTGAAGTTTTAGATTGGTCAGATATTATGAATATGGATAACGACAATCAGCGTGCTGAGCATTTGTTCTGGTTATTACAACAGGCTGAACGAAGGCGGAGGAGGTTCACGCGAAAACCAGTGCGTCGTGTTAGAAGGAGGATACGTAGAAGTTTTAAAGGAAAGGGTAAAGGCAAGCGAGGTCGTCGGAGGTTGAGCGGGCGAGGTATCGCGGCATTTCTCCAGAGGCTCTCAGATGAACAACATGATGAGATATTCTTTGGGGGAAAAGTCCGTGGTAAAGGCCGTAGAGAGACCTCAGGTAAAGGCAAAGGTAGGCGGGGAAACCCGCGAGGTAGAGACGGCCAGGTTCTCAAATGCCATGAATGTGGTAGTTCCGATCATCTTGTGCGAGATTGTCCGGCGAAGAGAAATGGAAAGGGCAGGTCGACCGAAGTCCATTTTGGCTCAAGTGAACCATCCATTGAATATCTGAGCCCCCAGGACTTTGAGGCTATGGAGCAGATATTTGTCACTTGGGTTGTTGGCATGGACAACGTCGACGAGCTCGAAGCGCACGGTCATGGATTGTACGCGTACTACCTCGAGTACGTCCGCCGGTTCGTTATGGGCAGTAACGAGCTTACTCCCGTGGAACACGGTACGCTGGGAAACCAGCCTCTTTCTTTCTACGACTGGATGTTCGGGAACCCAGGCAACATCATGGCCTACGAGAGCGACGACGAGGACACCACTATAGAGGCTTCGCCTTCCGAGGTTCAACGGAACCTCGAACCTCCGCCCGAAATCCCGCCTGGAAACAGGCCGTCTCTGATGGGAGAATATCCCCAGACCACTGAAGACTTAATTGAAATGGAGTCTCAGGCATTTGTTCAGGCCTTCATTGCAGGCGAACCAGATACTCCGTTCATACCTCCTGGTTCGCTTGCTCCAGGCGAATATGGACCACGCACCCTTTTGCAGACCCTCATGAGGATGCATGAGATACTTATAACTGGTTACCCTGAGAGTCAAGAACATATCGAAGCTGACATTATGACAGAACAGGATACTGATGCTTGCGGTAGCTCAGAGCTGTTGTTGGCAGCTCTGACTCTCATTGACAGCGTGCATCCTCAGGACGTGCAGAGACACTTGATATACTCCCGTGGTAGATGGCGTAATGCTCTAGAAATGGCTATTGCTATGCGCGGTCATGATCTTCCTCCGCCAGGATGGGGTCTCCAGGCGGTGGGAATGAGGCCAAACCATACGGCCATGCGTAACATTGCTGGGCAGCCTGTGCTCGGCAACGAGCCTGAGCCGACAACAGTGCCTCCTACTCCGGGACAGCCGAGCGACGCACAGACGCCGGCTATGCAGGGAAACCTGCCTGTACCAGATACGCCAATGGCCATCATCATCGGTAGTTCGACATCAGAAGAAGTAGAAGGCGATGGTTGCGGGTTAGATGAGGATGACGTCACCATCCTCATGATGGACGTGAATGGTGAGGAAGAGGTTGACTTCGATCCTGATGAGTCTGAATCATCATCACCATCGGCACAAGCGCCATTTGCGCCGAGCTCCACCCAGCAGGGGGACCTGCCCCCATCGGACGATCCATCTGGGATCGCACAGGAGCCTCCTCGGGCACCTCCACCGGGTGCCGCTCCTGCTGCTTCGGCAGCTTCCTCTGATGAGAACGCCAGAAGATCTCGTTCCCATACGCGCGTCAGAGAAGAGCCACATCCACAGGCTCGACTTCCTCGTGAGTGGAGGCAGGCTGGCCCAAAAGAACACGCTCTCAGGAGAGGTGGCCAGCTACCTCCGTACAACGACCCAAGACGCCGAAAAGGGGAACACTCGGCCTTCGGCAAGGGCAACCCTGCCTATAGGGACAGTGATGGCAAGGCCATCAGCGGAGGCTATCAGCTTGCAACAAATATCCGCCGCCCTGAAATTCAAGAAGCGCGGACTCAGTTGCGAGATTATCGCGGCGCGCAAGCAGTATAGGCCTCACGCGGCATGCGGGCCTTGTCCCCGGCCGTTCCAGGACCACAGGCCAGGATGCCCCGTTGGCAACAACGAAGGCCTGAGCCCCAACAGGGGCAAAACCCCTCATAAAGAGGGCCATCCGCAACTTATCCCGATGACACAGGAAGAAATTGCAGAAGTGAATCGTCGTCTCGGGATCTTGAGCCACTTGGATCCGAAAGAAGAAGAAAAGCCTACCCCGGTTCCAAGGGGACTGGTAGCCATGACCCAGGAAGAGAAAGACGCGCTCTTCAGTCTTCCTAGTATGCGAGGAAACTCGCCTGGCGTCTCTAGCCAGTCCCAACAACCAGAACCGACAATCAAGGATGAGATAAAGGCCCAACGTGTGGCGGAGGATGAGGAGCGTATGCGGACAGCAGAAGACCGCACTCGCGAGGCAACTCGCAAGATGTTGGAGGATTCTAGTAAGATCTACATGAAGAGGGCTACGAGGCCCCCACTCCCACTAACTTCGAAGGCCAAAAGTGAACCCCCGACACCTAAGCCGTCCTCGGTGCCGAAACCGAAGACGAGCCCTCAGGACCCTGGGCCAGACGTGCAGATGGAGGTGCCTCGAACTGAAACTCCGAGGCCGCCGATTGGCACAACTCCTACACAGGCGTCCGTGCCCAAGCAGCAACCTCAGGACCCTATGGAGGAACGAAGACGCCCGCCTAGTCGCAGCAGCTCCATTGCGAAAGAGCCGGCAGCTTTCGAGCGCAGTGGGCATGCACCTGCGCCAGCTTCGCCTGTGGCGGCTCGTTCCAGGAGGTCCGATGAAGGTGCTATGTCGAGGGGTACCTGGGCGCCGAAGATCAGGGGCAGCGCCAGTCGCGCATCTCCGCGGGGAAACCCGCCAGGCGCTGCCGCCGCAGCTTCCTCCTCTTCTGGAGCCGCAGCCTCTTCAGCAACATAGGTTCCGATGCGGGGAAACCCGCCAGTGGTTCAGCTGCACCACCCAGGTGACACGTCCTTCACTAGTGGGGCTCCAAATGTGATCAGGGATAGACTTGCGCTTCGGAAGCTCCCACCGATACGCTCGGTTGATGAGACATTCATGAAGGAATGCAGGAAAGCTGGAATCCTTCCCACATCCAATGATATTCTCACACAGCTGAGCAAAGCTCTCAGCAGGATATGCAGACATGCGCCAGACAAGCAACACAATCCTGTGTGGCGCTTGGGATCTTTCGATGATCATGATGGTTGGGTTAACCTAGTGGAACTCGTGGACCGTTATCCGTGGAACACAGGTCAACCAAGACACGCTGGGTATAATCCAAGATATGACGAGGCCAAGATCATCAACGAGCATCTATGTAGGCGCTCGGTTGACCAACTAGCAGCCATCATGATGGCAGTTGTTCATGTCCGCGAACCAGACGGAGAAGAAAAACAGCGCCTACAGTTCAAGGTGTTGATGCGGGACTCCGGAGAGCCCGCTACCTTCGTCCGCGCCTCTCAGGGGCATTCATGGGAATTGAAAGCTCCATGGTCGCTGTACAGCTACATTGTGCTGTGCGACCAACCTGCCGGGAGACCGGCCCCATACCCCGATGTTGCTATGCATGGCACTCGATGGCACGCCTTCGAAGGGATTATGTGGCACGGCCTGTCCTGTAGACCTGAGCATAACACGAAGAAAAAGGGGGCAGGCCGGTCGCACATTCACTTCGTGCCGACAGTTCGCCGCCGTGCCGTGAACAGTGGGTGGGACCCAGACTCAGACATCATCATCTTCGTAGATTGGCGTAAGGCCATACAAGATGGTATGAAGTTCTGTTGGTCCGATAACGGAGTCCTCTTGTCCGAGGGAGATAACGGTATCATTGAACCGTATTACATCTCTCATGTAGAGGACCTGACCACAGGAAGGCAATGGCGTAATCCAGAGTATCTGGGGAGCCGCCATGCGCGAGTCTCTGTCGCAACGATGTCTGCTCCTGACAGGTGGGCTGACGTTGGTACTTCCAGCGTTAAGTACCAGTGGTCCCGAGACCAAGGGGGCGTTGACCCCCCTATGGGCTACCTCCACAGAGAAGTTGGGGACCACTACAGCCCTACCCAGCTGGGAAACCAGCCTGAGATCTATCGGATCTTCATGATTACCGAGAGTGAGGCCGGGAGCGCGGCTCCAAGCCGTGCCCCAAGCCAAGGGCCTAGTGCCGTGTCTTGGCAGGCCATCAGTACCTCGGACCTGGATCAGATCGCAGCCGCGCTGAACCCTGACCAGGTAGAACAGCTGGCGGACAGGTTATGCCAGCAGGATCCCTGGGCCGCAGGCCAGGGAGCAATGTCCGCTATGGCTACGAGAAATCGTCAGGCCATGCAGGGAAACCTGCCTACAAGCGGACCTGCTCGGTTTGAACCAATGCATGGAAGCCCTACTCAGAGCATGCACACTCCAAGGGGCATGACTCCATTGGGCACACCACCGGCACAATCCCCATTCGGGACACCTGTCCGCCCTGCCACAAACGGCACTCTCATGGAGAGGATAGCTGCGGCTAGGGCTGAACACAGCACAGCCCTCCTCAACATGATGCCGCCCGGCACGCCAACGAGTCAGCAGGGAAACCTGCCTGGCACACCAAGCCACCACAGGGCGGGTGTACCTGACGACTATCGCTCAAGAGTGGCGGCCGCGGTGCAGCAGGTGCAGAGCCATAATCTGCCTCACCCAAGTGGGCAGAGGTGGAGGCCAGCCTGGTCCTGGGAGCCTGAGGGTCCCAACCCACGGGATCCTGCTCGGCAACGAGCCTTTATCCCGGCGTTCAATGCCCATCCGAGCATGTCTCAGGGCCAGAGGCCACCACCAGCGCAGATGAACCCGCCATTATACCCTGATGGGTCAAGGGTTCCGAACAAATTTGTTCGTGAATTGGCGGATCAGATGCATAACCTCACTAATGTGCGCTGCAGTGACCATTCCATGTACCCGCACATGGCCTTCATGCCTTCACCAACATCACCAGAGGTGGTTGTCCAGCCCACTGCCCATTCAATATCGTTTGGCAGTAGGGGTGTGCCTGACTACATCAGGCAGACGCACCACACTCAGCAGGCATGCTTCAGGAGAAGGCAGGCGGTGCAAAGCGTACGGGATCAGTCACGTGCAGTTGCACTTGATGTGGTGAGGAACAGGGGCTCACCTTTGCGAGGAAACTCGCCCGCCGTGACTCCTACCACTTCCATGCCAAATGTCGAAGTGCAGGAAGTGCTGAATCCAACGGGGACACCCCCATCAGCCTTCATGCCCTCCGAGACGGTACTGGAGAGGCAGCGGCGGGTATATCCCAGGGCAGCAGACGTAGAGGTCTTTACTGGGATGGAAGATACCTGTGCGGTATGCCTCGAAGAATTTCAGCCCAGGGATAGCGTT
The DNA here is from genome assembly GCA_963575745.1 of Prorocentrum cordatum. Lineage (NCBI taxonomy): Eukaryota > Dinophyceae > Prorocentrales > Prorocentraceae > Prorocentrum > Prorocentrum cordatum. The sequence continues at coordinate 12,065 of CAUYUJ010016642.1, forward strand.
TACCGCCTGAGGTGCAATCACCTATTCCACGAGGGATGCTGGAATTCTAATGTGGTGGGCCACGTTACAAATCAGCGTGAGGGAGATCCCCAGCAGCCACCATGTGCTATCTGTCGAGCACCTGGCATTATAGCATCATCCTTCCCATGGACCGGCTCCTTTAGTCAGACTCCTGAGCAGTCAGCGAGAGAGCTGCGGGAGCTGAGGAGCATGGTGGAGGAGATGACGTCCAGGATGCTAGCTATGCAGACAGTTCCGTCACAACAGCAGGGATACCTGCCTGAAGAGGTAAGGCCGCCTATGGAAACGGGATATTTTGATCAGCTTATCCCGATGACGGCGCCTCAGCAGGGAAACCTGCATGATACTCCTCAGATGTCTCCCCAGAGTGGAGGTGAGGCTGAGATGTCACTGGACCCTGATCAGCTGCGTGAATTGCGTGTACGACATTTCCAGAATCAGATGGATAATACGCACACAACATTTATGCTGGATGCCAACAATCCTGAAACTGATAGTCCGTCGCTAGACTTATCAGAATCCTCAGTGGCGTCAGCAGCAACAGCAGCCAGGGCCGTCAATATCTCAGCGACGAATGAGGAGTTCGAGGAGTGGCTGCGGTACCGGGATCACATCACGAACGAGGGGCTGCAAGACATCGCCCTTCACTCGTACCTAACGTTGATAAGGCGCACGACCCGCGAGCAGTATATGAGCAGACGTGATGAGTATGCCAACTGGCGGGAGGAGCGTGGCGATCACGCCCAGCACGTGTCGTACTTCCAGTACATTGACCTGGCACGCATGGCCGAGAGCGAGTCGCATGCCAGTGTCATGCGGGGTAACCCGCCAGGGAGTACGACTGTGCCGCGGGGAAACCCGCCTACCGACACAGCCGACACTTCAGAAACTGTGCACATCAAGCAGCCGAGTAAGACGTTCTTGGATGATGGTGGAAATTCCATACTCATCGACGTCGGTTCGAAGATCAACATCATGGGCGAGAACACGAGCCGTAAGTTCGTCCAGGCTGCCGAGGCACATGGCCGTACTTGTACGTTCGAGCCCCGCTCTCGTTTGAATATCAACGGAGTGGGAGAAGGGTCGGCCCCAGCGGATACCGCAGGCACATTCAGTATTGCCTGCGAGTACCAGGGGTCGGCCCAACTCGATTCATACAAGACGAACATTGTGTCAGGCTGTGGCAAGGACCTGCCAGCCATCCTAGGTCTCGATAGTATGCAGGACAAACGCACGATCATCGTGCTTGAACGAGGCCAGGAAAAGCTGATATTCCCTGGTAAGGGGCAGGTCAAAATGGAGCTCCCAGAAGGCTCCAAAATCATGCCGACGACAAAGTTGCCGTCAGGGCATCTGTCGATCAGGTGTGATTGTTTTGGAGCTGCGGGGCAACCCGCCTCGAGCTCAAGCAGCACGTCCTTCCAGACAGTGCTGACAGGCGAGCCGACCCCAGCGCAGGAGCGCAATCAATTGCAGGGAAACCTGCCCCAGGGGTTGATGGAGACGCTCGCCAAGGCCACCATGCGAGGCGACAACATCGACGATCTCGAGACGTTCGATTGTTTTGTTGCCAGGACACTGGCCCTGCATGGTGGTAGTGTACCCATGGACGCTGTACAGTCCCGCCGTAAAATAGTGATGGGATACACTAATCGTGAATTGCATACGGTCAGCGACGCTAGGTCCAAAGGCGTGCTGAAACAGCTGATGGATAATCCATCGATGCTGACAGCATTTGCGGAGCAATCCGCCTCTGAGGCCACGGCGCGCTGCAGTGCTGAGCTCCAGCATCTGAGGGAAGCCCAGATGCTGGCAGATATTGTAGGCACATCTTCTTCATCTTGAAGATGGCAGGGCGACGTCGCCCCCTCGTCGTCTTGCCTGTTGGCTGAAAAGCCGGGGGGTAACAAGGACAGCGGGGTAACCTGCCTTAGTAAGAGGGCTTTTTGTCATTGAAGATACGAGGGAGGCATGTGCTGACCTCCGCACACGAGGTTATATGTGTGATCGTATTTCCCACAACGAACTTATGACAAGCGTGGGCACAAACTACCTAGGTGCGGTGATCAGTGGAGATTACACTCTCATATGGATCAGTACTCCGGGTGACTGGTATGTAAGAACTCCAGGAAAGAGAGTGGCCCCACATTGGTCACATATCCAGAACCTATTGATAAAAGCCAAGAAACTCCGCATGAAGATCATAATATTTGGTCCCCCAGGATATGTTTGGAAGTTATCTCCAGTACGTGATACTCTGGAAGATCTAAAGTTGTCAGTAATACGGATGCGTTTGTGTCATTTCGGCATTCGGTTCAATATGCAAGACAGTACACCAAGCGGTACTTATATGCAGGTAGCATCATCAATACCGATTAGCTCGAAGCTGTGGGCATGTACCTGTCAGCAGGCAATGCCACAACATGTGTTGGATTGGTACGGCCATGCAGTGCGGCATGCTGAATGGCGAGCTCAGACACGTACTACACTCATCCGTCACTTGAACGACAACATCCTGGGGAGCACCACCACGCACGGAAACGTGCCCGTATACTTAAATACGTATACACGTACAGACCATAACATCCGTCACTACGTGACGACTAATAAAGGAGGACCAAAATGGTCTGAAGTCATCCGACGTGTAACAATCAACCTGGATACCAATGCGGTTATTCAGGATATCTCAGTTACCGATCAACCAACAGGATATGATTGGCATGCACCATTACCTGCAGGGGTTGCCAACATCAGTACTCGGTTGTATTGGCAACCCGAGGAACCGGTCTTGCTCGGAAACGAGCCGACTCAATCACCACAGAAACATCGACGCGTCATCATAGATGACTGTTCTCTCCCCCTCCCGACTCTGGCGATTGACGCATGTACCCATTCAACCGCGACAATGAGTACACAGACCGACGAACAAGACGAGCAAGCTTTACCCACTGAATCGCGTATAAAACAGAAGGAGAGGCTCAAAGCCGAAAAGGAAGCAGGCATCAAGCCTCGCCGCATTAAAAAGCACGTTGAAGACGGAAACGACGATTGCGGCGACGACTTGTCAGGACTCGGACAGGATCTTATGGCAACCTGGAGTACTGACGTCCCTGTTGAGCTGATAAGCTCCGACGAGGACGATGACCTGTTCCTTACCCTCCCCACATCTATGCCCGACACACACGCTAACATATACAGCATAGTTGCTACACTATGCTATGGCCATAACAACTGCGTGGATATGTTGGAGCTTTGTGGCGGTGAGGGAGGCATCTCAGAGCTTGCCTTCTCAAGGGGACTTTCCTCAGGCGGCAACTTGGACAAGACTGCATATGTCGACCTGGGAGACCCCTCGGTGCAGCAGGTTATAGACCATTACTTTGCTATATGCTACGTGCGAGTTGCCATACTGCAACCCAGCTGTCGCACCACAGGACCACCATCCTACTACAACTACAAAGTCAACTACAACACTTGGGAACAGCACCATAAAGAAGACTTACCACACATAACTTATTGTGGTAAAATTGCTGTAACCCAAGATGACTCTCAGAGGTGGTTTATACGCGAACAACCTACAGGAACATGGGTAGATAATATTTCTCCATGGAAGAAGCTTGCCAACCGACCACGCATTACAACCGTGCGCATTGACCAATGCGCTACGGGACTTAAAGACACGACTGGTGACTATATTAAGAAGCCGACAAATATCACCAGCAACGACGAGACAATTCTTAAACCCTTTGAGCGACTCAAGTGTAACGGTCAGCATGTGCACGCACAACCGTGCAATATCGAGCTTTCACTGGCACAAAAATACACCCGACGACTGCAGTCTGCCTTCGTGGAAGCTGTATATCTGGCGAAAGCCATTGACACCACGCGCGGAAACGCGCCTATAAGTACCGCACATGCTTATCCTACAGACCTTCCCGATCAAGCTGAACCAGGCGAAGGTATGAGACGCATCGGTGATCGTATCATCCCAAAGGTGGCTACTTGCCCGGCATGCATTGACAATGTCCGAAAGAACAGTCCGAACCATAACAGAGACCCTACGCAGTGTAAATATCATGATTCCATCTCTGTATATTGGCCATGTCCAGCATGTCAGAGGGATCTTACGAGAAGCAAGGGTGTTAAGAACCACCTCGATACCGAACCTGGTAAATGTCGTTTTGCTGAACCATTTAAATTACCAGACGACCGCGACCCCGAAGGCAAAACTGTGCCAGCTTGGTGGAAACCCTTACCTAAACCTGGTGAGGGCCAAGCTTCAGCTTCAGGTGGCCGTCAAGGCGCACGTGCCAGGCCACCGCGACCACGATCCCTCGGCAACGTCGATCCGACATCCGGCGCCAGCAGCTACGACGTGCTACGAGACGCCCCCGAGCGTGGAAACACGCCTTCTGCGTCTTCTAGCGAAGTGCCACAGGTAGCGGCCCGCCGCGGCCGTCTACAAGGCGTACCACCACCTCCAGACGCAGTTAACACAGGGGACCAACTACGGAGAGCTACAAGGAACCCTCTTGCCTCCACCGGCTCTGGGGCTCCACGACTACCCGACTGGACGAGATTCGACATCCAACACAGTCTACAGAGTCTCCGTAGTCACGAACCTCATGTCGTGAAAAAGGAACTCCGAAAACTGCATCTGCGATGGCATCATGCGAAGGAGCCAAAGATGAGGCTAATCCTCGAAAAGGTGGGGCTTGATAACGTTCGACTGAACATGATCAAGGAAGTCTGTGATACCTGTCGGGAATGTAGAGCATGGGAACGTCCCGGAAACTCAACGCTACCATCGGTGAGCCTTCCTGGTAACTGGCTCGATGAAGGGGAAATGGACCTCATGTTTTACAAGAGCGGACCATATTTCATATTATGGATCGTTGTATTCGCCTGGCAGCAGGCCTAGAAATTTCCGACAGAGAACGTGACGCTATCATCGACGCCTACCACTATTGCTGGATTGCCTATCACGGACCCATCAAAGTTTTATACTCAGACGGAGAAGGCGCCCTGAATAACGATGCCGCTAAAACCATGATGGCCAATAAGGGCACGGAACTTCGTATCCGAGCACCTGGCCAACACGCGACTCCAATTGAGTCACGAAGCGGCATTCTCAGAGGCGTCCTCCACATGATTGAGGAAGAATTGAATAGACACAACATCCCTGTTGTATTCACTAGAGTATTGGCGGAAAACATCTTCGTTACTAATGCGTTTACGTTTTATAACGGAGTATCGCCATATCAGGCACACACAGGACGTCAGCCCTCCTTCCTTCCTGATCTCGATACCCTTGACTTTCCCAAGGGGCCCGAGACTTCAGGACACGAACGAGAACGTCGTGTAAGGGAAGTCAGCCTAGAAGCTATAACTCAGGCTACTGCTGTGGCCAAGACAAATCGGGCTCTTAGGGCTAAGACGACTCCTGATGGTGCTCGCCTCTACTCATCAGGGGATTTGGTCGACTACCACCGACCTACTGCCACCAAGGACGACCATGGAGGCTGGAATGGCCCATTCCCGGTGATCCGAAATGTGCCTGAGAGAGGACATATTGTTGTCAAGGCAGGATCTCGTGAGGTAATTGTGACGTATCCTGATGCTCGTCACACACTATACATCGAATGTCTCCTCACGCGGGAACTTGGCATGGATAATATGGCCATGCAAACCGTCCTTGCTTATGTGGCACGCCTCAGCGCAGGGAAACCTGCCAAAGTTTTCGGGTACATCCCCGATTACAAGGGAAACCTTAATCTGTCAGACGACAGCAAGTTTCACCCGCGCGTACACTTAGCACTACAGTATCTCGTACGAAATTACTTCCGAGTAGAACATGTAGTAGCAGTTCGATTGGCTAAGAGTGTGTCAAGCCTACCTGCAGTAAAGTACGCCACCGGGTCTACGCTGATCCACTATGACAACGACATCAGCCCGGCGTTCCACTATTACGAATGCGTGGGCACTGGCTTACACATTTCTCAGATCACTGGTAGCACTCACTCCAGACTTTTTCAATGCTTGATATCACGTGTCCCTTCCTTAGGATTCCACGACGATTTGGCTAAATATCAGCATCCAAGCAACGCGTCTGGAGAACACGAGTCGCCTGGAAACAGGCCTTCTCCAGACACACCAGATGCTTCATCGCCGAGCGAAGGCCGTCTGTCGACAATCTATGAGGAAAATGAGGAACACAATATTGAAGCTATGATGCTGGAAGAGTGGTGCGACGAGCTACGTGTGGACCTTCATCGTACGACGATTTCCGATGATTATCTTTATTGCGTCCCAACAACTATGCTGCCCGACCAATGTGTTTTGGTTTCAGCATTTGTGGACGAAGATGATATTACGTCATCAGATATGCTCGGAGACGAGCCAAAATCATGTGAGTCCTGTCTAGTATCGCTTTGTTCAAACACAACTGACGAGAGCTACTTTCTAGACAGTGATGAATACGGTCCTTACGTTGAACTATGCTTTACATCAGAAATGTCAAAAATAGTGTTGGATCAGACTCAACTTGCACAGCTCGATACCGATATGGTCGCAACGATGAGAGTACATGTATCCTCTGCTGCTAAACGTGCTGTGGTTGTCAAAGAAGATGATCTACTGACCAAAGCCGACATAGCAGCACATCCAAAGGAGGTTAGTGAAGCCTTATATACTGAGCTCAAAATCTGGATTGATAACCGATGCTTTGAGATGTACGATTTATCCAAAGCTTCCAACATCATGACATCCAGATGCGTATACAAGTGGAAGTTCGTAAAGATGGGTACCGAGAACGTTAAAACCATTCGTCTCAGACTGGTCCTTCGTGGATTTATGGATACTGAGGCTTTTGATGTGGAAACATTCTCGGGAACCGCCCGAAGGCAGTCCCAACGACTCCTGGCAAGTGAAGCGGCATGTCATCCAGAGTGGATCTTAGCATCCATGGATATCGATAAGGCGTTCCTCAAAGGTTTGACCTATGAGGAACTTGCCCATGCCACCGGCGAGGAAACTCGCATGGTTTGCTTTACTCTTCCACCAGGAAGCGCTCAGGTACTTCGTACATTACCCGGCTTCTCATCCTACGACGAAAGTCGACACTGTCTTAGATGCCTCAAACCAGGAACGGGTACTAAGGACGCTCCAAGAGCGTTCTCTCTCAAACTTCGTACGACCACACGAGCTATAGGACTTGCACCGACCAGCTACGATCCTGAATTTGAATTCAGCCAAGACCTTCTGACGGCAAAACATGTCGATGATATTAACATGACAGGTCTAGAGAAAAATATAGACGACTATGTACAACGCGTCGAAAAGGTATTTGGCAAATGCAAGCTCAACAAGCACACATATACGAACTGCGCCGTTCGCTACACTAAGAATGATCAGGGAGATGTGATCATGGACCAGGACGAGTATATTAAACAACTACGTCCTATCGCACACCTAGAACTTACAGGAGCGGCGGCCGACGCCAAAGCCACGAAACTCATCGCCGGCATGTTCGTCAGCCTGCGAGGAGCCCTCGCCTATGCCCTTCTTACCCAAATCTGGCTTATGGTATATGTGGTCTCTCTTCAGAAAATTCAAGAGTCCACCAATTTGCAAGTCAGATGTTTGAATGCTGTGACGCGAAAGCTGATCAGCAGTCCGAAACGTATCACCTTCCCTCGGATGAAGCCGACGAATGAAGTTGACATCCATAGCGATTCGGGGTATCGGAAGCTTACCGGGGAGGAGGATGACGAGACCAAGGGCTACGGCATACGCGGGGCCAACGTACTACGGCGAGGAAACTCGCCTCAAGGCAAGTCCGTCGTTCACCTCTGTGACGGACTATGCAAATCACACCGATTACAGGTGAGGTCCAGTTATGCTGCGGAGGCACTTGCAGCCGCACATAACCTTGATGAGTGTTACCCTACGCTCATTACTCTCCATGAGCTTAAGGCAGGGGCTTTGACTCCACGACAGCTACGAGACATGCGTGAAGTTGGAGGCCTTGCTATCAAAGTCTCTCTTACCATAGACGCCGAGTCCGTCTGCAAATCTTAATCAAGCAGGGATCTCAAAATACCTACAGAACGGACTCTGCTTGGACATATCAGTTGGATACGTGAGCTCATGGATATAGGTATAGTACATAACGTACAATGGTGTGATACTAGGGATATGACCGCAGATGGGCATACAAAGGGAAGCATCGATCGGGAGCTGCTTCTGGAAGTGATGTCAGGCACTCAGTAATTTAAGTATGACGTGAAGCAATTTGTTCCCTTTCGGGGTCCCGAGGACAGAAACAAACCTAAGTCTAATCAATTTTAGTCTGTGCTTGTTGCCCTCGCGGTCCAGTTTGCCAGCACGGGCGCCTACTATAAAGGCGCCCCTTTAGCTGCTCGGAAACGAGCCTTATATTTCACGCCTGGCAACGAGCCGGCTTCGTACAACTCAGGCTCTTTGCCTTAATACACATTTGCTTGGTGAGGTATGGCTTAATTTTGGCTTACCTCTAACTGAGCCGATGGCCCTTCATTGTTTGAAGGGGCTGCCCTGTATTTGCGTGAAATACTTTGCGAGGAAACTCGCCTTACAGTCTGGTGTTTGACCAGACTGTACGCACTGTTTTCTTTTCTTTGCAAACAGTCGTGCGCGCGATCTTTGCGTGCGACTATGCTCTCCGTCTCCTCCCCTCCCGACTTTAAGGGTAGCTCTTTGGGAGATGTTACAGTATCGGGAGCATAGCTCGCGCGCCGTTGCGTTTGGCCCAAGGCACGCGCGCCCTATTTGCCCGGACACCGCGAGTGTTCGCTATGTGCTGGAAAGATCATTGCATCGATCTTATCCTATCTTATTCATCCACCCCTCATACTGTACCTTCACAGCAGAGCGATGGATGCAATTTGCCAGGCTATATGCCATATTTGAGCTACCAGGCTCACTTTCGACTAGTAGTAGTAGTAGTAGTAGTAGTAGTAGTAGTAGGAGTAGGAGTAGGAGTAGGAGTCAAGCTAGCCAGCTCGAGCGAGTCAAGCATGGCATGCCCAGTCCCACCCGCCCTCCCACAACATAAGAAGCAAAGCTGGCACAACTGGGGGCCGAAGTCACACCGGCCAGCCGGTTTGGTACAGCTGATGCGGCCGCGATGGCGGTTGCCGACGGGAACTGGCGAGCGCGTGTTGAATGCCGCGCACGCATTGCCAGACGAGTCGAGAATGGCCCGGTACACCGCAGGAAGCCGGAGTAGGAGTAGTAGTGTCGTCGTCGTCGTCGTCGTCGTCGTCGTCGTCGTCGTCGTCGTCGTCGTCGTCGTAGTAGTAGTAGTAGTAGTAGTAGTAGTAGTAGCAGGAGTAGTAGTAGTAGTAGTAGTAGTAGTAGTAGTAGTAGTCGTAGTAGTAGTAGTAGTAGTAGTAGTAGTAAGTAGTAGTAGTAGTAGTAGTAGTAGTAGTAGTAGTAGTAGTAGTAGTACTAGTACTAGTACTAGTACTAGTAGTAGTAGTAGTAGTAGTAGTAGTAGTGGTAGTGGTGGTGGTAGTAGTAGTAGTAGTAGTAGTAGTAGTAGTTGAATATTATTATTTCTAAAGAATAATTATTGTTGGGCCCCCTGGTGCACGCCCCCCTCGCCGCGCCTAGGCCGCAGCCACATTTTCATCATTTTCGTGAGGAAGTCTCAGGCAAAACGGGGAGTCCGGATCCGGTTGTTTTGTTGACGCCCGCTTTCCCTGTCAAAAAACAATATAAAATGACATGTCTTGTTCTAACATAACCAAACTTCAAGAATCCTTTTGCAAAAAATGACACGAAGTGCACACTCGCGCGCGCAAGATGAAATCCTTCCAAAACCTTAGTTTTCGTAGCGATTTTAACATAAAAACATGAAAAACCCAATGGTTTTTCAAAAAAAAAAAAAAATTCAAAAATTCATCCCGCGCGCTCTTGCGGATTTCTTAGGAAACCCAATACTTTTTCAACATTTCTGTCAAACGGGCTCTTGCGAGCAACTTTTTCACGTGCTTCGAACTTCTGCAACAACGGTTGCGCGCCTGCCAGGGCCATCATCCCTGTCAAATAATACCATATGGGACACATTCGTTTTTTCTTCGCGCGCGCACGCCGAAATCTTCAATTGCAGGGGGAAAAGTCGTATACTAAGCTAGCTTACAGAAAATGTTACCACAACAAGTCATTGTACCCATGCGCCAGTGTAGTAGCCAAGGTCGTCCGCAGGCCACGAAGTGAGGTGTCCGAACGTCATAGGGCGGGAAGCTGGGTGTGGGTGGTGGCGAAGAGTCGTTTGGAAATGTGGTAGAGCTTGAACCGGCCCCCCCACAAAGTGGGGGCATTGCCCGCCTCCTATGAAAACCCTGGCACTGGTGAGAACGGAGTGCCCCCACGTGCTAGTAATTGTTGTTGTTGTTGTTGTTGTTGTTGTTGTGGTGCGCGCCACGTTGTGTTGCCTCCCCGCTTTGTGCATGTTGTGGTCTCGGCATGTCACGCTTTTGATGCTCTTACTCTCTGGCTTGAGATGCTCCCGCAGCCAATTTGGGCTGAGCCCTCAGGCAACCAATAGCACCTGTCCGAGGCCGCTGGCTAAAGAGGCGTCAAGAGGCGTTGAAGATCGGGGCCGCCCCGCGGGTCCTGGGGCCATCGGCGGCCCGCCGTCCGCGTTGTCGCCCGCCCGCGACGTGGTTTCCTCGCCCCCTTCCCCCCTCTCCTGCCCGTCCAGGGTCCCGAACGGGGGTCAGGTCGTCTTCCGCCAGCATAATGAACGGGTCCCACGCACCTGGAGCCGTTGGTTTCAGCCCTTTGTCTTTCTGTGCTACCTTTGTCCCGCCTTGGCAGTTGGCCGCCCCATTTTGGTCCGGTGTACAGCCTCTCCCCTTCCCCTCTCTTCCCCGTCAGCTGTTTGGCTCGTGAGTGCCTGTCTCGCACATTATCTCGAGCTGCACCTCCCGCGCCATCCACCCGACCAAGTGATGGCGCCCAAGTTCTCGAAGCCTGCGCCGATGCCTTGGCCCGCCAATACGTGCGCCGCGGGGGAGGCACCAACCTCCAAAGCAAGGCCGACGCAGCGCCCTGTCCAGCAGGTATGCTTGTCGGAGAGCGAAGACGAGGAGTTCGACATGATGTCCGAGGCGGCGACCTTTTCGGACGGCACCGACCGTGCTCACGGAATCAGCGACCCCCGCGGAAGACGCCGATGGAGGCGGCGGTACGGGGGCCGCCCCCAGTGCCGCCGCCCCCGATGGCGCCTCGGCGATGCCTGCATCGGCGGCGGTGCCAGTGACGTCGGCCGCCCTGGCAGCGGCAGCCACGTATGCCGACTTCACCACGGAGCAGCGCCGTGGGCTGGACGCGCTCACCCTCGCGCTCCACAACCTTCAGCTGAGGGGGCATGCTGCGGGTGGCCGTGGCGGCCGTGGGGCGCGCAGCGCTGCTGACGGCGAGCGCGCCGTGGACGACGGGGCCGCCAGCGGGGCCCCGAGTGCTGCGACCACGGGTGCCCTCAGCGGCCATGGGGGCAAGCGCCGCCGCCGACGCAGCAACAAAGCCGTCTACGGCCAGGCCCCCCAGTCGAGCGACGGCGCACCAGCCGCGCTCGAAGACGCAGAGATGATGACGGAGCAGGACTGCGCTGAGGCGGGCTACGTCCACTGCATGGGCGCATACTGGGCCCCGCCGCGCCGCTTGGGCTGGCGTTGGAGGTGCGCGGCGCTGGGCGACTGGAAGATCATGGCGGTGGAGTACGTGGACGAGCTCAGGTGCGCGGAGATGCGCCGCTATGCGGAGGCCAAAGAGCACAACGAGAAATACCCCGATCTGAGGAGGGGCAAAGAGGGGCAGTACAAGCTGTACATGTGCTCGAACTGCGTGGCGACGACGGAGGGCATCTCCGAGCACGAGGCCGCGACGCGCGCTGCGCGCGCGAACAAGGGCCCAGGCTCCACTGACCATGCCACCAAGCGGGTGGCGAAGTTCCGTGCGAGCTTCGACTACATCAAGGAGGGCATGGACGTCCTGGTGGGGTTCGCGCTCTCAGAGGAAGGCTTGCTTGCCCTGCGGAGGTCAACGGAGGGCGCGGGGGCGAGCATCGACCCCGAGAGCACAGGCGCCCCCCCCAGCCACGGAAGAAGTGGCGAGGGAGGTGGGCCGCCCGATGGCGAGGGAGGTGGGGGTGGTGCCAGGGCCGCCCCGTGCGCCACCCCCGCCTCTCGAGGAAGAACCTCCCAGTGATGAGGAGAACGATCCTCTGCCCGACGTGGACGCGGAGGACCGGGGGCTCCAGCTGACCGGGGTCCAGACCGTGAAGGAGGTCGCGGACATCGAGCCCTTGCTGCGGCCCGGCCTATCCAAGAAGTCGCTGAAGCGCATTGCGCGGGCCTATGGCGCCCTCAAATTCGAGGCCATGCGCGCCCGCATGCTTGGCGGCCTGGGGCCCATCCTGGAAAAGAAGGAGGACATGGTGAGGGGCGCCGAGGCGCAGGACGGAGTCCAGAAGTGGCTCGACGCGCTGAACGAGGAGGCGGAGGTGGATGTGGGAAGGCTGAAGAGGGGTGTCCTGGAAGCCTCGGGGATCGCAGATGCCCGCCTAGGACACAGACGTGCCTGGAAGGAGGAGTGCCAGGGCAACACCGCGGCGCAGGAGGCCTATCGCCGCGTGGGCGACTACACGGACCAGTTCTACCGTGGCAAGGGCTTCACGTTCAACATGTACTACAAGTGCGCGGCCAACAAGACCTGGGATAATCCCAGGGGATGATGCTCGGTGATCCGCTCGGATCGCTGGTCACAGCTGCTCTCATGCGCCCAGGAGGCAGCGGGAGAGACGGGCCAGCGCTGGTACTGCCACTGCGGTGCGCGCGACTCGACCTCCTACGGAGTCTGCGTCGAGTT
>CAUYUJ010016642.1:30000-67500 GCA_963575745.1 Prorocentrum cordatum
AAGAAGTGGCGAGGGAGGTGGGCCGCCCAATGGCGAGGGGGGCGGGGGCGGTGCCAGGGCCGCCCCGCGCGCCACCCCCGCCCATCGAGGAAGAACCTCCCAGCGATGAGGAGAACGACCCTCAGCCCGACATGGGCGCGGAGGACCAGGAGCTCCAGCTGACCGAGGTCAAGACCGTGAAGGAGGTCACAGACATCGAGCCCCTCCTGCGGCTCGGCCTATCTAAAAAGTCGTTGAAGCGTATGGCGCGGGCCTATGGCGTCCTCAAATTCGAGGCCACGCGCGCCCACATGCTGGGCGGCCTGGGGCCCATCCTGGAAAAGAAGGAGGACATGGTGAGGGGCACCGAGGCGCAGGACGGAGTCCAGACGTGGCTCGACGCGCTGAACGAGGAGGCGGAGGTGGATGTGGGAAGGCTGAAGAGGGGTGTCCTGGAAGCCTCGGGGATCGCAGATGCCCACCTGGGACACAGACGTGCCTGGGAGGAGGAGTGCCAGGGCAACACCGCGGCGCAGGAGGCCTACCGCCGCATGGGCGACTACACGGACCAGTTCTACCGTGGCAAGGGCTTCACGTTCAACGTGTACTACAAGTGCGCGGCCAACAAGACCTGGGATAATCTCAGGGGGTGCTGCTCGGTGGTCCGCTCGGATCGCTGGTCGCAGCTGCTCTCGCGCGCACAGGAGGCAGCGGGAGAGACGGGCCAGCGCTGGTACTGCCACTGCGGTGCGCGCTACTCGACCTCCTACGGAGTCTGCATCGAGTTCATAGAGGAAGAGGCGGACCCGCCACACGCGTACTACATGCACGCGGAGCATCCCGAGGAGGACATCCGCGACTTGAAGGCCCTGCTGCGCTACGACAAGCTCAAGAAGGAGGGGGTCTCAGTGGTCAACGCGGTGGACCTCCTGAGGTACCTGCCCAAGGTTGAGCCGCTGGCGGTTGGCACCGTCTTCAAGCGCTATGCTCCACACCAGGCACAGTGGGAGGGCCACTATGTGCTGATGGAGGGGCTCACCTGGGAGAGCTTGCCCACGTTCGAGTGGACCGACCTCTACGCGCAGGTCGCCCGGGGACTGAACGACCCTGAATGGGCGGGCTACAGCAAGAAGGCGCGGGACAAAGCCAAGAGGGAGCGCCTGGAGATGGCGCACAGGGAATTGGCGCTCTACGAGCGCCGCCACAACCTGCAGGAAGGCAGCCTCTCGGGCGGCGGGGGTGGCACAGGGGCCGCCCCGCGCGCCACCCCCGTTCGCAACGCCAGCGTTCCACCAGCGAGCGGAGCCCGCGGCAGCCAGGACCCGCCACCACCGCCAGCGGGAGTCCCGCCAGAGGCCGCGGCCATCATGGGCCCCCCGCCGCCGCCGCCGACGGCGCCCCCTGATGCGCCGCCGCCGCCGACGCACCCGCCACCGCAGACGGACTTGCTCCCGCAGCAGGCCTCAAGCGCTGCAGCCCTGAACGTGGCCCTTGGTGAAGACCTTGAGCGCCAGATCTTTGGGCCCTCAGGGCAGGCGGGGGGCAGTGGCGACCTCGGCGGGGAGGCGCGGGCGCTGCCGTCGCAGGTCGTTGCTGCCATCGCGCAGGGAACAGGCCAGCAGGCCTGAGGGATAATGCCCAGCAGGTTCCAGGGCCTCGGCAGGCCGCGTGAGTCCATGCCAAACTGTCTACTTGCCACTCTCGGTGGTGCGGCGGGCCCACAGCGGCGCCCCCCTCGCGTGGCGGCACCTGTAGCCTGCGCCTAGGCTCGGCGCAAGGCTACCTGTGCGCCCAGCAACCTTGGCTCGCCAACTGGCTTGCCATCTCGGCCCCCTCACGCTCACTTGCGCTCGTTGGCCTCGCTGGCGGTGCTGGGGCAGCCCCGTGTACTGCAGCGTCGCCGTCAGGCGCCTGGCCATTTTGGCCTGCCATCCTGGCCTCCTCTCGCGCCTTCTTGCGCTTGTAGGCCTGGGTGGCGGTGCTGGGGTCGCCCCGTGTGCAACTACGCCGCCGCCAGCGCCTTATTTTTTGCTGTAGGGCCCAGCTGCCCTCGGCCAGGCGCCTGCTGCTGCGTGCACGTCAGGCCCGCCCTTGGCTTGCCATCCAGGCCTTGCCTCGCGTCTTCTCGCGCTAGTTGGCCTGGGTGGCGGTGCTGGGGTCGCCCCGCGTGCTGCTGTGCCGTTGCTGGCGCTTCACCCTGGGCCGTTGGCCAACTGCCCACAGTGCGAGCGCCCGACGCTGCAAGCATGTCAGACCCGCCCGTTCACCCAGAAGAGGTGCGCGCTACATACTGGCAGTGAGGCAGCCACAGGGGCGCTCTTCCCTAGGTGGTTGAGCCGTGGTGATGTGGTGCACGGCACCGCCAGTAGTAGTAGTAGTAGTAGTAGTAGTAGTAGTAGTCGTAGTAGTAGTAGTAGTCGTAGTAGTAGTAGTAGTAGTAGTAGTAGTAGTAGTAGCAGTAGTAGTAGTAGCATTCGTAGTCGTAGTCGTAGTCGCAGTCGCAGTCGTAGTAGTAGTAGTAGTAGTAGTAGTAGTAGTAGTAGTAGTAGTAGTAGTAGTAGTGGTAGTAGTAGTAGTAGTAGTAGTCGTAGTCGTAGTCGTAGTAGTAATGGTAGTAGTAGTCGTAGTCGCAGTCGTAGTAGTAGTAGTAGTAGTAGTAGTAGTAGTAGTAGTAGTCGTCGTCGTAGTAGTCGTAGTCGTAGTCGTAGTCGTCGTAGTAGTGTAGTAGAGTAGTAGTAGTAGTCAGTAGTCTAGTAGTGATAGTTAAGAGTAGTCGTAGTTAGTGGTAGTAGTAGTTAGTAGTGGCAGCACTAATAGTAGTGGTAGTAGTAGTAGTTATTGGTAGTAATAGTATTAGTAATAGTGGTAGGTGGTAGTAGTATTAGTAGTAGTAGTAGTAGTCAGTAGTAGTTAGTCAGTCGGAGTAGTAGTAGTACGTAGTAGTAGTATATTATTATAGTTGGTAGTAGTAGGCGTAGTAGGCGTAGCAGAGTGAGTAGTAGTAGTAGTAGTAGTCATAGTAGGAGTAGTAGTAGTAGTAGTAGTCGTAGTCGTAGTCGTAGTCGTTGTCGTAGTCGTAGTCGTAGTCGTAGTAGTAGTAGTAGTAGTAGTAGTAGTAGTAGTAGTAGTAGTAGTAGTAGTGTTAGGAGTGTTAGTAGTGTTAGTAGTGCTAGTAGTAGTAGTACTAGTAGTAGTAGTAGTTAGTGTAGTAGTAGTAGTGTAGTAGTCGTAGTAGTAGTCGTAGTCGTAGTCGTAGTAGTAGTCGTAGTCGTAGTCGTAGTCGTAGTCGTAGTAGTAGGTAGTAGTAGTAGTAGTAGTAGTAGTAGTAGTAGTAGTAGTAGTAGTAGTAGTAGTAGTAGTAGTAGTAGTAGTAGTAGTGGTAGTGGTAGTGGTTGTGGTAGTGGTAGTGGTAGTCGTCGTCGTCGTCGTCGTCGTCGTCGTCGTCGCCGAAGAGGAGGTGAATGGTGATACGGATGATGATGAGGTGGAGGATGGTGTGGAGGAGGAGGAGGAGGAGGAGGAGGAGGAGGAGGAGGAGGAGGAGGAGGAGGAGACATTCCCTGGACATTCCCCTGACGACATGGTCGAGGGTCGCCGCGCCGCCGCCCGCCCACCTCAGGGCGTCTTCGAGGCGGCGGCGTCGGCGTCGGCGGCCCGCGGGCGGCCTGGCCCCGCGCCTGGGGGCGCGTCGGGCCGAGCCAGCGGCGCCCGCTGTGCCCGCCCGCAGCAGGGCCCTCCAGCGGGCGAGGCGTGCCTCCCGCGCGGCGGCCCCTGGGCCAGCTGCTCGCCCGCGGGCGCTCCAGGCGGGGCGAGCCGCCGCGCGGGTCTCCGCGCCCCCGCTGGCGGCTGGGGCGGCGGCGTGGAGCCGGCCAGGAGCTGCCTCAGCGTCGCCAGCGGCAGCACCTTGGTCTTGGGCGGGCTGCTTCTCCTGGCCGTCGTGGCTGTTGGGCTGGACCTCGCTCTCTCTCTTGCGGCCTCCAGCGCCCTCCTGGCTTCTTCACGTCTCCTCTGGCTGGCGACTGTCTCGCACTGCTTGAGCTCCAGGTCGGGCTCCCTCGGCTGGCACTGCCTGGCCAGTCCTCTCGGCGTCGCCGCCGCTACCAGCAGCCGCGTCGCCCTCGCCTCGGTCTCTTGCTCGCTCAGCTTGGGCTTGGGCGGTCGCGGCGGGGAGCGTGGAGCGGCGGCTGCAGCCTCCTGGCTCCTATCAGCTCGTCGTTCAGCTTCACTCCGCCTCTGGTGGAGCCTGCCGTGCCTGTCCAGCGCGTCTGCCTGCCCCAGCGTGCGTCCCGCAGCGCGGGACGTTCCCCTCCCATTGTCCCTCGTGGAGCGGCCTCTGGGCACTCCTGGACCCAGGGGTGGGAGGGGGTCCTCGCGCGGGGGAGCCAAGTCGCTGTCGAACACAGCGGCGTGGACGTCGCGCGGCTCCTCGTCAGATCTTGCCGCACTCGGGAGGCCATCCTCAGGGTTCGCATCTGACGCATCCTCACCCGTCCTTGCAACACCTGGGAGGCTATCCTCAGTCATCACGTCTAGCTTGTCTCCTGGCCACGTCCTCCACTCCTCTGCGTCTGCAAGCTTGGTCCAGCTCTTCAGCAGGTACCTCCTCGACTCGCAGGTGGGGCGGAGGCGGCAGGGTGCCTGCAGCTTGTCCGAGACCATCTCCGTGGCGGAGCTCGCACAGAGCGTGCAGAACCAGCGCCTCTGGCGGCCCAGCCCCGCACTTCTGCTCGAACCACTCCTTGATGCTGGTGAGGGCCGTCGCCGACGTGACCGACTGGTTGCAGCACTTGCACACCTCCACCCTCGTCCTCGTCTGAGCTTCACCAGGTCGTGGGTGGTGGCTTGCCGTCTGAGGAGGTCGTGCGTGAGGAAGTCCGCCTTGACCTTTCTCAGCGCTCTCCTCTGCATGACCGCGTGCCGCCTCGCCAGCTTCAGCTCTTTGTTCTCTGTCGGCCTCCGCTCCATGGCGTCCTGGGTGCAGGCCGCAATGCGCGCCCTTACGAGGGAGGCTTGGGAAGGAAACCAAGAAGCAGACAGGAGGAGGAGGAGGAGGAGGAGGAGGAGGAGGAGGAGGAGGAGGAGGAGGAGGAGGAGGAGGAGGAGGAGAGGGAGGAGGAGAGGGTGTTCTGGGAAAGCAAGAAACCCACTCAGGATGTGTGGAACAGCGTGGGAAACCGAGTGCTAATTCTCAGCTGCAAATGGAGAACATATGGGGGTTGGACGGGAAGAGGAAGATTTTGGAAATACTGCAAATGCGGGCACTCCTGGGCTCAGTCTCGGTGTGCGAGTGCCTCCCTGGGGCCCCTTCAGCGGGGCGGGCCGCCCGCAGTGGTCCGCCGCGAACACCTTCGCGGGCGAGGGGGGCGCCTGCGGCCTGGCGCTGGCGGTCGTGCAGAAGGACCGCGCGGGGCCCAGCACCGCGACGGCTGGGGGCTGGCGCCTTCTAGAAAGCCGCCTGCTTCCAAGAAGCTTTCTCCCCTTCCTCCACCCCATTTGCGAGCGCCGCCAGGCACAAAACGGGAACTCCAAACGGTGTGGTCACGCCGCGGTGTGGTGTTGCGATCTGCGTCGTTGGGGCTTTTGGGGCACCTCATTGCCCTTGTCGGGCCTCCTCGGGGCGCGGCGGTGAACTCTGACGCGGTCCAGGGTGCGCATTGCAAGCAACACTTTTTGCAAACCACAACCGTCTGAGTCGCTGAACCGTCGAAGCCAGAAACATAGTCGCAGTTTCTGTCTCTCTAGGTCCCGATGATTGGCAACGGGGGTAGCGGCGCAGGCGGTGACGACGAAACCGCATCGGCATGGCGAGGACGACGAGAACGGGGGTGGGAGGAGGGAGGAGGAGGGAGAGAGCCCCCGTGTCAGTGGGGGGATGGGGGGAGGAGAGGGGTGAGGAGGGATGAGGAGGGATGAGGAGGGAAGAGGAGGGAGAGTGATGATGATGATGATGATGATGATGATGATGATGATGATGATGATGATGCTGATGATGATGATGATGATGATGATGATGATGATGATGATGATGATGATGATGATGACGATGATGATGATGATGATGATGATATGATGATGATGCTGATGATGATGATGATGAGGATGAGGATGAGGATGATGATGAGGATGAGGATGAGGATGAGGATGAGGATGAGGATGAGGATGAGGATGAGGATGAGGATGAGGATGAGGATGAGGATGAGGATGAGGATGAGGATGAGATGATGAGGATGAGGATGAGATGATGAGGATGATGATGATGATGATGATGATGATGATGATGATGATGATGATGATGATGATGATGATGATGATGATGATGATGATGATGATGATGATGATGATGATGATGATGATGATGATGATGAGGAGGAGGAGGAGGAGGAGGATGAGGAGGAGGATACGTGTTGTTTTGTTTGTTGCTTTTTTGTCAGAATTGTCACCCGAGCCCCCTCCCCTGCTACATGTATGTCTAGATTACATGCTCGACCCGCCCACCGGCTGGGCCCTACTATTGCAGAAGGATCTGACCTGACTAGTTGAGTTTCTAGAGCCTGCTCGGAGGCCCTCGGATCTTAGCTTGCGTTCCTGGCTCCAGTTTGTTCGAGCTTGTCCAGCCGCATTCAGGAGCATGATCAAATCGTGTGCTGCCAAGGCTCTTGCTTTATGGATCGATCAGTATCGTCTTCATGCGTGGGAGCGCAGACTGGAAAAACTTGCTGAGGGGTCGCCCCTGGAAGCCCCACCCCACGCTCCCCCAGGTTTTTCGTTGTTCGGTCTGCTCTAAAACCTTCGGGTCTCTCAGAGATCTACGGGAC
Organism: Prorocentrum cordatum; assembly: GCA_963575745.1. Lineage (NCBI taxonomy): Eukaryota > Dinophyceae > Prorocentrales > Prorocentraceae > Prorocentrum > Prorocentrum cordatum. Next base: position 36,795 of record CAUYUJ010016642.1, read on the forward strand.
CACCATGGGAAGTTCCATCCACCCCCCATGCTCCAGTTTCCTTCATCGCTGGATCGGACTGTCACATTTGCTGCCAGAGCTACCACACCCCAGAACGCTTGCATAAGCATGTAATGCGAGCCCAGACAGGCTTGAGAGCTTGGTTTGCCTCAGGCTACCGCGCATCACAGGCAGAGCTCCGCGAGTCCACTGCGACTCGAAAGGCGCAAGCGGCTGCCGACAGGAAGGCTGGCCATCAGGACAACCTCGCTTTGGCACCACCCAAAATGTTCTCTGGCCCCACCCCTTGCTCTTAAACACCATGCCCCCCCTCCGCCTGTTGTCCAAGCCGCCCCCGAGGTGCCCGTTCCCTTTCAGGCCCCTGTCTTCTCTCCCGCTCGGGCCCCCATCAGAGCCCAAATGCTTGCGCTCCATTTTTTTCAGCGGATACCGCCGAGAAGGAGACTATCAGTTCTGGATCGAGGACACTCTCGGGGCGTTTCGTGGTAATGTCTGTGTTCTGAGCATTGCTGTTTTCAACGACCCCATGATTGGGGACCTCTCGCGGACGTAAGCCGTCAATATTTGGGTTCATCTTCTCCGAGGAGGTTACATCTGTGCTGTTTTGGCGGGGCCCTCCTGCGAGACCTGGTCCATTGCTAGGCACAGAGATCCTGGGCAGCACGACGATGGCTCGCTTTGCAAGCCTCCACGTCCGCTTCGCTGAGCCACCGGACTTTGGGGGTTCAAGTATATTAATGCTCGTGAACACCAACAGTTGTCACTAGGGAAATGCTCCTGCGCACCGCCCTGGAGTTTTTCATCCTATGTTGGCGTTGTGCTGTGCTTTTTCATCATGGAACATCCTGCCGAACCCTGGGACCCCTCCGAGGCCCCCAGCTCCTGGTACCTCCCCTTGGTCCTAAAGCTAGTGCTGCAGGAGCATGTTCAGAAGCACACCGTTCACCAGTGCGCATTCGGGGCCCCCACACGCAACCCCCCTGTGCTCCTGGGGATACACGTGCCTTCTTTGGGTGTCGCCATCGGGAGGCTCCACGTGTTCTCGTCCCAGAGGACACCTTGCTCTTGCGGGGTGGGATCAGGATGGGAGCTGGCGAACAGCGGCCGCCAAGACGTATCCCTCAGGCCTCTGCAAGGTCCTTGGGGTTGCTGTTGTTCCAAAAGCTTGGCGTCGTTTTCCCTTGCTCTTTTCTGGACAGGGCCCCCTCCCCCTCGAAGGCGCTTGGTCGGTAAGCGAGCTAGACTGCGACCAGGGGCCCCAGGGGTTCCCACGCACTTAGGCCAGACCTCACTAGACCTCCATGGGGCCCGACCACTACAATGGACCGTCTCAGAAGAGACTTGGATACGACAGCGAGTACACACACACACCGACACGGAAGGATGGATACCTTCGCCCTTGCGACGGTACCACGCCCCATTGGACACATATTGTGACGCACCCACTACCGGTATGGACTGCATGATTCACAGTCGGGGACTCACCAGGAGCTAAGGGTTAGCGAAGCACGGTCAAAAATTGCTGCCTGCCTCTGCTCTCCCCCTGGTGCTGCCTGTTGTGTGCATTGGCTTATGTGAAGGGCTGGACTGGGAATGATTGCTGAGCCTAGCGGTTCCGCCAGTGTACGCCCACTTTAAAAAGCAGTACCCGTCCAGTGCAGCACGTGCGCAGCGTGTTGCTCGACATTGTCAGTAACCATGCCCACGGGGGTGAAGGCTCTTCTTGTCCAATCGTTTCAACTGTTCCTTGTCCTGTCTCTGTGCTCGCCCACTTTAAAAGGCAGTAACCCCCATGCACACTATTGCAGCGCTATATGCCTTCCGGCCTTAAAAGGGCTGAGGCTACTTTACGAGGGTATGGTTGTATAGCTCCCTGATGGTCGCTGCTGCTGCCGTCAGTCTTCCACCATCCCGCCTCTGCTCGTCTCTATCCTGTCGTGGCTTCGATCATCTGCCATCAACCTGAGAAGAAGAAGAGCAGGAGTCGGAGGAGGTGGAGGTGGAGGAGGAGGAGGAAGCGGAGGAGGAGGAGGAGGAGTGATGATGAGGGGAAGGCGGTGGTTGAGGAGGAGGAGGAGGAGGAAGTGGAGGAAGAGGATGAGGAGGAGGGAGATTACCCTCGTCTTAGTGGGTGCCCCCCTTCGCCGCCGTTGGAGGACTGTCCTGTGTGCTCGGGGTGTTCGCTAGGAAGCACCGGTTGCCCCGCGAGTGCAGCGGCTGCGCCAGCGCCGTCGCAGGCCGTTCCTGGGGAGAGCGCGGTGCGTAGCGGAGACGAGAGTTGCGAGGAGGGAAGGGGAGGAGGAAGAGGAGGGAGGGGCAAGGATATGACACAGGACGAGGATGATGATGCGGTCGATGACGATCCAAATGTGCCATGTCTGTTCCGCTTTCGCCCCGTTCAGACCTGCCTGCATGCGAGTCTTTGCGCACCAAACAGGCCTGCATGCATGCATGTCTGTGCGCTTTCTTGTTCGATGTCCTCATCCTCATCATCACCGTCATCATCGTCGTCGTCGTTACCAGCATCACTGTCACCACCATCATCCTCGTCATCTTCATCCCCAACGCCGTCAATGCATTGGTTTCATCACCGTCGTCATCGTCATCATCATCACCATCACCGTGGTTCGCGTCGAAGTTACGTTCGTACGTATAGCTCCGTTATCGTCACCCTGACCGCCCCCGATCGTCATCCTGATCGTCCCCATCGCCATTACTTGAAGGGTTATCTCGATCGATCAGCGTGCGCTCCGCCCGCGCTCCGCCCTCGTGCCCCGCCCGCGCTCGGTCCGCCCCCCGCGCGCTCCGCCCGCGTTTGCAGCGATGGTCCTGTTGGGGCAGGGGGCGAAGGCTTCCAGCCAAGCGGCCCCCCTCTTTCCGTGGTCGGCGGGGGGTTCCCACGGCCTGGTGGTTTTGGTAAACCCCCCGGTGTGGTTCGAGAGCCCGGGGGGAGCGTTCGAGAGAAGACCCGCAAGCCCCTTTCTGTCGTGCGTCGTGCAAGGTGAATATAGAGTGCAACGGCATTGTCTGGCAGTGCGTCGTGCGTGGGCTTCGGCGCATGGAGCGACGTTATGCGTCGCGCTGTCTTGCGCGCGCTGGCCCGGGGGAGTCAGGGCCGGCCCCCCCTCCTCCTTAAGGCCGCAATTGGCGCCATCCCGGACGCCGGGATCGATGCGGGGATAGCGATCGGCTGCGCGCGGTACCGATTGACCTGTTAGCTTGTTAATTGCGTCCAACACGGCGCAACGCTGGATGACAACTGCGTCGTCGGTTTGTCTTGCCACGAGGCGCGTGAGAAGTTCTTACATTTGGGGGGCGGTGGCGGCTGCCAGTTTGCAGGCGACAAGTTCGCCCGCGGCGTCGAAGATCGCCGCCCCTGCTTGGGGCGGGCAGTCGATGTCCGAGACGTGCCGCCCTGATTGAGGCGGGATCTCCTCCCCCGGGCTATCGGCGCGGTCTCTGGGGGATAAAATCCGGTAGCCGTGTGAATTCCCGCACGAACATGCTCCGCGCCAGTTTGGGCGGACTTTCTGGGAGGTCGAGGATTATTTGGAGACGCAGATGCAGGGCGGCGCGGGCAGAATCGATAATTTCGACGAGCGTCTCACGCGCGCGGGCTGAATCGAAATTGTCAAGGCGCCGTCCATCAATCCAGGCAGCCTCTCAGACAAGTGGGGGCCAAGTCCGAGGCCGCGTGCGGCCGCGCCAGATGCGCCCGCGAGGGCGTCGCCGTCGCTGGCCGACGAGAAGCAGGCGGCTCCTCCAGCTGTTCCCGTCTCCGACTCCTCTCCCTCCTCCTCCTCCTCCTCCTCCTCCTCCTCCTCCTCCTCCTCCTCCGCCGCCCTCCTGTTCTTCCTCCACCTCCTCCTCCGCCCTCTACCTTTCTTTCCCCCCCGTTCACCATTCTTCTCGCCCCTCGACCCCGCGGCGAGGTTGACTGCCGGGCCTCCGGCCAAGCCGGGGCGCCTCTATCGCGGCCCCAGCGATCGCCCCCGGAGGCGCCTGCCGAGCACGAGGGGCCGCCCCTGGCGCCGCCCGCGTCGCCGCCCCAAGCGCCGCTCGAGGCGCCGCCGCGGCGCCGCCCCAGTCGCCGCCCGCGGCGCGGCCCGAGCGGCGCAGGGGCAGGGCGCAAACGACAACGGGTATTTTTTGGGGGGCGCAGAGATGCAAGGGCCTAGTGAAACACGGCAGCAGGCTCGTAGACATTTCCAATGGCGAGGATCAGGATTTGCAGAGGTTGCGCGTGGACGGCGAGTTCGCGCGCGACTTCGGTCTAGGGCGACGGCGAGGCTTCCAGCCGCGACCAGGCGCCTGAAATGCGGCGCCCGGACTGCGCCCGGCGAGTGACGCAAGAGCGTCCCATTGTGTTGCCCGATCGCGTTCCTGGTCTCATGCCCGCGGCCGGCGTTTGGGGAACGGGCTTGGCCGAGCGCGGGCGGGGCTCGTGCTCGGGGAAAATGCGCGCGCCGAAGGGCGGGGGCGTCGGGCGAGGGGGGTGTGCGGGGGCGCGGGGCGGCGGGGGTGGGGGGCGGGGGCGGCGAGGGGGGGATACGAGGGGGAGGGCGACGGGGGCGAGGGCCAGGGGACAGGCGCATGAGGAAGGGGGGGGGGCTGCGGAGAAGACGGGGAGGAGGTGGAAAGGGGGGGGGCGCTCCGGCCCCCCCGCCCCCAGGACGGGGACGACCTGGATTCCCGCTGCTTGGCCCCGCAGCGCCGCGCCGCGGGTGCCCCCCGTTCGCGGCGCGCGCGAAAGCGGCCGCGGGGTTGGCCCTGTTTTCGCCGCGTCCCGCCGAGACCAAGGGGCTGCGACCACGCGGGTGTATTCCGTTGATCATGGCATGCTGCGGCAGCGGCGCTGCCATCGAGAGACGCGCCATAGTCGCGAGCGTGGTCGATGCGATCGCGGATCCCGAGATCAGATGCTTGGAAACGCGCCGTGGCCGTTGGCCGCGGGGGCTGGCGTCGCCGACGCAGTCGCGCTGCTGGTCGCCAGGGGCGCCGGCGAGAACGCCGTCAAACGTCAGACGGCCAGAGCCTGAGGCGCGCGGTGGCGAGCGAAAGGCAATCGCGGCGATTTTCGGCGGGCAAAAGGCGCGTGCGCGCGCGGCGGGGCGCGCGGGGATGCGGGCCGCCGGCGGGCGACCGTGGCTCCTGCGCGCGCTGCCCTGTGCACCACACCCAGTCGAGACTCCAGCGGCGCCCGTGGGCGCAGACGCGTTCGGCGGCAGTCGAAGCAGCGCGGGCGGGCCGCGGCGGTGGCCCGAGCGCGCGCGGGCAGCGCCAGTACCGCAGAAGGAGTCCGCAAACGTGGTCAGGCTGCCAGCCGAGCAACCAGCGAGGAGGCTTCCAGCCGAGCTCCGTCCGCCAGAGCGCGGGCCCCGCGCCGGAAAATGAAGGGCCGCCGCGAGGCGCGCGCGCGCGGCGCGCGCGCAGAAGGCCCGATGCGCTCGTGCGCGCGCGCGTTGGGTGGGGGCTCGGGCGCTCGCGGGCCGCCCTGCGCCCCCGCGCCCCGCCGCGGCGCGCGCGGGCGCGCGTGCGCGCGTGCGCGCCGCGCGCGCGTGGATTCCATCGCGCGCGTGCCTGGCGCCGCGCCGCGCGCCCGTGCTGCGAAAGTTGTGCCGGAGCTAAACCAAAACCTGAGGTGGAGCCCGCTGGGGCCACGAAGCGTGCGAGAGGTGTGCCGACATGGTCCCGAAGCCTTCGGTGGAGCCCACTGGGGCTACGAAGCGTGTGAGGGGTGCCCCGAAATTGACCCGAAACCTTCGGTAAAACCCACTGGGGCCACGAAGCGTGGGAGGGGTGTGCCGAAGTGGACCCGAGGCCTTCGGTGGAGCCCCCTGTGGACTTGACTCGAAACCTTCGATGAAGCTCACTGAGGCCACGACACGTGTGAGGGGTGTGCCGAAATGGGCCCGAAGCCTTCTTTGGAGCCCCCTGTGGGGCCACGAAACGTGTGAGGGGTGTGTCGAAATTGACCCGAATTCTTTGGTGAAACCCACTGGGGCCACGAAGCGTGTGAGGGGTGCGCCGAACTGAACCCGAAGCCTCCTGGGGCCCTTGTGGGATCCCTATCGAAACTCATGGGCCCCCGATGAAATCACGACAGAACCTTGTGCGACCCTGATGGAATCGGTACGGAACCTCATGGGGTCCCCTACGGAATCCCATACAGACCCGATTGGCCCTCGTCGGGCCCCGTTGTTTTGTTGTTCGTCGTTCGCCCCCCCCCCAACGGGTGCCCGGCAGCCGGCATCATCAATTACTCACTGCGTGGAGTTCCCCATATGTGCATCTTTTTTTAACGGTAACATTGTATTTGGGAAATGTAAATGAGCGTCTAGCTTTTTACTACCGAACACGAGGCAAAGCTCCTCTCACCTCCTCCTTCCTTATCCCTCAATCGTCCTACTCGTAAGGAGAGAGACCCTGTTCAAGTTCCTTCTCCAGTTCGAACGTCAGCGAGAAAGTGAACCTTTGCAAGGTTCACTTTCCCGCGGCAGGGTGAACCTTTTCAAGTTACCCCTTCAGTCCGACCACAAGAGGGAGAGTGAACCTTTTCAAGCTCCCTCTCCCCAACCTGGAAAGTGAACCTTTTCAAGTTCCCTCTCCAGTTCGATCGCATGCGGGGAAGTGAGCCTTTGCAAGTTCCCTTTCCCGCGACTGAAGGGTGAACCTTTGCAAGTTCCCCCTTCAGTCCGACCGCACGAGGGAGAGTGAACCTTTTCAAGTTCCCTGTCCCTGCCTGGAGAGTGAACCTTTTCAAGTTCCCTCTCCAGTTCGACCACAAGCGGGAAAGTTACCCTTTTCAAGCTCCCTCTCCCACAGCTAGAGAGTGAACCTGTCCAAGTTCCCTCCCCAGCCCAAAACGCACGCGGGAGAATGAACCTTCTCAAGTTCCCTCTCCCGCTGACGACGACAAGATTGGAAAGCACCACGGAGAGAGAAAGCAACATCCCACGGTGACACAAGCTCTGCGCCAGCATCACCTGGTCACTCCTCCTTGACCGCCGTACGCAACGGGGAGAGCCACTCGGGACACAACGCAAAAGCAGAAAACAGGAAACCCGCCAGAGAAATCCCCACAGAACGGCGACGAACGGAGCCGTGACAGCACCTTTGGCGGTTCCCCTTAGGTAGCTGGCACCACCGCCCCGCCTGAGACATCTTCACAATCTGCTCTCCAAGCGAAGGATGTTGGGACAGAAAACAGGCAAGCCGCTTGAGAAATCCACACAAAACGGCCGCGAACGGGACCGTGTCATACCCGTCGGCGGCTCCCTTCAGGGGTGCTGAAACCAGCGCCCCGCCTGAGACATCCTCACAATCTGCTCTCCAAGCGAAGGATGTTGGGACAGAAAACAGGCAAACCGCTTGACATCCCCACAAAACGGCCGCGAACGGGACCATGTCACCATTTTTTGGCGGCTCCCCTAAGGGGTGCTGAAGCCAGCGTCCCGCCTGAGACATCCTCACAATCTGCTGTGTGTTGAGTAAATCAGACAATGAGAAGGTCTGAGTATGAGTAAGTCTGGGTATGAGTGAGTCTCAGCATGAGTACGTCTGAGTATGAGTAGGTCTGAGTATGAGTAATTTGGTCTGTGTATCAGTAAGTTAATATAATGAGGTCTGAGTATGAGTAAGTCTGAGTATGAGTAAGTCTGTGTATGAGTAAGTCTAGGTATGATGATGAGGATGAGGAGGATGAAGAGGAGGAGGAGAAGAAGAGGAAGGAGGAGTAGGAGGCGTCCAAGTATTAACAAGAACCCCGTCATGGAGAACAATAGGGCACCAAAGCATGGAAGACGGAGTGGGAACAGCCGACTGCGCAATGGAGGCCAGCCGTAGGACATCAACTCATGGGGCACCCCATGGGGCGCCCACGCAGCAGGCACCAGTCATGAGGCACCGACCGGGGAACCGCCGAGTGCGCCAGATAGGGCCAGCCCTGGAGTTCCAACCAAGAGGACACCGACAGAGGACGGCCAAGTGAGCAACGCAGAACCCGTTTTTGACAGCACGGCTAATATTTGTTTGGAGTAGAAAGGCCCAAATCAATCGTTGCACAGGGGGTACGTGTGCATTGGCATTGAAGGCGCGATCTTTTTTTCCCTGTGATGTTGAGGTGTTCACCTGATCAGTGTCGCTCTTCTTTGGGTCTCGCCCCGTGACGCATCGTCGAAGGCTTCTACTGGTCTCACCAGCGTGTTGCGAAAGAGGAGTTATGCTACGACGCGACTCTCTCCCCCATCCCCTCCCCCGCCTCAACTGACATATGTTCGCTTAGCCCAGATTGCCTTGACATGCGCACACCTTAGCCACGAAGTATCGCCTGAAGCACATGCTAGGAGGGGAGCTACAAAATGGACTCCCTCGCGTATCCTTTCCTCCCGTGCACCCCAAAGGGAGCGTGTACACGAGACTGCGAGGCGCCCCATGACTGTGATCATAGCTTAAGGTTCAGGGGAATCTTGATTAGTTAGCCGCAATCAGACATGATATGACATCCCGCGTTTCATACTTAGCACCCCGCAGATGCGGATCAGAGTGAGGGGGCGGTGGGGACTTCAGCAGTTTGCGAGGCGCCCACCGCAGGTGCAAGGCGCCCACCGCAGGTGCCGACTCTTTCGTTAAACCAATGTGAGTAGGTCGCGGGTGGGTTGCGGGTGGGTCGCGGATAGGTTGCGGGTGGGTCGCGGGTGGGTCGCTGCGGGGTCGCGGGGTCGCGGGGTAGGTCAATGGTGGGTCGCGTGTTGGGTCGCGGGGTGGGTCGCGGGTGGGTCGCGGGTGGGTCGCGGGGTGGGTCGCGGGGTGGGTCGCGGGGTGTGTCGCGGGGTGGGTCGCGGGTGGGTCGTGGGATGACATGACGCGGGTGTGTCGCGGGTGGGTCGCGGGTTGTCGCGTGTTGGGTCGCGGGGTGGGTCGCGGGTGGGTCGCGGGGTGGGTCGCGGGGTGGGTCGCGGGCTGGGTCGAGGGGTGGGTCGCGGGTGGGTCGCGGGTGGGACGACGACGATAAACATACAACAACGCAACAAACATAATCCTCACCACCGATCCGCACTTCAGCCACGCACCCAGGGACAATGAATGACCGTTCGGCCCCCTCACTCTGATAATCGTTTGCCTAAGCAATCCGTGCCCGCGTGCGGGACGGCCCTTTACGCTGTTGTTAATGTTACTGCTGTCCGTCGCCGGTCCTCCCGTGTCGTCAGTGCCACCATGCGGAGGACGTGGACGAACGCATTTGGTAATTTCCGTCTTGGACGGTCTTTGTGCCCAGTCTCACTCGTATTTTCTGTGTCCATACCATGCGTCATGCCCTGTGTCAACTTTTGTTGCTCGAAGTCGCCCTGATCCTGGGCTATCAAGGTGGCCCATTCGAACAGGCCGTCTATCTCTTAAGAGCACGATTTGTTGCCTCACTCTATCCGGGAGGCTTCCATTATACACCTGTTTGGTATGTCCCGCTCCATCTCTGTTCTGAGGATGAGGGAGATGAAAGGAGAGAGAGAGGACCAAAAAGGTGTAGGTCTCCCGATGTTGCAGTTCTCTCTTGCATATCGCGCAATGGCGCAGCACACGAACACTGCCACGAAGGCCAGCGGGCATCGTGATGATTTGTATCGTCACCTGCTCATCATTTGCGTCTTCGCCGCTGTCCTTGCCAACATGATCTTCGGTTTCGATGCGAGTGCTGATGCCGCTCGGCTGATTCAGGCCATGCGTCAGTCTCAGAACGAAGTCATCGTCTTTCTGCTCTTCATCCTCACCTACTTTGCCGGCTTCGCAAAAGCGAGACGCTGGTCGGTGTGCGACGGAGGCGTTTCTAAGGTCACGAGCCCGAGACCTCCTGCGTCGAAACATCTTCCCAAGGTCACCGTGGGGCCCACACAGGGTGTCGCCGCCGCGAAGATCAGTGTGCCGGCCATGAAGAGACTTGGGCAGTGGGACGCCGACACGCACCTGATCAAGATGACCGACAGGGCGTGCCTGCCGACCGATGCCTCGACATTCTCGGAGCTCGTCGGTGCCTGTGCCAGGCTCAACACTACCGACCTAGCGCTGTCCCTGTTCGACCACATGCTGAAGAGCGGCATCGCCTGCGACTCGCAGTCGATAAGCAGCGGCAATGCCAGCAAGTTCTTCAAGCTTGTGGCGTCGAATTTGGACGACAAGCGCATGCAGAAGGACGGACAGAGCGCGTTCTGTGGTCGCTTGGAGGGGGGGGGGCGGGTTGGAACCAGGCCCCCCTCCCCCCTAGATGGAGGGGAGGGGGGGGGGGGTGCACCCACTCCCGTGACGGAGGCGGGGGGGTTCGAGCCCCCCCTCCCCTCCTCCTCCCCTACTTCTCCTTTCTCCCTCTCCTCGGGCCGTCGCCTGCGTCGGCGGCGGCTGGCGGGGGCGGCGGGGACGACGAGTTTTTTGTCTGGGCCGGCGCCAGCGCCTGCGGCGGCGGGCGGCGGCGGCGGGGAGCGTCGACGAGGACGACGGCGACGACGATGACGACGACGACGCTCTGCCACCGTGCCTTGGTTTTGGGTCAGAGGCCTAATGGATGCCTCTTGGGGTCTCGTCGGAGGGCTCTCGGGGGACTTCAGAATGTGTGCAGCATCCTGGGCGCCTCTTGGGCGTCTCTTGGGGCCTCTCTGAGGTGGTGGTGGTGGCGGTGGTGGCGGTGGTGGTGGTGGGCTGTGGTGGTGGTGGTGGTTGTGGCGGTGGTGGTGGTGGTGGTGGTGTGGTTGGTGGTGGTGGTGGTTGTTGTGGTGTTTGTGGTGGCATGTTGTGGTGGTGGTGGTGGCGGTGGTGGTGGTGGTTCGGTGGTTTCTTATGGTGGTGGTGGTAGTTGTGGTGGTTGTGGGTTAAGGTGGTGGTGGTGGTGGTGGCGGTGGTGGTGTGGGGGTTTGTCGTGGTGGTTGTGGTGCTGGTTTTGGTGGTAGTAGTGGTGATGGTAGGGGTGGTGGGTTTTGGTGGTGGTGGTGGTGGTGGCGGTGGTGGTGGTGTGGTGGTTTGTGGTGGTTTCGGTGCTGGTGGTGGTGGGTTGGGGTGGTGGTGGCGGTGGTGTTGGGTGGTGGTGTTGGTTGGTCGCGGTGGTGGTGGTGGTGGTGGTGGTGATGTGGTGGTTTGCTGTGTGGTGGTGGTTGTGGTGGTGGTGGTTTGGTGGTGGTGTGGTGGTGGTTTGTGGTGGTGGTGGTGGTGGTGGTGGGTTGTGGTGATGATGGTGGTGGTGGCGGTGGTTGTGGTGGTTGTGGTGTGGTGGTTTGTGGTGGTGTTGGTGGTGTCGGTCGTGGTGGTGGCGGTGGTTCGTGGAGGTGGTGGTGGTCGTGGTGGTGGTGGCGGTTGTGGTGGTGGTGGTTTGTGGTGATGGTTGTTGTGGGATTTGCTGCTGGTAGTTGTGGTGGTTGTGGCGGCTGTGGTTTTGGTATGGTGGGTTGTGGTGGTTGTGCCGGTGGTGGTAGTGGTGGTGGGTTGTCGTGGTGGTGGTGGTGAGTTGTTGTGGTTGTGGTTGTGGTTGTGGTTGTGGTGGTGGTGGCTGTGGTGGTGGTGGTGGTTGTGTTGTGGGTTGGTGGTGGTTGTGGTGGTGGGTTGAGGTGGTGGTGGTGGTGTGTTTTTTTTGTGGTGGTGGTGGTGGGCTGTGGTGTTGGTGGTGGTGGTGCTCTGCTGCTGCTGGTAGCGGCGCTTGTGGTGGTGGTGGTGGTGGGTGTTCGGTGGTTTGGTGGTGGTGGTGGAACTAGCGGTGGTGGTGGGTTGCGGTGATGGTTGTGGTTGTGGCGGTGGTGGTGATGGTGGTGGTATTGGTGTGGTGGTTTGTGGTGGTGGTGGTTGTGGTGGGTTGTGGTGGGTTGTGGTGGGTTGTGTGGCGGTGGCGTTTTTGGTGGTGGTGGTGGTGTTGTAGTTTGTGGTGATGGTGATGGATGTGGTTGTTGTGGGTTGTGGTGGTTGTGCCGGTGGTGGTGGCGGTGGTGGTGTTGTTGTGGTGGTTTGTGGTTGTGGTGGTGGTGTGGCCTTCGGCTCTTCCCGCCACCGTGTTTTGGATTTGGGTCAGGGTTCTATTGGACGATGCCTCTGGAGGTCTCGTCAGAAGGGTTTCGGGGACGTTCGAGAAGCATGTGTGAAGCCTCGTGGACCTTCCTCAGGGTCTCTCGTTGGCTTGTGGGTGGCGGGCGAGGGCTCGATATGGCGATTTGCGTGTTCCCTCTGCGGCCTCTGGGGTCTCTCTGGTTATCGTCGCCGTCGGCGCTGCTGTCCGCTGCCAGCGCTGGCGCCGGCGCCGCCGGCGCGAGGTGGGGTGGTTTGGACCCCCCACTCCCCCTGGGCCCTCTCTGGTCATCGTCGCTGCGTCCCCGCCGTCGGCGCTGCTGGCGGCCGCCAGCGCGGGCGCTGGCGTCGGCGCCGAGGGGGGAGGGGGGGGGGGTTGGACCCCCCCCCTCCCCCTTGGGAGGGGGATGGGGAGCGGGATGGGGGGGGGTTCGGGAGAGGGGGGGGATTAGGGGGGAGGGGGGTCCTCCTGGTTCTGATCAACGGCGCCGGGTGTTGGCGGGTGGCCCATCTCCCGGCTCCGAATGGTCCCAAAGCAAGAGCCCGCGAGACGCGCTCTCTCGAAGGACGGGATTCAGCTCATGCGGACCATTGTGGCTCACGGGCTCTCGCCCACCAACCTCATCCAAAACCAGCTCATACGTTCTTGGAAGAGCAAGCTTCCCGACCACGTCGTGGAGGTCTTCGTCGACCTGCGGGAGAAGGGTGTGCACCTCAGCGCGACCGCGTACCGCTGCATCATGGCCGCGCATGAGCGGACCGAGCCCGTATTCACTTTGCGTCTTTACGACGAGATGACTCAGCGGGGCATCAAAATCGACCGGGTGGCTTTCAATGCGGTGTTATGCGCTTGCTCGCACCTCGGCATGACCAGCCAGGCTCCCAATTGTTTATTATCCTGCTCTCCTTGCTGATGCGCGTCGCTCCGTTTTTGCCACGGCTGTCTTCCAGCTTCGATTTGTTTGGTTGTAGCTCGTTCTGTGTAGCATCAAGGAGCGTCGTGCGGCGCATAGAACTGGTAAGGAATCAAACTCATTAGTCTGCTCGCTGTGACGTTTGGTGACATGCAGCTGGGCATGGGTTCTTGTGATGTTTTGCAATGCGTGACGGTTAGGTGTGAACGCAGCATGCAACATGCATGCGTACAACCTGCGCGTATGCATCGTTGCCTCACGCATGCGCGCGTACGCACGTGCACTCGTCCAGGCTCTTGAGTTATTTGAGCAGATGCCCAAGCTCGGGCTGGATCCCAACGGGAAGACCTACGGCATCCTCATCAGGGCCTGCACCAGCGCCAAAAAGCTGAAGGAGGCCCTTGAGCTCTTCGGGTCGATGCGGGCGGCGGGCATCGAGCCCAATCGCTTCGCCTTCCGCGACGCCGTCCACTGCTGCGTCAAGCTCAAGAAGCTCGACGAGGCCTGGGAACTGTGGAAGCCTGCCGCCCCCCAGCCCGGGGAACCGGGAGACTGGCCAGTACGGAGGAGGGGGAGGAGGGGGAGGAGGGGGAGGAGGGAGGAGGGGGAGGGGGAGGAGGGGGGGAGGGGGAGGAGGGGGGGGAGGAGGAGGAGGAGGAGGAGGAGGAGGAGGAGGAGGAGGAGGAGGAGGAGGAGGAGGAGGAGGAGGAGGAGGAGGAGGGGGAGGAGGAGGGGGAGGAGGAGGAGCAGAAGGAGGAGAACAGGGAGGCTGGCCAGCACCACCCAGCCTCCGCGGTCGCAGGGGGGGGCCAAGGCCTCGGAGGCTCTGAGCAGGTTGCCATGCTCCGTCCCAGCCACCCCTCTCCCCTGCCCCTCACCGGCCCAGCTGGCCGCCTGTCAGCGGACACGCGTGCCTCTCCTCCTCTTCCTCCTCCTCCTCCTTCTCCTCCTCCTCCCTCCTCCGTTCATCCTTCCTTCCAATGGTCAGGCCTACGAGCTGTACAAGGACCTGGTTAGGGCCAGCGCAGTCCCTTGCAGCAGCACGTGCACGTACATCTTGGAGGCGGGCGGGCAGAATCATCTCATCGCAACGAAGGCGCAAGAAACAACATCTCCCCCATCCCTGCCCCCTCCCCGCATGGTTTCCTTCATTCCTGCTCCCACCCTCCCTCTTCCTCCCTCCCTCCCTGGCGGGGTCGTGCCCCAGGAGGCGTGGTAAGGCCCAGACATGGTCGCGGCGTGGAACAACTGCGTGAGGTTGTTGGCAGTTTTTGGCCTCCGGGGGCCTTCGCCTGGCATGGGGGCCGTAAAGCAACTACCCGGGCGTTTGGGATTTCGGGGGACTCCGTATCGGAAACATTCAGACATCGCATATAGGAGGAGGGAGGAGAAGACGTTCGAGGATTTTTGGTTGAGGACTGGAAGGCATCTGGCTGCACACAGAGCCCTCACGGGCAGCTCCTGCTGCCCTCAGCAGCCTCCCCGAGCAGCACGGTGCAGTCTAAACACCTCCACCACGGGATCGCCGCTGGAAGCGGTGCCAGGGCGTTGAGGCCGCCGTCCACGAGCCGCATGGGCCCATTCCTCCTCCTCCTCCTCCTCCTCCTCCTCCTCCTCCTCCTCCTCTAGCCGCCGCTCTGGCGCACAGCGCGCGAGGGGCGGCCGCGGCGCAGGCGGGCGGATGGCCCGCCGTGGCGCCACGCGCATCGCGATGGCGCGGCCCGTGGGCCAGTGGATCCTGCGGGTGCTGGGGTACAACCCGATGTTCTGCACGGGCGTTCGCCTCCAAGAGGTCGCCATGTTTTGCAGCAGTATGGACGTGGTGATGTTAGCTGGCACGCAGGCTACGCACAGGAGGAATGAGGAAGTTCTCACTCGCAGGATTGGGAAGAGGATCGTGTTGGAGGCCGAGGCGGGCGTGGGCGAGTTCATTAACAAGAGTACAGGCTGCGCCATCGTCCTGGGCCACAATTTCAAGGAGCAGCACGTGTGCAGGACACGGCCGAGCCCCTCAGGTGCAGAGGGCCGCGCCCTGGCGGCGAGGGTTCGCCGTGGCCCTTTGGATATGGCAGCAATCGTATTGACGTATTGAATTTCCCGCCGCAGCCTCGGCACGCTCGCTTGGTCCCTCACTACAAAGAGACGGTCCGCATGCTGAAGAAGTGGTACGAGGGAGTTTTACAACAACTACCATGCAGGTGTACACCGTTGGTGTACGCGGACCTGAACGACGGCATGGGCATCAGCAGGATCGATGGCCAGTGGCAGCACGTGGAGTCGCAGTCGATGGGGCCAGGCCGAGCTCGTGGGGGCGCGGGTGAAATGATGAGGATGGTGAACGAGCGCCACCATATGTACATGATGAATTCTCGTAGCCAGACGTTAGAGCACACGTATTACAACGCGTCTGGACACAGCAGTTGCATTGACTACCTTTTTCATACCAGATGGCATGATTGATATGGCACAGAAGTTTTCCCCTTTATTCAGTTTGGGAGCGGAGCTGCAGGCTTTCAAGGGGGGCCCGCCGAAGGACCACATCCCAGTCTACATGGAGCTACACGGCATGCAGGCGATTTGCACGGCGGAGACGTTGACACCAGCACCAGATCGCATGACGTGGAATCAGGACGACCTTATGCAGTGTCTACGACGAGGGCATCGTCGAGTCGAGTTTCTTGAGAAGGTGGAAGCGCGCCTGCAGGAGACGGAAGATACCTGGAGGGCCATGCTGACCGACGGGAGACCAGACGAAATCTTTTTTCACCTTGAGGACGTGCTGGTAACGATCGGGCAACATATGTTTGGCCATGTTGTATCTAACGACCCCGCATACAGGCGAGCAGCGGCAGAACAAACCGAGCTTCTGAAAGAACGCGCTCGACTCCGACGGTCTCGGCAGGACATGAAGGGGGATTCTACGGAGCTGCGCAAGTGCGAGGAGCAGCTGAAGAGGCTCAGTCAGCGCCTACGGCGAGAACGGCAGCAATTCGATCAGCAACGTCGTACCGCTCTATTGGATGAGATTGATGAGGCGTGGCAGGCCCGTCGTCTTGCAGAGGCTATGAGGCTTTCGAGGCAGGCGGCGCGATGCCGCTTCGGACCGAAGAGACGGGGCGGACGGCTCCTGCGGGGGGGGGGGCTATTTTGCAGGGCAGGAGTTGCTCGACCACTGGGGCAAGAAGGGCAGGGACGGGGGCATGTCGGCCCGTAAGATCGTCTTTGAGGACTGGCTGAACGAATATCCACTTGGCCCCACCCCCTACATCACGCCCGAGGACTGCGAGCTCGCTCAGAAGGACCAGTGGAGAATCCAGAAGTACTTCAGGAGTGCCAGTAAGAGACGCATGGTGCCAGCAGGGGCCCCGCCAGCTGAGGCATGGTTGATGTGTATGGACCCAGGGGCCAACATGGGCACCAAGGGGCACGGGGTAGGTTACGAGCAGGTAGTCCCTGAGATGAAGCTGTTTGGGAAGATTTTTGATGGGGGGCCTGCGGATAGTTCGGGCTACGAATCGAACCCCGCTTCGGTGGCACATCAGTTCTGGAGCGCAACTTCGGAAAAAAAAACAACGCCAAGCCAGGGCCCGTGGGCCGCAGGGCGGTCCATGCACTGCCGGCCGTTGGGAAAGCTTTCTATTCAGGCCTTCTTCGGGTTCCTCCCATGGTCACGGAGCACGGCTTTTGTGAAGGCAGACGTCGTGAAGGAGCTATTTTAGTTGCACAGCTCCTCTGCTGGCCCCTTCGACGCGCTGGACGTTCTTTCGCGTTTACATTTATGGACATGTCCAACGCTTTCGCCAGCGGGGGCAGGGGGGAACTGGACCAGACGGTAGAGCTCCACGCAGAACCTCAGGATGTAGTTTTGTATGTTCAGCGCTTTCGATGCAGTGTGATCTGGCTAGAAGAGACCATGGAAGGGGGGGGATGTGCACCAAGACGGGGGAAGGAGGAACGATGGGAGACCCGTTCGTCGTGGAGCTCTTTCGGGGAACCTTTGCTCGACCCATCCTGCAGTGGCTTCATCGTCTTAGAGATTTGGACAAGTCTGCTGCTGGGCTGGTTGCTAGTTGGAGAGATTTACGTGCGGACGTCGGTGGCTGCCTTTACGCCGACGATATCTTTCGAGCTCACGTGGCCCAACCTCACGGTACCGTGGGCACTTTTTTCGGGTCCTGAAGCAAGCTGATGTGGCCCTTTCGGAGGAGTTGGACGCTATTGGGTATGCACAAAACATCGGGAAGCAGAAGGTTCAGCTTTGCTTTCAGGGGCCTGGGGCCTTACAGTGTCAACAGTGGGCGAGGGGTCAGGGTCGAAAACAATTTGCAGGATATCTTCAGGGGCACGTCAGGTACCTGGGCCCCACGCTTAAAATGCTGTTATCTTCTTCAGTGGAGATTAGTCGCAGAATTCAAGCTACCGCCGAGTCGTACTATGCTTTGGGCCAGATATGGTCCCTGGAGCTGCCGTTCCGCTGGAAGCGGGCCATGTTTCTGAGTTTCGTGCAGAATGCGGCGCTCGCTGGTTTAGAACCAATGCTGCTCACCAATCGCCAGTATCGTGAACCCGACTCGCTTCTGGCTCGCTATGGGAGGAGGGCATTACAAGGGAAGGCGACGACGAAGGTGGACGGGAAGATTCGGTCGTGGTCGAACAAGAGAGTGATGCAGCATTGGCGCCTCGCTAGTTCTGACGGGGTTGCTGGTCAGGCGCCTGGGGTGGTATCGTACTTGGGCCCTATCCCCGAAGAGACACAGCCAGGAGCTTTGCTTGTTGTTCGGGACCCTGGGCCTGGATGTGGGGGGGGGGCAACCGTTGCGCGACAACACAGTCATCCCCAAAGTGGCATCTCCGTGGCTCCTTCGACTGCAGACTGACTTTCGGCGTGCAGCAGATGCGCTTGACGAGGGCGACCTTTGTGCCAATTTTGCTCGCTGTCCAGGCGAGATAGTGAACGAAGATTATCTTGTGTTCTGGACTCGCGTGGGCTTTACGGAGATTCGTGCACGCGAGCTGGCAAAGGTGATCCCTCCTTCGGACTTCTACACGAAAGAAATGCAGGACGCCCCAGGAGCACCTCTGGAGTTCCCTTGGAAGTGTGAATGGGTTTCGGAGGCGGGGACGGCATGCGGGCACGGGTTCCAGACCAAGAGGGACCTTATGAACCATATGCGCCAAATACATCAAGCACACAATCTAGCTATTACGGTGACCCCTACAAACACGTGCATAGTATGTAGACGTGTATTCGCTAGCCAGGATAACGCTTACAAGCACCCCCAGAGGGCCCTGATGAGTGGTAAGTGTCCGTCAAGGGGTTCGGCAACTTTCTCGGGAGTTCGGCCTCCACCGTCATTGGTATGCAGAGTGTGCGGATATCACCCCAGCGATTTGGACAACTTATGTAGCCATTTGGTCACAAGCCATCTTCCGTGTGAGGTGGACCCGTCCGTATCCTCTGCCCCAGAGGCAGATCTTGGAGTATCATTCTCTCCTGGGCCAGCCGCTGCTTATGTCGGAGGTGGCGATGGAGGGGGCGCTGGAGCGTCCCGCGTGGCTGAGGGACCCGTCGCCAGGCCCTGCGAGCAAAAAGGGCCGTGGTGGCGACGCAGGCGGCAGCAACGTCAGGGAGGAGGCGAGGAGGGCGGCGCGCGGGCAAGACGCGTTGGTCAAGCTGGTGCTCATCCTCGGCAAGCTCGTACTCACGGACAGCCGCGCTCTGGCAGAGGTGTCGAGCACGGTGTGCCGCACGTGCGACATCTGCGCGGACGCGGACTTCGCGGCGACGAACGAGAGTGCGGGGGCGGACTACAACGACCAGTCGCAGGAGCTCAAGGCCAAGGCAAAAAAGGAGAAGCCGTCGACTTCCAGAGCAGAGGTCCGCCCTTCGTGACCATCTTCGCGACGACCATGCACTGGGCGGCCTTGCAGTACAACAAAGAAGGAGTGAAACAAGAGCCGTGGATGGCCCCCGCTCGAGAGTTCTACAACGAGTATCTATGCAAGGCGTCGGCGGTGCAAGTGGGGGGGCGGGTGCTGCATTGGCAGTGGAAGCGCAACAAGAACAAGACGGAGAGCAATCCGAAGGGCAGGTTGATCATCGCCTTCGATACGCAGCACCCAAGGTATGTGCAGCTGATGCAGATCATGACGGCCGTGCTCGAGACGCTGAAGGCGGAGAGGCGCATCGGGCCCGCGCCGAGGGGCCCATTGGAGCGGGACACTTCGAAGCTGCTGGCGGGGTTCAAGTAGACTGGCGCAGCCCAGGCATAGGAAAAGGAGGTAGCAGCAGTAGCGGCAGCAGCATTTTACAGTCAAGTAGGTTGCCCTTGAACAGTGGGCCCGTGTCGGATTCCCGAGGCGTCAGTCACCAACATCCGCTGCGGGCGAGTGAAAGGTTGGCCGACCTAATTCGTAGGGGGGTAGTGTCTTCTGAAGTTTTGAACCCGCGACCCCCCCCCTTTGCCTTCAGCTTCTGGTGCTGGAGCGTCCAATGCCCCGACCATCCAAAGAGAGGGGGGGCCTTCAAGGGCCAAGGGCAGGGGCAAGGGTAAGGGGGGTTGTCGGTGGCACTCTCACTGGTCCCCAAGAGCGGGCCCTCCGTAGGCTGCGCGCCGTCCAGGGGGTGCTCGTAGGGGCGGTGCGGCGTCCGTCGTGTGCCACGGGCCGCATCTGACGATTTGGCGAATCACGATTCGCCCCCCAGAGTTCCCTTCGCTGCGAAGGTAGGCGGTGTAGTCAGGCGTCTAGCAGTTGCAGTTGAACTCCCACGGGTCCAATCCCAATCCCAATCCTCCTCCTCTCCAGAGGCGCTCACAAGTGCTCCAGAGGCGCTCCCAAAAGCTCCAAAGGCGCTCACCAGCGCTCCAGAGGCGCTCGCAAGCGCTCCAGAGGCGCTCACAAGCGCTCCAGAGGCCGCGCGGAGAGGCTCGTAGTAAGCTCGTAGGAGGCCTTCCAGAAGCTTCAAACGTTTGTGAGAGTTCTGCAACCGGGGAAGAACCCAGTTTTCCGGGAAATGCCCTAGTTTACCGGGACATATTTATTTTATTGTTTGGCAGATCTTTTTTGTTGGCCTTCACCCGCATCTACAACATCCGATCCTCTCGAGGTAGGAGATGGAGCGGGGTGCGTCTTGCCCAGCCCCTTTCGGGACGAGCTGCTCGCCTGCTCATTCCTGCAATTTGACGGCCTTGGCCGACCTTCGTGCGGGCTATGCCCCCGAGGCGTTCGGCGCGGGCACTTCCCTCGTGTGAGAAGGAAATGTCCGCGCGCCAGTCAGCCCGCGCCCGTCGGCTGAGCTTTGGCGCAGGTCAGAGCGCGGCGGATGGCGCGCGGTGTTGCGCGATCGCCTCATGCTCACTGTGCTGAGCCGCGGTGTTTCTCCAGGGCCCGAGCTCGCCCAGCTGCGTCGCGAACTGGGGCTCCTCTCCTTGGGCTCTCCAGTTGCGCCGCGCTGGATTGCTGAGCTGTCGCAGGCGTTGCGCTTCCGCCCGGCCTATAAGTGGGAATCCCGCGCGCCGCGCCACGTCGACATGCTGGAGACGGCCGTTTTTCCGTCGGGGTTTCGCCCCCAGCCGCGGGCCCCCTCTCATTCATAATGGAATATATCAGAGTCGCGCCGGTGCGTCTCGACGCTGCCTCGGCGCGTCTGGGAACATCGTGCGGGGGCGGATAAAAATCATCAGCGCGCGTTGAAACGTTGGCGTTATCCTAGTGGCCTTCGGTCCACCCCGCCACCGTGACTGAGTTGTGGGGTCTGCGGCGTCTTGTATATGTGTTGGTATCGTGGGGGTCCCCAAGAGGGCCTCTAGGATGCGGTTTGGGCGCTTCTCGGGGGTCTACTTGGCCTCGTGGGATATCTTGCGGGCCCCTTGGGGGCTTCTTGGGCGTGTCTTGGGCGCGTCTTGGGCGCCTCTTGGGGGCCTTGGTGCCTCTCGGCGATCTCTTGGGGTTTCCCGGTGACTTCTCGGGGCGCAAATATCGAATCTTCGGTTCGTAGTCCCCGGCGTAGTCCCTTCATGGGGCCGTCTTGGAGCCCTCTTGGGCCGTCTCGAGCGCTGCTTGGGCCATCTTGGAGCCTCCCTGGGGCCACCTTGGATGCGTCTTGGGCTGCCGTGGGGCCGTTTGGGGAGCTTCTTGGGCCGTCGTGAAGCGCCGGGGAGCCGAAGATGCGAGAAGGCCTAAGTCCTTCCAGGACCTTTTTGAAGTTTCACCATTTTGGCTCCTCGGGGCTCTCTCGGGAGGCCTCTTGAAGCGCTCCTGGGGCCTCGTTGGCTTTTCTTTGGGCCGTCTTGGAACCGTCTTCGGAGCCGTGGGGCGCTCTCGGCCTCTGGCAATGCGAGCACGGCGTAGTTTGCGAAGGCTTGGGGCTTCGAGGCGCGAGCATTGGGCATTTTGCGAGGGTTTGTTGCCTCGGGGGCGCAACCGCTAGGGGGCCGCATGCGAACCCTGCCCCTCCCCCCCCCATGATTTCTGGGGGGGAGTGCGGGGTTCGCTTCGTTCGGCAGCTCCCGAGCGAAGTGAACCCCGCCCCGCCCCTCAGAAATCGTGTGTGGGGGGGGGGGGGAGAGGGGCAGGGTTCGCATATGGCCCTTTAGGATTTGCGGGGGCTCGTTGCCTCGGGGGCGCAACTGCTGTTCCACGTTCGAAGGTTTTGCGGCCTCGGGGGCGCGAGCAGTGGGCAATTTGCGAGGGGCCATGGCCTCCGGGCCACGCGAATCTCCTGTAGTTCATAGCGTGTCTTGCGCCCCCCCCTGAAAGTCAGAGATCCCAGTTTGCGGGCGGCGAATTGGACCCTGGTGCCCTCCCCCCCTCGCACGGTTTCAACGGTTTAGACTGGGGAGCAGAAGGCAGGATCGTGACATTGGAGACTTGGAACTGCAACTGGCGCAGGGAGAAGCAGCTTTGCCCTGCGGCCTGGTGGCCCCGCAAAGGGCTGGCGGACAAGAGCCTCTGCAAGTGTTGTTGAATTAGGCGCCCCGATCTGAGGATCTCTGTGCTACTGGACTCCAAGGCGGCACGGCCGTGGCGGCTCTCCAGGGCTGTCCCGCTCCCATCTCCTCGGCTGCCCTGTGTCATTGGGGGGGGGGGGGCTCTGCCATGGATGCCTTTGCGTGCCTGCCGACGTGCGCAGAGCTGACGACGCAACCGCGCTGGCCGCCCGGCATCCCTCGGTTCCCCCGCGTGGTTGGCGGACGCCGAACGGGGGACTTCTCTCCAGGTTTGCTTGCGTGGCTCTGGCTGACTCCTGCCTCGTAGTCGCCCTGTCGCGCTCTCTCTGGCTCGCAGCCCAGGGAGCGGAGACCTCCCAGGCGGGCGGCCGCCCCCCGGCGGGCGCGGGGATGGCCGCCCCGGCTGGTGACCCTGTGGAGTTTGGTCCACCGACGGCTCCCAGGGCTCCCGCAGCCCCGCGGCTGCCCCTGCCGCGCAGCGCGCTGTTCGGTCAGCGCGGCCCGCCGAGCGATGGCCCCGACGCGGGCGCGAGGCTGGCGGCTGCCCCTGGAGCCCGCCCCGCGCCCTCGACAGGGGCCCGCCGATCCTCGGGTGTTTGCGTTCGCCCGACGCCTCCTGCAGCGGGCGTTCGTCCGAGCTGCCGTGGCTCGGGCCGCCAGTTCGCGGCGCCCCGTCGGTTCGCGAGCGCCCTGCGCCCGCGGGCGGCTGCCGACATGTTGGATTTCCTCTGGGCGCGCCTCGACCCGTCATCGAGGCCACTTTTTCGTCGAGGTTTGGTGGCTTTCCATCCCGACAGGGCCCCCGTCGGCGGCGGGCCTCCCGAGTCTCCAGGGGCACGGGCGGCCCGCTGGCGCATCGTGGGCGAGGCTGAGACCGAGCTCGTGCAGGCCTGCAATGTCCCCGAGCGGCGGGATCTCGCCGAGCCCCCCACGGTCTCCTTCGGGCCTCAGGTTGCTTTGGGACTGGCCTCTCATGGCAGCCCTCTTGCTTATGAGTTTGACCGTGCTTCCACGCCCCGGCGAACTGCTGGTCGCCCGCATGTGCGACCTCTCGCTGCCTAGCGATTGGTTGGGGGCCAGCGGTGATGCCTTTCTTGCCATAAGGGCGCCGAAGACCCACCGCGCCTGTCCGACGCTGCGCGCGCGCTGCTCTGATGGGTCGTCGGTGAGAAATGGTGTTCTTGCATTTGTCCCGCCGATGTGTTGTCGCCCTTCGGACAGAGCGGCTTCCGTACTCGGTGTAACGAGGACCGCTTGCTCTCGGCTGTGGGCGCCCCCTTATCCAGCGCGGCCTGCGGGCTGGATTTCGCGCCTGCTTGTGCGCGAGTTTCCGGGGCGACGGACCTATATGGCCGCGGAGAACGTCCCTCGCGCTTTCTGGCGTGGCCGCTGGCACCAGGCCCCCAGCGCTGAGCGCCATCTCCAGACAGCCGCCGCTTGGTCTGTGCCGCCCGCCCTTCCTGCTTCTGCTCGCGCGCGTATTGCGTACTGCGCTGCCGCTAGCGACCGCCTTGTCGCTCTTGTGCTTGCCGTTGGCACCTCGGCGTGGTCATTGCAAGTTTCGGTCGCCCGCCACAGCCTTGTCGCTGCGCGAGGGCTTGGGGCATGGCGCGGCCGCAGGTGCCCCTCGGCACCCACGAGGGCCCCTTCTCCTGAGCGGCGCCGCTCGGCCCGCGCGCGCGCTCGGGGGCCTGCCTACCCTGGGCCCCCAATCGCGCGCGTCGGGCGCGGCGTCCGCCCGAACGCTTCTCGCGTGCGCGGAGCTGGAGAATGCTCTCTCTCTGATTCTCCCGTCCCCGCGCGCGTCTCGGTGCTCTGCAGCATCTCGGCCCTTCGCCCTCGGTTCTCCCTCTTCCCCTTCGGGGCTAGCCGCGTTGCCGCTGATGCCCCCTCTGCGGCCGGGATCACCCTTTCTCCTGAGCGGTGCCGCTCAGCCCGTGCGCGCTGGGGGGCCTGCCCATTCCGGGCGGCCCGTGGCGCGCGTCGGCCGCGGCGTCCGCCCGAGCACTTTTCGCTCGCGCGGAGCGGGGGGATCTTCGTTTTCTTTTTTTGATGTCTATTTTTCTTTGTCTTCTTCCTCCCATTCTTCGAAGTTCATACGCCTACAAGGGTGGGGGCGCGCGGGGGGGGGGGGCGGGGGAGGGGCCGGACTCCAGCAGTTGCGAGGAGGAGGAGGAGGAGGAGGAGGAGGAGGAGGAGGGAGGAGGAGGTGGAGGAGGAGGAGGAGGAGGAGGAGGAGGGGAGGAGGAGGAGGTGGAGGGGGAGAGACAGGAGGAGGTGGAGGTGGAGGCGGAGGCGGCGGCGGAAAAACTGTGAAGAGGAGGAGGAAGGAAGAGGAGGGAGGGGGAGGGGGAGCAGGAGGAGGGGCGAGCGTCTGGCTGCCCGCGAGGCGTGCCAAAAGAGCGGCTGCCCGGCGCTCGCGAAGCGCATCCAGGCGGACATGGACGCTGCGGGGCCGAGGGGTGCGTCTCGGTTCGAGGATTTCAGGCCTGGTGCAGCATTAGTACCAGCTTCCCCTGTGGGGTCGAGCATATGGGTTCGGAAGATCGCGCCGCATCGCCGATGCATCGGCGATGCGGTTCGCTGTAGAAACTGCATTTCTTCACGCCACCGGTGCTGATGCATCTCTCGCGTCGCCGATGCATCGGCGATGCGATGCGCCGCAGTCCTCCGACCCCATCAACTCGGACCTACCTTGGGGGGCTTCCAGACGAGACGGGACAGGCTCAGGTGGGGGCGCATCGACCCCGAACGGCCCACTCATCGCCGAGGGGGGCCCGATCGCCCATCATTCTCAGGAGCGTGCAGCTTCGCCATCGGAGACCCCTTCGCCGATCCACAGGGGATGACCGCCAGTTCCAGGTCAATGTTCCCCCCCCTTTGAGCCAGTTCCCAGGGATTGTTTTTTATCCTCTGGTGCGTAAGGGTCGTTACCCGGGCCAGACCCCCCCCCTCCCCTCCCCCCTCTGGGTGGCGGTAGCGATCGCACGTAGGGAGGAGAGCCTGGACCCCTTCCTTTTACATGTTGGTGCTCGCGCGCGTATTGTGGCGATCGTAGCGCACCCCCGCTCCAACGTTTCCCACCTCGCCCAAACGCTACTGATACCCGGGGTCCCATGCCCCTTCCCCCCGGGTAGCGACTGTTACCCGGAGAGGGTCAACATGAATCTTCCATTCATCGCTCCCCCTCACCAGGGGCCATGCGGAAACCATGGACTCGGATACTGAGTAGGTGCTGCCATTGAGCCTCGCGTTTGAGGGCATGCTGCCCTGTCGCCGCTCCACCTTCGCCTTCTTTGCACTGCAGACAAACGGGCATTGGGTTTTGGTGTGTTAGCGGTCGGCACGATTTCAACAGGCCTCTGCCCCGACCCGCTGGTCGCGCGGTCCAGTAGTCAGTATCGTTAAGCTTATCCCCATCCCCACCGGGCCATCCCACCGTCCCACCATCCCAGCCCCAGCTTGGAATCGGCCCCTCGAAGCCCGAGGGGCACGGCCGAAGTCCCCATCTCGGTTCCAGTGTGGCCAGTGGGAATAGGGATCGATGTAACAATGCTCACGCAGGAGCCCGACGTTTCTTTCCTCTCCTCTGTCGCCTCGTTTGGAGATCATGCTGCAAGCATTCGGTCTGCTCGAAGGCGAGCTGCCGCGTGCCCAAGCTCTTGGAGAGAGGGCCCGTCGAGACTTGTCGGAAGGGGGTTCCGGCCGAAGTCCGACGGAGGCGATCTTTTCTCTGGCACTGGCGTTTAGCCC
The DNA here is from genome assembly GCA_963575745.1 of Prorocentrum cordatum. Taxonomy (NCBI): domain Eukaryota; class Dinophyceae; order Prorocentrales; family Prorocentraceae; genus Prorocentrum; species Prorocentrum cordatum. Next base: position 62,446 of record CAUYUJ010016642.1, read on the forward strand.
CAACCTGTCGCCTCCTCGCTCGTCCCTCGTCTGTGCTCACGTCCTCGTCGCCGTCCTCGCCGGGTTAGCCTCGAGAGCTGACGCCTGGGCGGCCGCGTCTGGGGACGCGGCCCCTCTCCACGGCGTGCCTGGCGTTTTTTTAATTGCGCCGATCAGGAGGACTTTGCTGCCGCGTCATGGGCTCTGATGCGGTGCCCCGGGTAGGATCTGCCACCCCACCTCATCTGTGCATGACGTGCCGCCGCCCCCGCATTCGGAGGCCTATAGAGGTGGTGGCACCAACACCAGTGTTGGCGCAATGTGCCTCCACCGAGGGAACTGATTCCGATACCGGTGACACGGTGGTGATATTCGGGCTTCCCAGGTGGCCGAACTCATCACCAGCATCAGAATCTAGGATCATCGTGCCCTGGTTGAGGCAGCCTCCTGTTTTGGTGTTGGTGTCCATTTCAAGGCCTCGAGATCCATGTCGTCCTTGCCGAACGTGCTGCCGTTACGCGCCAGGTTGTCCTCACAGGACAGCTCATGTGACATGTAGTCCCTGGTGCGCGCCGTCAGCAGCATGTCTCGCTGCCGTAGGGCCTGTAACTGATTTGATCTGTTTTAATGTTAGACGCTTCGCGTATCCCCACCAGCCCATCCAGAAACGATGTCCAGGCGAGTTGAGGTGATCAGGGATGTGCGGAAGCAACGAGGGGACGGCCGAACCGTGCAAAGGAGGGAGGATGAGAAGGAGGAGGCTGATTGTATGGATGAGGGAGTGGGGAGAAGGAGGATGAATAGGATGATGAGGAGGAGGAGGATGAGGAGGAGGAGGGAGGAGACAAGGAGTAGGAGGAAGAAGTAGCAGCAGGAGGAGGAGGGCAAGCAAAGGGCCAGAGGTCTCTTGGATGCCTCTCGGAGCCTCTTGGGGTATCTTGGGCGCTTCGTGGTGGCCTCCTGGGGCGTCTTGGGGGTCTCTTGGCGGTCCTGGAGGGCTCTTGGGCGTCTTGCGTGCCTCTGGGGGGCCTCTTGGGGCCGCGTGGGGTCCTCTTGGGGGCCTCCTGGGGGCCTCGTGGGGGCCTCTTGGGGCCATCCTGGGGCCATCTTTGGACCTCTTGGGGCCTCCTGGGCGCTTCTTTGGGCCATCTTGGAGGACATCGATCAAAGAAGAGGGGAGCTTTTTTTAGCGCTGCCCCCCAAAAGGCCAACATGGGTCCAATACCCAAGTCAAACCAATGATTTTGGCTTCTTCGCCGAGGCCGTTTTGGACGCCCTGTCCGCTCGCTACCGGCCCCGTCCATGTCCAGGGGAGGGGGTAGGAGGGAGGGGTAAACCCCTTCCCGAAGGGGTAGAAAGGACTCCCTAAACCACCTGAGCCCAGAGGGCTGGTGGGATTCGCATGTTTTGTGGTGTGAGGTTTAACCTGGGCGCCCAATGGCCGCCGCCGCAGGACGCCTCACTGCTGCCGGTCACGGACGGTTTGTCAGCCGGGGATTTTGCGTTCTCTTTCATATTTCTGGCTTGCCCGGTTGTAAGTTGTGCGTGGTGTGACCCGCAGGCTGGGTGGACTGAATGGACCAGTATAGATCCTCATCCTTCTCCTCGCCTTCTCCATTCTGCTCCCACCCTTCCCGGCCTGCCCCACGTCCTTATCGTCTCCCGTCTTCATGCTCATCCTCGTCCTCGTCATTAGCCGTCGTTCCTGTCGTCACCTTCATCTTTTCCGCCGTCCTCGCCCCAAGTTTCCATCTCCATCCTCGTCCTCTCTGTTCATCCCCATCCTCACCCTCCATCCTCCATCCTCGACCCTCCTTCCGCCCTCATCACTCCATCCCAAAACCATCGAACACCCTTCATCCTCACGCCATCCCCGCCCCCATCCCCACCATCATCAACATTGCCCTGGCCGCCCTGGCACTGGGCGCCAGCCCGTGCGCCACGGGCCAGTAGCCTCTCAGGATCCGCGGCTACAGCATCGGCGGGCTGCCCAGGTGTGGTCAAAGGGCGGGGCTCCGATCGTCCACGTCCTCGACGAGGCTGCCCGGCGACTCCGTGCAGTGCCCGCCCTTGGGCCGTCCACCCCGCCTGCTCCCGCCGACGGGGAGCCTGTGCTTGTACTCTGGGGCGGTGACGGCCGTCACCGGGGGGAGGGGCCCATAGATCCAGCGCGTTGAAAAAATCAAGGCTGAGGTTTTTACCAAATTTCGGATGAAAAACCCGTCCTGGGGAATGGGCCAAGACTTCCGGGGACCGCGTATTGAAAAAACACGACATCGGATCTCTGGGGGGAAGGGGCCGGTGACGTCACGTTTCGCGCCGGCGGCGTCTGGGAATGCCTAGGAATGGCTGAGGACGGGTAGGAGCTACATGTAGGTGGCGTTCTGCACCACAGTGCCTGTGCGAACCACAGTGCCTGCGTGCACCACAGCGCCTGTGTACACCACGGCGCCCAACCCCGGGAAGCATTTAACACCCCCCTCCCTTTCGCATCCCTGGGGGGCTGCGATCTGAGAAACTGTCGCCACTTTCGAGGCCTGCTGGGGGGCCCAGCACAGTGACGCCACGCGCGGACTCAAATTAGACCTCGCCATCCCTGGGGGGCTGCGATCTGTGAAACTGTCGCCACTTTCGAGGCCTGCTGGGGGGCCCAGCACAGTGACGCCACGGGCGGACCCAAATTAGACCTCGCCATCCCTGGGGGGCTGCGATCTGTGAAACTGTCGCCACTTTCGAGGCCTGCTGGGGGGCGCACAGTGACGCCACGCGCGGCCCAAATTAGACCTCGCCATCCCTGGGGGGCTACGATCTGTGAAACTGTCGCCACTTTCGAGGTCTGCTGGGGGGCCCAGCACAGTGACGCCACACGCAGATTCAAATTAGACCTCGCCATCCCTGGGGGGGCTGCGATCTGTGAAACTGTCGCCACTTTCGAGGCCTGCTGGGGGGCCCAGCACAGTGAGTCCACACGCAGACCCAAATTAGACCTCGCCCTCCCTGGGGGGCTGCGATCTGTGAAACTGTCGTCACTTTCGAGGCCTGCTGGGGGGCCCAGCACAGTGACGCGCTACGCGGATCCACAATAGACCTCCGTATCCTTGGAGGAGGAGGAAGAGGAGGCGAATGAGGAGCAGGACGTTCGCCGCTTGCCTGGGACGTCGTCGGCGTCGTCGCCGCCGTCGTCGTCGTCATCGTCGTCGTCGTTGTCGCCGTCGGCGTCGTCATCGTCGTCGGCGTCGTCATTCTCGTCACCGTCGGGTCGCCGACGTCGTCGCCGTCGCCGTCGTCGTCGTTCAGTCGTCGTCACCGTCGTCGTCATCATCGTCGTAGTCATCGTCGTCGTCACCGTTGTCATCGTCTCCACGGCGCAGGGGGCGAAGCGGAAAGAATTAGCTTGCTCTCCACGAGACGCCCCTCATGCCTCGTGAGTTGCTCTCAGGCCCTCGATCACATCATCCTCGAACCGTTATTGTTTCTGGGACCTCGCCGCAGACTCAAGTTAGACCTCGCCATCTCTCGGGGGCTGCGATCTGAGATCCCCGCTTTCGAAGTGGCTAGGGGTGCTCAGGGACTGTAACTAATCAGCTTTATCTAGTCCTTGTCCTGTAGCCAGTGTCCTGCGAGTCTCCCGAACTCCGTCTGCAGACGTATGTAACCCTCGCTCCGTCATCGCCCCCCTTATAAAGTGTCCTAAACTATTTGCGCCCCGCGTTTGCGCAGGGGTTGGGTACGTCGCCAGGGTAATTTCGCACAGGATTCCCCAGAGTTGGGTTTTCGCTTGTCTGTTTTCAAAATGCTGCTCTCGCTCATGCGCCGGCCTCATTTTCGGGCCCCGCTCGTTCCGAATCGTGCTCCCGCTGCAGCGCTGGCCTCATTTCCGTGTTTCCGCTCGTTCCGAATTGTGCTCCCGCTGCAGAGATGGCCTCATTTCCGCGTTTCCGCTCGTTCCGGATCGTGCTCCCGCTGCAGCGCTGGCGTCATTTCCTGTGCCATGCCACGTCACGCAATGCAATGCTAGGTTGCGTTCCGCTGCGCGTTGCCATGCTTTCAGCTGAAGCTGTGATATGCAGTGCTTAAGTGCCACGTCGTGCTATGCCATGCTGCGCTTCGGCCTTCAACGCCATGCTATGCAATGTTATTTTCGGGGCCGCTGTGCGATGCCATGCTTTGCGTTGCAAGGCTTGCAATTATTTACTACGCCACGCCACGCCATGCTGTGGCATACTACGCTTTGCGGTGCTCTTCTGCGCCATGCCATGCCGTGCTCTAGAATACATCGCGTACCCTTTCGGGATCATTGCCCTGCTCGGCATCCGACTGTGCGAATAGAGAGGGGATCCACGCCATGGTAAGGGATGGGAAGGAGGGGTAGGATGTCAGATATGACGCGAGCGCACCTAATTTGCCCTACCTCCCTCCTCTTCGTCATGTTTTTTCGCATGGGTTGCTGGTACACACGTTCCTTCTTGATCGTGACCGCCCCTGCGGATGTTCGAGCTGTGGCCCCTCTCGCATCATCGAGGAGGATGATGAGGAGGAAAAGGAGGCTGATATGGGAGTGGATCGAGGAGGAGGAGGTGGAGGAGGAGGAAGAGGCGGAGAAAGAAAAGGAGAGGGAGTAAGAGGCGGGGAGGGGAGGGACGACGAGGATGATGATGAGGAGGACGAGGAACAGTAACAACCATGACTGTTGAACATGAATGAAAGGCGGTCGCAGGAGGAGGGGGGCTTAGGAGGGATAACGGGAGGAGGAAGAGGAGGAGGAGGAGGCGGAGGAGGAGGAGGAGGAACATGAGGAAGGCGAGGATGAGGAATGAGGAGTGGTAACGTACATGGGGATACAGCGGAACAGGAAAGCGATGATGAGAGCACAGTAGTGTACCCCCAAAACCCTTGGCTTCCCTCATTCATCCCGCCCCTCCTTCTCCTTTCCTCCGTCCCCGTGCTGCTGCCTTGCGCTGAGTTTTCGGCCCCCCTTCCGCCCAGCTCCTGTTCCTCATTCCCGCCCCCATGGGTCTCCGCGTTGTACCGCTGTCGTGAAAGTCGTGCAGCGCGCGCATCCCATGTAGCATCCGC